>JBAMMX010000012.1:21849729-22449729 GCA_037126225.1 Dillenia turbinata
TCGGGTATCTTGTGGGCCCTAATTTGGTCACCATTCCCGGAGTCACTCACGGAGACTTAAATCTTAATTAGATCATCTAGAAGGTGACTGGAAAGATAAGATTGTAGAATTAGGGCAAATTTAGGGAAATAACTGCTAGACGTGTGTGTACCAATACGTACATTAGTGGTCTTGATTTGATGCGGACCATAGGACAAGCCTCAGGGTTTACCTCAATGAACCAAGGCACTCCATTCAACATGGAACTAAGCCAGCGTAACTATGTACAGACTAGATTCTATGGTTCAAGTTAGATCACAAACTGAATCCTATAATCTATATTAAATCACACGATAAATCATAATTAGTAGTTGACATGATATGATTCAAGGAGTTCAACCATGGAACTAAGCCTTATCGTCCATGTCACAATGTTGGATTGAGTTTCATAATCCTACGGATTCAGTACAACAATACTTTCAACTACCAAATTGAGGCCATTCCACTATGAGATTTAGTATTATGGTTCCCATTAGATCATATCGCCAAGTCTCATGTATTGTATGGAAGGATTAAGTTTTATGGTACAATAGATTCAGGCCTAAAAAAAAAATGATGAGATTATGGAAGTAAATATTCTTATATTTATTACTACTACACTGTTCATTCTAGTCCCTACAGTATTTTTACTTATCATATATGTAAAATTAGTTATTTAAAATGATTAATTTAAATTATAGGACTTTTCCTCACGTATTTTTCCTGTTGTTTAACTTCTGTGTTGCCACTACTTTTCTTTTCCCGATATATTGTAAGAAACATCGGCGAAAACACACTCTAGCAATGTTTAGGGGATATTTGGTTAAAGGGTATGAGTTTCAAGAATCAGAATGAAACTCATATAATTCATTTGGATTAATGGAATGAGAATGAAAGTATAGAAATGAAACCCTTAAGATATGAGTTTTGTGAAATCCAAGTAAATTGATGGGTTTCAAGTGAAACCCATGGATGAAATCCAAGAAAAAAAATTGAACATTTTTATTTTTCTTTATAAAAAATGTGATTTAAAATAAAAAATAATTTAAAAATATTATAAATTAAATTATTTTTATCAAAAAAAAATTTTAATTAAAATATTATAAATTAAATTTTAAAATTTTTAAAATTTAAAATTATTATTTTTTATCAAAAATAATTTAATTAAAATAATTTTAAAATATTATAAATTAATTTTTTTAATCAAAAAAATTTAAAAAACAATTTTTTGAAAAAAAATTATCAAAAAAATTTAAACAATTTTTTTAATTTAATAATTTAAATTTTTTTTGATAAATTAAATATTATAAATTAAATTATTTAAAAATATTATAAATAAAAAAATTAATTATTTTTGATAAATTAAATTTATCAAAAACAAAATTGACAATTATAATTTTTAAAACTTATAATGACATTTCTTCTTCATTGTTTTCTCTGAGAAGAAAGATTTAAAATTGAAAATGGTAAAAAAATTGTAAATAAAATTTTTTTGGGTTAAAAATTTTATAATTTTTATTTTCTTCAAATTTTATTAAAACTATAATTATAATTATAATTTTAGAAATTAAAATAAAATTTTAAAAATGTTAATTTTAAAATATTTTTATTAAATGCAAAATTGACAATTAAATGATTTTTATTACGAAAAATATATAAACCAAATATCAACAATAGTAATCAAATCTGTTCCAGAATTCGAACCAAACAATTGTCATCAGAGTTCGATTCAGATTCTGATTCTTGAGGTTTTTTATTCTAATTCCGATTCTGGTTTCTAAGTGTGAATCAAATGCCACCTTAGTTGTCAAAATATCAGGAAATTCGACGTATAAAATTGGATGGTGGTGGGAATTTTTGCCGATATTTTAATACTAAATGTTGGCAAAAACTTTGAATTTTATCGACATTTCTGCATCTAACATCGGTAAAAGCTTTTAACTTTGCTAACGTTTGGCCAAAACATCAAGAAAGGGTAAAAAGAGACAGACTAGAGGGACATAATAGAGAGAGACATTTTAAAGAGAGAGAGAGAGAGAAGAAGGAGGCCAACATTTATACTTAAAAACATTGGGAAAGGGTAGAGAGTGAGAGAGAGAGAGAGAGAGAGAGTAGAGAGAGATGTTTTAGAGAGAAATAAAGAGAGAATATACGGATATTTTTACTTAAAAATTTTGATATCTTCACTTTTCGCTGACGTTTTTAAGACCAAATGTAAGGAAAGCTATTTCAAAACCTACAGCAAGCTCCCTTCTCCTCTATTTCTATTCTCTCTTTTCTCTCTACTCTTTTCTCTCGTCACCGCCATTGCCGCTACTTCTCCCATAGCAATCTCTTTTCCTTTGCTGTCTATCGAAGGTTGCTATCTATTAGAGGTTACTCTCTCTCCTCACTGTCTGCTTCATTCTTTTTACTACTCTCTCTCCTTACGGACACCTCCATCTTCCACAGGTGAGTTCCTCCCTTTTGTGTGAATCTAAATGCGTTTATGATGCTATTTGTGTCTTAGTAAAAGTATTTTGGTACAGAGACATAATTATGACAAAATTATGAAAACTTTAAGACAAAATTAGGAAAAATTATGATGAAATAGCAAAATTAAGGTTAAATTAGAGTAAAAAAAAATATATGATGGTAAAATTAGACAAAATGAGGGCACGATTAGGGTAAAATTAAAGTTCAATCATGGAACTAAGTCTTATCATCCATGTCACAATGTAGGATTAAGTTTCATGATCCTATGGATTCAGTACAATAATAATTTCAACTTCTAGATTGAGGCCATTCTATTATGAGATTTAGTGTTATGGTTCACATTAGCTCATATCGCCAAATCTCATTGATTACATGGAAGGATTACGTTTTATGGTATAATAGATTTAGTCCCATATGTTGTAATTAAAAATATAAGATTTTAGTTTCATTACAAAAAAATAGGACTTTTGCCAACGTATTTTTCCCGACGTTGAACTTCTGTGTCATCACTACTTTTCTTTTTTTCACTTTTTTTTTAAAGAAATGTTAGCAAAAAAACACTCTAGTGACATTTTGTTGTCAAAACATCAAGAAAGTTGTTGGTGCATAAAATTGGGTGGTGGTGGAAATTTTTGCAGATATTTTAACACTAAACGTAGGCAAAAATTTTGAATTTTATCGATGTTTTTGCACTTAACATTGGCAAAAGTTTTCAACTTCATCTACGTTTGGCCAAAACGTCAGGGAAAGATAGAGAGAGACGAACTAGGGGAAGAAAGTATAAAGACAAGCATTTTAAAGAGAGAAAGAGGAAGGAGGCCAACATTTATATTTCAAAACATTGGGAAAGAGTACAGAGAGAGGGAGTAGAGAGAGAGAGGGAAAGAGAGAGAGAGAGAGAGAGAGAGAGAGAGAGAGAGAGGATATGTAGATACTTTTACTTAAAAATGTTGTCGTCTTCACTTTTTGCCGATATTTTTGAGACTAAACTTCGGGAAAGTTATTTCAAAACCCACAACAAGCTCCCCTATCCTTTGTTCTCTCTTCTCTCTGGTCACTTCTCCTGTCACCACTGTCATCGTTGCTGCTCCTCCCATAGCAATCTCATCGCTGTTTTGCCTATTGGAGGTTACTCTCTCTCTTCCCACAATCTGCTTTATTCTTCTTGCTGTTCTCTTTCCTTGTTGACATGTCCATCTTCCACAGGTGAGTTCATCCATTTTATGCAAATGTGAATGCGTTTATGATGCTATTTGTGTATTAGTAAATATATTTTAGTACAAAGACGTAATTAGAGCAAGATTTTGGTAAATTTAGGGCAAAATTAGGAAAAATTAGGACAAAATTAGGATAAAAATAGGCATATCAGGGTTAAACTAGGGTAAAATAAATTTATATGATGGTAAAATTACATAAAATAAGGGCACAATTAGGGTAAAATTAATTTATATTTGATTAAAATTAGCAAAGAATTAGAGTAAAATCAATTTATATTAGGGGTAAAATTATAAGAAAAATAATTTATATTAGGGAAAAATAAGGTAAAAAATTAGTGTGCAATTAAAACAAAATTATTTTATATATGTTTCTCATTCTTTTATGCTTGGCATGCATAGGATATCATGCAAACTCTTTATTTCTACTAATATGCAAATATTTTATCATGTTTCTAGCAATATGATGTCATGCAAACTCTTTGTTTCTAGTTATATACAAATATTCTATCATGTTTCTAAAAATATATTTTGTATGAAGACGCTTATTTAAAGTAAATCTATTTATGTATCAATCAAAATTTTGACATAATTGTTATTAAGAGGTTTCCAATTATTATAAAATATTTTAAGAAATAGATCGATATTAGATGCAAAAGTCAAGATTGAGTAGGGACTATGAAATCATAGTATAAAAGATATTTGGACTTTGCATTTGGAAATTCACATGAGAATGGAAAATTTGCATATTCTTGTGTATGATATGGCAATGTTTATTAACAATTTCATGACAAAGTTAAGGAACATTTGATATGTAATTGTATTATTAGGTTATACCATTGTTGGGTATTTTATGGGGAATCTATTTCTACAACTCCTAAATCTTCATTACCAAGTATCTAATTATCCTAACCACATTCTACGAAGCCCAATATCAAAAAATATTGGAATTGGAGATATGGAAGGATTTTTAAGAGATGTATTGGAAACTTATGATGATGAAGTTGATGATCGGGAATTAGAAACAGAGAACGTAGATATGTCAAATTAGTATACAGCTGATATGGTTCATGATATAGATAAACTGAATATAAATAATACAATATTCACTAATCCAATATCAAAATATTGGCATTGGAGATATGAATAGATTATAAAGAGATGTATTTGAAATGCATGCTAATGAAGTTGATGGTCAGGAGTTAGAAAAAGAAAATGTAGACATGTCCAATAAGTGTATAGCTGACAAGGTTCATAACTAGATGAGCCGAATATGAATAATCCAATATCTTGACACGGTTCAGAAGCTTTTAAATTGTCATTCATTGTTACTTTATACCACGTGCATGTATGGGTGGAGTTCTGTGTCATTTATGTTAAGAAAATTATTGTCAAACACTAATATTTTGATGATAACAAAACCCTAGATATATTAATAATAAATTTACCAAGTGTGTAGGCTTTTAAAAAAATATTAAACTGAGGTTTCATAGAAGTTTTCATGAAACATTAGCTACATAGAAGATGTTGACATAAAAGCTATGTTTCTATAGGTAGAAGAAATCAAAAATCAGAAATAATAGACAAAGATGAGCTGTTACGATTTTAGTTCAATTTCAAGGCCTAGCTCAACTAATTAAGTATAGGGTGGGAGTTAAAATATGTTTAAATAGGTTAATCAAGATTAAACTACATTCAAATCCAAGTTTTTATTGAAGGTAAAGTTAAAATTGAAAATTTGAAGGATTTTTTCGGAGGATAATGCTGATTTTTAAGAGTTGTTTTATCAATTGTAACTTTTTCATCAATTAAAGGTTTTCAAATTTGAAAATTCCACACTTTAGAGTGATTGTTGGATTTCAAATTTAAATAATTACAGTGATAAAAATCAGAAGATATTGTGAAAAAAAATCAAGCACAAAGTCAGTAATTAAACTAGATTTTTACAGCAATAAAAGTTACTGGGAAGCCAACTTTGCAATCTTATATTTTCACGATAGTAACGATCATATGTTATTTGAATATATAGAGAATATTCAGCATCTTTTACTAAGTTATTTTGATACTTTGGAAGTGAGATATTAGTTTTTAAAGTAGACTACTTGAGCAGTATGTGTTATTTATTCTGCAGAGATTGTTTGTGTCTGTATGCACTATTAAGCTTTAGAAAGTTTGGGAAGAGTGTGAGGAACACTTTGTTAGGTAGATACACTAGTTGAGTGAGAGTTAAAGTAGAGTAGTTGTTGGACTAAGTCATCCTCAAAGTTGGAGGTGCAGATTGTCAACAAGAATAGAGTACTCAAACTTGTACTCTTATTGATAGTAAAAACTAGCACTTGCCCAGCTTGCTGAGCTGAAGGAGTAAATGTAGGCATAAGACCGAACCACTATAAATCGGATTTATTTTCTTCTCCTTCACTTTTATTGGTATTTTACACATTTGCATGAATTTTTTATTTTTAGAATTATTTAGGATTACTTAGATTAATCAAAGACTAATCTAAGCATTTTTAGTGATAATTAATTCAACATCTTTCTTGATTGCCACAGGGACCTACAAGTAGTATTGGAGGTAGTGCTCTATCTTTGAAAATAAGCCAATGATCTAATGGCATCACACTTAATTTTTAGCCAATCCACCAATAAGACTCCATACTTTGATGAAGTGAATTTTTCTAATCAGAAGTATAAAATGGAGACTTTTATTCAAGTCACAGATTATGAGGCATGGGAAGTTATTTCCCAAGAAAATTTAGAAGTAAAAATTTCGATAATAATTGAGGATGACAGCGAAAAATATCCATTAACTCGTGTGCCAAACATTTACTCTTATATGCTATTTCTCCTATTGAATTTAACCTTGTTTTCTCTTATGCTACAACTAAGGATATATGAGATAAATTATTTATCACTTATAAAGGTACAAGGATAGTAAAAGACATACGAATTAAATTATTAATGTCAGAGTATGAACTCTTTAGATTTCAATCAAAAGAGTTAATAAATGACATGTTCAACAAGTTTACAACCATCATGAATGAGTTAGATTCACTTGGTAAAACCTTTATAGATCCAGACCTTGTCAAGAAAATCCTTTGAGTCCTTTCTAGAGCCTGGGATGCCAAGAAGAAAACAATAGAGGAAGTTCAAGACTTATGAAGCAATAGTCCATTATTCCATAGTAAATGATGGAAAATAAAATGATCATTGCATTCACAGCAAAGGAGAAAGAAGAATCTGAATATGAAAAATACAACGATGAAGAAGTGAATATATTGGCAAAGAAACTATCTAGAATACTCAAAAAGAAAGGTAAAAAGTCTGTTAAATTTCATAAAACTAATGTCTCTTGAAAGTCCAAATATAATATATGAAACAGTGGCAAAACAAAGGAGTAGAAGAAAGAGATTGTCTGCTATGAGTGCAAGAAACCAGGACGTATCAAGTATGAGTATCATGTCCTACTAAAAAATCTCTAGAAATTCTAGAAGAAAGGAAAGGCAATGATGGCAATATAAAGTGATTTGGACAAATTCAATTCAGAATTAGAAAATTTAGAAAGTGTAGAAGAAGTCAATTTTTATCTCATGGCAAAGTCATGGGTTACCTCTGACATTGAGTCTAAAAGTTCTCAAGAATCTAGTTTTGATACTAAAAATTTGCTTAATATGATTATTAAGCCAAAATGTAAAAGAATTGATCTAGAAAATGAAAATATGTTCTGAAACAATCAAATCAACTTTTAAATTCTAAACTAACTAATGTGAAATCTAAAAATGAAGCTATAAAAATGAAAAATTTTGCTATGAAAGAGGAAATATGTCTATTGAAAACAAGAGTAGAATAATAGTACAAGTCTATAAAAACTACCTTCCAAAAATTCAATAAAAATGATGAAAAACTAACAAGACTTCTTGTAATTCAAAGACATGATTTTTCTAAAAATGGTTTGGGGTATAATTCAGAAGTTGAAGGTAGTTTCCAATCTAATAAAAGTATCTTTGTTATTGCAAAAAATAGGAAGTATAAAGACAAAGGTATAAAAAACAAACAAACTAGAGATTTCAAGCATAAAAGTAGTGATCATAGAAACATAACTTTTAAGGGTAGAAGAAACCGTGAAACACTTTATTTTCACAGAAATTTTAAAAATTTTTCTAAAATTCAAAAATCTAATTTTTCAAATATAAAATATAGATATAGAGATAATTTTCAGAAAATGAAAAATAATTTTTCATGCTATTATTGTCATAAACATGGTCATATTGCAAGCTCTTTTTTTTTTTTTTTTTTTTTTTTTTTTAAAGATTGAACAAGCCTAGTGAAAGAGAAGATAAATGCAATATAATATAGTACAAGATTGTTCTCAAGAGGACTCAAGCTTTTTTTGCATTCCTAAGAACAGATGATACACTATTTTATTATGTAGGAATATGAGACAAAAAAAATGGTATGTAGGTAGTGGATGTTCAAGATACATGACGGGAGACGTCTTATTGTTCAAAGATATAGAAAAGAAAGATCATGGAGTGGTGACCTTTGATGATAATAAAAAAGGAAAGATCATTGGTAAAGGTACTATCGGCATAAATTTTACATTTATTAAAAATGTTTTATTTATAGATAAGTTGATGCATGACCATTTAATTATGAGTCAATTGTGTGATATGGATTATGATGCGTTATTTAGAAGAAATAAGTGCATTGTCTTTAATGGTAAAACACAAGAAAAGATTTTTGAAGAAATTAGAATTGGAAATATTTATATAGTAAAAACAACAAAATGGAGTGGTAGAACATAAAAATAGAATAATTCAAGAAATGACTAGAACTATAATAAATAATAGTGGTGTTGGAAAATATTTTTAAATCGAAATAGCTTCTATGGCTTATTATATAATTAACAGAGTTTATCTTAGACCAATCACTAATAAAACCCTATGATATTTTTAAAAATAGAAAATTTAGTGTGTCATATTTTCATACATTTAGTTGCACATGTTACATTTTGATAATAATTTAAACACCCTAAGTAAATTTGATAAAAAAGCCATAGAAGGAATATTTTAGACTATTCATTAAATAGTAAAGCATTTAGAGTTTTTAATAAAAAAATAGATTTGTGAAAGAAACCATTAATATAAAATTCCATGAAGATAAATTTCAAGACTTAGAAAATGAAGAAAATAATAAAAATATAAAAATACAAGAACTCTCCAATGAAAATGATTAAAATAAATATGTAGAAATTGAAAATAAGCCTAGAAAATGTCATTAAAAGTTAAAAATTTTTACCTAGTCACTGACAACATGATATTATTTGTGATATAGATGAACGCATAAGAACTAGGTTAAGTTAGAGAAATATAGAGAATTAATTTATTTTTTGTCACACATAAAACCAAAAAGTATAGAGAAATATGTATCAATAGGAAATTGTTGTACTCAAATCTTATAATTAAAATAACAACTAAAAGATCATGGATTAAATTATAAAAACATTTTGATAAAATGTGATAATATGAATGTTATATATCTTATAAAAAATTTCATAAATTATTCTAGATCTAAACACATAGAAGTTGGATACCATTTCATAAGAAACTACATTTTGAATGAAATATTGTTTTAGAATATGTTGATACTAAAAATGAATTGATGGATATTTTTGCAAAACCCTTAGATGGAGAAAGATTTGAGTTCATTAGAAATGAAGTTGAAATTTGTTTCCTCTTTTAGAAGAAATAAAAAAAAATTAAAAAAGAAGTTTTGATAGAAGCGTGGGTTGAAGCAGAAAATAGTGGTTTTATATTCTGCATTACTTTGATTGTTTGTATGTTTTGTTTCTTTTCTGTTACGCCCCGAACCGGGATCGTGAACAGCCGTCCGTTACCATGGATGCCGGCTGTATTTTTACAGAAAATCGGATAAAACCTCCCTATAAATCGAAGATCTCTCATGTACAAATAAACCTGTTTAATCATGTAAAATTCAAAATCATCCTGTAATTCAAATAAAAGGGTCATCCCGGCCTCACAACAATCCACCAACCACAGCAGACATCTAGGACAACGCTAGGCTAAATAAACTATCAGCAATTCTAGTCACAGACGTCTACTGTCATACCCAATTAAAGCATGAGCAGCCGCCACACCGAGCGGGCTTAAGTTTTTTTTTATACAATTTACAATAATTTTCCCAAGTATCATTCAAATACGTACAATTGTCTCAATGCAAATGAAATGTGAGAGTTTCGCAAATAAATATACATAAATTATACAGTCATCTCAAATTAAGTACATTTCCAACTATGGACCTCAACAAAACCTCGCAAGGTCGAAAATAAAATACGTAATTCGTCTTTCAAATTAAACTTAAGATCTCACCCTTCTGAACACCAAGTATACCCGAACTCTATAATCTGAAGTGTCGCTCCAGCATAACAATCCTGTCTGAAGGAGGGAAAGAAGAGGGGTGAGTATCAAGGCAAATTCTCAATGAGTGAGGGGATTAATCTCAAGTACTAATAGTGTAGATGAACATTGGAGTGTCAAATAATATCATTCGTAACCAATGATTCAAATTTCGCAGTAAATCATGATATTTTCGAATAAAATGAACTCATTTAATCATTCACACGATATCATACATATATGCATCCATTTAAAATCAAGTAGGTCATAGAGCAAGCCGAAAGGATTCTGGCAAAGGTCAACCATAACCAAGGACAAACGCATCGGGGGTTTTATTATGCAAAGTGTTCAAAAGTCGCTCTCTACCCCGACGTTGGCACGTACAAGCAACTCCCAGTACTAGACTGCCTATACTGACGGACCTCCCCTTTCGGTTCAACTGGACCCATACGAAACATCATAATCATGTACGAGCAACTCCTGGTGCTAGACCGCCTATGTTGACGGACCTCCCCAATACATGGTTCAACCAGGCCCATACATATCACAATCACGACGTTTGCGGATACCTCTGGCCAAAGCGTATCCGGGCAACCCGTGCCTCTACAAACGCCCTTCGTAGCTATGAAATCAATCAAGTCATATCATATCATCACAAGTAGGCATCCCAGTGCCCTCACAGATTTTAAAACATTTCAAATCCGTATGTCAATATATTCATCAAATCATTTCAAATCAGTATACCAATGCAATGGTAGAAAAGGAAACTTATCCAATTTTCAAGTAATGACACAATTTTGTTTCATTTCAAACATGGATGCATAGTCATGGAAAACATAAGTTTAAGATACTCCAATAATCACAAAACAGATTTGAGATTTAATATCACACGTCGAATCAATGCATATCAAAACATGTTTTGTTTAAAAACAAGGTAAAATCAGATTTTCACTATTTCATGCAAGAGATTAGGGTCTCACTCACAGTTCAGGGAGGGTGTGCACTCCCAAATTCCAAACCAAACCAAATCAAATTCCTCCTTTGAACCTGAACATGTTACCCTAAGTCATTGAACATTAATTCCACTTAAAATCATTTTCTAAAATAATTCAGAATTTGCATTTGTACAGCCACAGAGAAATTGATGTAACTTCTCCTACACATATCGGATCTAATTCAATTTGAATCCTTTCAAGTACCCCAAAAGATTAGCCTAATTAAACATCGCAATTATCATCAAATAAAATCCCATAACAAGGGTTTTCATGTTTTCCTAACACAAAATCACAATTTCGTCATTAATTTCCAAATATTTTTAGGGTTTATCTATTTTCCCTAATTTTGTACAAATCTCAATTCTCCAATTTATGAATAAACTCTAATGTCATCAATTGCATTTCATTTATAAATAAATAACACGATCAAAACCAAGTCTAATTCAACTCCAAAACCACTCAAAGTCGGAAACATGCGTAAATTAATAAATTGTCTACAAAATAGAAAAATCTTTGAAAAATCATACACTTTTCAATTTCCATCCAAATGTTTCAAACCATGTCATTTTCAAAGTATGAATGTCTATTTTCATAATATGGAGATCGTATTTTGATTTCATATATGCAGGACAACTTATAATAAAAAGGCTGTATCGATCCTTAAGTTCCAACTCCAAGTTTTTAAACTATCCTTCCACCTACATACCGTTATGTAATTAACAACTCAAAAACAACCTAAGAAAAATATTAAACACAACAGTATCCTTTATTCTGCATAATATTTCATTCCAACCCCAAAATCTTATATTTTCATACACATTTCAAATTAACTCTAAGGGAAACCGTTCAAATCAACTCATCATGATTCTATTATCCTTTAACATACGTCTTTCATATCAGACACTAGACTAAACCTTAATATTCAAGCATGGAATTTCAGAAATGCATTCTATTCTAATCGAACATACATTTTAGACCTATACAAGACTTTTCACTCTAAATTAACTCTAAATTCGTTCTATTATTAAAAAAATCAGAAGTCTTCTCACCTAGGGTTTCTCGATTCGCAGATTCTAGCTTTCGTTCATCATTCGGTTCAGTCTAAAACCTGTAACATTTCCAATTGAAGTACAATTTAGAAATTTAGCTAAAATACTAAAATAATATCGAAACCCTAAACTAAATTCATCCTTACCTTCGCAGAGAAAGGATTGTAGTCTAGGGTTTTCGAAGCACGATGGATGACTGCAGTCTGGGGTTTCCATTGGGGTTGTAACAAGGCTCTCGACAGAGAGCAGCCAGTGCGCAAGTGAGCGAGCAAGGGAGAGGAAGAGAGCTCTGCGGTCGCGCCCGCAAGAGAGAAGGGACTGTTTCGTGAGCGAGAAAAAGGCAGAGAAAATATAGAGAGAGAGAATTGAGAGGGTTAGAGAGATAACGCGACAGAGAGAAAGAGATCGCGTGATAGAGAGAGAAAGAGATTGAAATAGAGAGGAAAAAAGAGCGCAATAAAGAGAGGGAAACAGAGAGTGAGGTAGACAGAGAAGAGCGGGCGGTGGCGATGGCGGTTGGATGGTGGCAAGTCGCGGTGGAGAGGATGCGGGTGACGGCGAGAGAGATCGTGAAAGGGAGAGAGTGAGACAACGAGTGAGGTAGAGAGAGAGTGTGTCGATAGCTGTGGGTGGTGGCGAAAGGGACGGTGACGAAGGTTGACATGGCAGAGGGAGGTAGCGGAGGAGAGGGATTCGGTGAGGGGCAGCGGGTCGCGGGAAGAGGAATAGACGGAGAGAGGGAGAGTGGGAAAAGGGCTAGGGTTTTCTAACCCTAACCCATCTTTTTTTTTCTTTTTCTTTATTATTATTATTATTATTATTATTATATTTCTTTTTATAAATAAATTTATAAATAATTAAATGAGTAAATGTATAAATTAATAAATGAATAAATATTCATCTATATATTTTTATACTCACTTTACTCTACAAATCGGAAATACAGATACTTTAAATATCCCAAAAATTTCAATTTAAAGATCCCAAAATCGAAAATCAATATAAATAAAATTTTCTTTCTATTTATATAAACTGAGAAATATTTTATTAAATTCAAGAACGGGAGTACAATACGGACACCGTAGTGTCGGTGTTACATTTTCTACGTTTTGATGAATGTTTATAATTTTTGAATCTAAATTTAAACTTTCTTGTTTGTGATGAAACAAAGAGGGAGAGATAGAGAGTAAAAAAAAATAATGGTGAAAAATTGTGCACTAATAAATGGTAGATAACAATATGATCATATGCTCATTAATAGAGGGGGAGCATGAATGCTCAAGATTATTCGTTCATAAGCAAATTTTTTCAATTTTTTGTGGTTTTGTTGTTATCAAAAAGGGAGGAGATTGTTAAGAAATTGTTGTCAAACCCAAATATTTTGATAATAGCAAAACCCTACATATGTTATTACTCAATTTACCAAGTGTGAAGATTTTTTTAAAAAAATATTGAGATGAGGTTTCATAGAAGTTTTTGTGAAAACAGAGCTGCATAGAAGATGTTGACATAGAACCTATACTTCCATGGGCAGAAGAAATCAAAAATTAGACATAATGGGCAAAGACGAGCTGTTGTGATTTTAGTTCAATTTCAAGGCCTAGCTCAACTATTTAAGTATAGATTGGGAGTTGTACTCAATCCTCAAACATATTTAAATGGTTAATCAAGATTATACTACTTTCAAGATTCAAATCCAAGTTTTTACTGAAGGTAAAGTTAAAATTCAAAATTTGAATGATTTTTCTAAAAGATAAAGGCTGATTTTTAGGAGCTATTCTCTAAAGTGTAACTTCTTCATCTATCAAAGTTTTTCAAATTTGAAAATTTCATACTTTAGATTGATTGTTAGACTTCAACTTTGACTAATTAAAGTGGTAAAAATTAGAAGATATTGTGAAGAAAATCAAACACAAAGTTAGCAACTTAACTAGATTTTTACAACAGTAAAAGTTGTTGGGAAGCCAACTTTGTAGTCATATATTTTCACTATAAGTTCAATATACAAAGAATATTCAGCTTCTTTGTCAGAGTTATTTTGATACCTTGGGAGTGAGACATTAGTTTTGAAAGTAGGCTACTCGACCAGTTTGCATTGTTTATTCTACAGAGATTGTCTGTATGTACTGTTAAGCTTTAGAAAGTTTGGAGAGAGTATGAGGAACATTTTGTTGGCTAGATACACTAGTTGACCGAGAGTTAAAGTAGGGTGGTTGTTGGACTAAATCATCCTTAAGGTTAGAGATGCAGATTGTTAATAAGAGTGAATGTACTCAAACTTGTAACTCTCATTAATAGTAGAAACTAGCAATTGCTGGACCTCGGCTTGTGGAACTAGAATAGTGGATGTTGACATAAGACAAAACTACTATAAATTTAGCTTGTTTTCTTCGCCTTCACTTTTATTTTTTCTGCATATTTACATGAATTTTTGGCCTTAGAATTATTTAATATTACTTAGATTAATTAGAGTCTAATCTAAACATTTTTAGTGACAATCAATTCAACCCTCCTTGATTGTTATAGGAACCAACAATTTATATGCATTTATGGTTAATGGACATTTGGAGTTATATTTTATATTTGTGGTTGATGATTGTTTGTTTGATATTTGAAGTATTATTGATGATGTTGGAATCATTATATATAGATGAAGTGTGTGTGAAATGTGAAGTATGTATATTGTGGTTGATAGACATTTAATAAGCAAGTTTTAGAGTAGTTTTTTGTTACCATTTGTAAAGTGAAGAACTAATTACTAACAACCCAGAAGAGATGAATAGGTTGTTTTGTGGCACTTTTAAGATTTTTTTTAAAGGTTTTGAATGAAAATTGAGAAGAGGATGAGAAAATCGACATACGATATTTATAGAGGTTCCACCTTTCCTATTGTACGTCCACTCCTAGACTTCACTTGGATTTTGAATCCACTATTTTTCTAAAATAGTACATGACTAACTTATCCAAGTGCTAGTTAGACCTTACAGTATTTCATTTAAACACTCACCAAGGAGCTAACAAACTTAAATTTCTCGTGTTTTACTTAACACTCTAAGCTTAGACCAAAGAACTCATTCTTTTGGTCTCTTACAAGAATTTACAAATGAAATGAGAATACAAGAGTGAAGCTTTAACTTTGGATGATGTGTTAAAAAGCTAGAAATAAAATACAACATAGAAAGTTAAGCGCACAGAAGATTGTTATTCAATCGTATACAAATATGTTCATAGATTTATTAATCTTCTCCTAAAGTGTTGTATTTGTAGGTTTGTTTAAGAGGTAGCTATTAAGTTTCATTAAATACATAAACATAACCTTTAGTGCTGATTGAAGTTTATTAATTGTTCAAATAGCTTTTCGGAATAACCAGTCATTAATCACAATGAGTCGACTCTATTCTTCAAGTAAACCGCTTTTTGAATTTTGTAGAGTCTTGTCTATTGCAAGTCGATTTCTTATGCATGACTAGTTCACTTGTGCTACATTTTGCCAAAGTATTTTTGCTTTGCCGCTCAGGCAAGTCGGCTTGTGCTCTTTGCAGGTTGACTTCTGCTTGTTAGTACTTAAACATTTTCATATTGTGGCTCATGCAAGTCGACTTGTGCTCTTCTTCAGGTCAACTTCCGTTTGTTGGTACTTATGCATTTATCATTGTGGTTTGGGCAAGTCGACTTGTTTTGATCTTAGGTCGACTTGAGTAATTGTTTTGTATAGCTTAGATTTGATGTAGGTTGACTGGTTTAGCTTTCTGGTCGAGTTGTGCTTGAGTTCTATAATGCTTAATCTTGTTCAAGTCGACTCGTGTATGGGTCAGATTGACTTAGTGAAACTTGACTTAGTATGTTTTACATTTTGGCTCATGCAAGTTGATTTGTTTGAGCTTATAATCAATTAGTGAAAGTGTTCTTTTAGTGAAAGTGTTCTTTTGAAATCTATGTTTTATACAGGTTGACTTGAACAATAGTCAGGTGATTTATGCTCAATAGCCTTTGAGCTTTGTATTGTGATACACATGTATAAGTAGACTATGTATAATGTTTAGGTCAACTTGAGGTCAGTGAGATTTAAAATATTCTTAGTCCAGAATATGCAAGTCGACTTGTAACATGTGTAAGTTAACTTGGACTTATGGTTTAAGTCCTAACTTGTGTCCTATCTTGTATCCTATCTTCGGCTTGAGACATAACTTGTGAGCCAACTTGACTTCCACAAACTTTTCTAAGTATTGAAGTGGTAGGTCGACTTGAACTTAGCATGATTTTACTTAGTTTCATTTTGATCATTAGCCTTTTAAATTTTTAACCGTTAGATGTTCAAATATTTGACTTCTCTAATGCTTCTATAGGATAGGTCAACTTGTTTTTTAGACTCATATTTAGTCTTTTTCACATATTGTTCTTAAATTCGTCTACTTAGTCTTTTTCATAGATTATTCTTAAAGTCATCTTAATTTCTTAGGTGAGTTGACTTGACTAACTTATTGTTTAACTTCAGAAAGTTTATACCTTTTAGTAAGTCGACTTGTTTCATAGTGAGCCGACTTGTCTAACATTCGGTCTTAGTTCAGAGGTTGATCTATACATAGCAAGTTGACTTGATCACTAAGTGAGCAAACTTGACTAACCTTTTATTTTGTTTAGAAGGCTGATCTACATTTGGCAAGTCAACTTGATCCTTACTTGAGTCTACTTATCCAAGTCTGTAACTTAAACAAATAACTCTATACATTCTTAGACTCGATTTGCTCTTTTTCAAATTAATCTTACATCAATCTACTCTAGTTTATATGGCAGTAAATATGTTATTTTCGACACTTTTAAGATTTTTTTTTTAGGTTTTGAAAGAAAATTGAGGAGAGGATGAGAAAATCGATATATGATATTTATAGTGGTTCCATATTTCCTAGTGTACGTCCACTCCCAGGTTTTACCTATATTTTATAATCCACTATTTTTCAAAATTGTACACAATTAGTTTACCCAAGTATTAGTCAGACCTTATAGTGTTTCATTCGAACACTCACCACTAGCTTTGTACAGAAGCTAGCAAACTTAAATATCTTGTGTTTTACTCAACACTCTAAGCCTAGACCAAAGAACTCTTTCTTCTAGTCTCTTACAAGAATTTACATTTAAAATAAGAATACAAGAGTGAAGTTTTAACTTCAGATGATACGTTAAAGCCTATAAATAAATCACAACACAAAAAGTTAAGCTTATAGAAGATCATTATTCAATCGTGTACAAAGATGTTTAAAAAGTTATTAATCTTCTATTGGAGCTTTGTATTTATAAGCTTATTGAAGTGATAGCTATTGAGATTCATTAAATACATAAACATAGTCGTTGATGGTGGTTGACGCTCATTAATTGTTCAGATAGATTTTCTGAACAACTAGCCATTACTTACAATGAATCATCTCTTTCTTTTTTCTAGTCAATTGACTTTTGAATTTTGTAGAGTCTTGATTAGTGCAAGTCGACTTCTTATGCATAACTAGTTGGCTTGTGCTGAATTCTGTCTAAGTATTTTCACTTTGCTCCTTAGGCAAGTCGGCTTGTGCTCTCTTCAGGTTGACTTCTGCATGTCAATACTTAAGCATTTTCACATTGTGGCTCATGCAAGTCGACTTGTACTCTTCTTCAGGTTGACTTTTGTTTGTTAGTATTTAAGCATTTTATCATTGTGGCTCGTGTAGGTTGATTTATTTTGATTTTAGGTCAACTTGAGTAATTATTCTGTATAGCTCAAAGTCGGTGCATGTCGACTAGTTTTGCTTTCTAGTCGACTTATGCTTGAGTCCTGTAATATTTAATCTTGTGTGATGCAACTCGTGCATTGGTTAGATTGACTTGGTTTAAACTTGACTTAGTATGTTTTACATTTTGGCTCATGCAAGCTGAATTGTTTGAGAATGTAGTCAACTAGTGAAAGTGTTCTTGTGAAACCTATATTTTATACAGTCAACTTGAACATTAGTCAAGTTAACTTATGCTCAATAGCCTTTGAGCTTTGTATTATGATGTACATGTATAGGTTGATTACATATAATGTCCAAGTCGACTTGAGGTCAATAACATTTAAAATATTCTAAGTCTAGAATGTGCAAGTCGATTTGTAACATGTGTAACTCGACTTGGACTTAAGGTTTAAGTCGTAACTTATGCCTTACCTCATGTCCTATCTGTGACTTGTGACCTAACTTGTGAGCTAACTTGACTTCTACAAATTGTTTGTAGTGTTGAAGTGATAGGTCAACTTATGACTATATCAGGTTGACTCAGCTTAGCATGATTTGACCGTTAGCCTTTTAAATTTTTAACCCTTAGAGGTTCAAATTTCTAACTTCTCTAATGCTTTTATAGGACAAGTCAACTTACTCTTTAGGCAAGTTGACTTGTTCTTTAGACTTATACTTAGTCTTTTCACAGATTGTTCTTCAACTCGACTTGATTTTCTAGGTGATTCAAATTGGCTAACCTACTATTTAACTTAAAAAAGTTTATACCTTTTGATAAGTCAACTTGCTTCATATTCGAGTCGACTTGTCTAACATTTTATCTTAGTTCAGAGGTTGATCTATACTTAGCAAGTTGATTTGGTCCCTAAGGGAGTCGACTTGACTAACCTTCTATTTTGTTTAGAAGGCTAATTTACACTTAGCAAGTCGACTTGATCATTTCTTAACTAGACTAATCCAAATCTGTAATTTAGATAAATAATTCTATACATTCTCTGACTTGATTTTGATGAGACATATGCCCCTATAAAAAGATTGGAAGCAAAAAGGATTCTACTTTCCTTTTCTTATTTCATGAATTTCAAATTATACCAAATGGATGTAAAGAGGGCATCTTAAATGGTGTAATTAATAAAATAGTTTATGTAAAGTAACTCCCAGACTTTGTACTTTCAAAACATCCAAACCATATGTATAAATTGTTTAAAATTTTATATGGTTTGAAACAAACTCTATGAGTATGACATGAGAGGTTTAGTAATTTTCTAACAGATAATGAATTTGAAAGAGGCGAGATTGACACAACCTTATTCATTAAAAGAAAAGACAAAGGTACAAATATATGTAGATGACATAGTATTTGGGGTAACAAATGAAAAACCTTTGCCAAGAATTTGGTATGGCTATACATGCTGAGTTTGAGATGGGTATGATAGGAGAGTTAAATTATTTTCTAGGATTGCAAATTAAGCAAACTGAGAAGGGAATATTTATTAGTCAATCTAAATTTATCAAAGAGCTCATTAAGAAATTTGGATTAAGTGAATCTAAAGGGAATGTAACTCCTATGAGTGCCTCAGTAAAGTTGGAAAAAAATGAGAAAGGAAAACCAGTATGTTCAAAACTTTATAGAAGTATAATAGGATCACTTTGTACTTAACTGTTTCGAGACCTAACATTTTATACACTACAAAAAATATCGAATTAGCGACGGATTTAGCCACGTAAAATATCAGAAAAATTCGTGGCTAAATTGTTTAACGACGGATTTAACCACGAACTCATATCCATAACTAATAGCACGTCGCAAAAATTTAGCCACGAAATTTTGAATTCGTGGTTAAATTTAGCCACGAATTCAAAATTTAGCCACGGATTCTAATTCGTGGCTAACTTTAGCCACGGATTCAAAAATTCGTGACTAAATTTAACCACGAATTGATGAATTCGTGGCTAAATCTGTGGCTAAATTTTTCATTTTATATTTTTAATTTTAAAAGCCGCCGGCCCACCGCCGGCAGCTGCTGGCCCACTCGCCGGCCCCCGCTCGTGTATGAACTAACTCTCTGCTACTTTATATTTTTGTAGAAAATGTGCATTTATCCAGATTCGAATCTGGGACTAAGAGGACATCTGGAGCGTTCTCAGCCAATATGTCATATTAACTTATCTGATATACCTTTTTTTTTTTTACTTCATTACTTTCTTTCTAACTTTTACCATTAAAAATACAATTTACTAATTTAATAAAAATATAAAATATAAAATTATATTTAATAAAAATAAAAAATTATATTTAATAAAATTAAAAAATTATCTTTAACAAAAATACAAAATTATATTTTAAAAAATACAAAAATATATTTAATAAAAATCAATACTCTAATTTAATAAACATATAAAATATAAATTTGTATTTAATAAAAATATAAAATGATATTTAACAGAATTTCAAATTAGTGACGAATTTAGCCATGAACATATTCGTGGCTAAATTTTGTCACGAATGGGAAATTCGTGGCTATTTAGCGACGGATTATGAATTTCGTCGCTAAACTAGCGACGAAAATGTATCGTGGCAAATTAGCCACGAATTTTTGTTTGTGGCTAAATTCGTGGCTAATTTGCAACGAATTCTATTTTTGTCGTTAAATTCGTTGGTAAATAGCGATGAATTTTTTCCGTGGTTAATGTCTGTAGTTAAAATCATGTTTTTTTGTAGTTATATGTGTATGTTTGTGTGGTAAATTTCAATCAAATACTAAGGAGTCTCATCTGGTGGTATTGAAGAGGATATTTAAATATTTAAAAGTCACATGCAACTTAGGATTGTGGTATGATAGGAATTTATCTTTCAGTTGTATGATTATTTTGATAATGATTTTGCTGGGTATAAATTAGATAGAAAGAGTACAAGTGGTACATATTAATTCTTTGGAAGTCTGTTAGTGTCTTGATCAGTTAGGAAATAAAACAGTGTTGCAACTTTCACTACTGAACATGAATAGGTTGCAACTTGTTAGCATTGTGTTCAAATCTTTTGGATAAAGTATTAGTTAAATGGTTATGGATCAGAGTTAGATTATATACCTATAAGGTGTGATAACACTAGTGCAATCAATCTAACTAAAAATTCAATTTATCATTCTAGGATCAAGCATATAGAAGTGTGATATCACTTCATTAAAAACCATGTATTAAAGAATGAACATTTAAACAGAGAAATAGATAGCCGATATATTCACAAAACCGTAAATAAAAATAGGTTTTATAGCCTAGGGAGTGAATTAGGAATGATGAACTTTGAAAAATAACCCTTAATTAATTGATTTGATATATTTATGTGATGATTTTTGCTTGTTTGTGCATGGATTTGAAAATCTAAGAATGACAAGTCGATTTATTTAAAGTGTGAGTCGACTTGTATTTAACCAGATAACATTATTTATGAACTTTAGGACAAGCAAGTTGACTTGTTTAGTACATAAGTTGACAACTCAAGATTTTGAATCTCATTAAGGACTTAATGAGCTAACTTGTGAGAGTCACGGGTCGACTTGGGGTAGCTTAGAATATAGAACATCTATGTCATGAGTCGACTTATTTCATATGATAGGCGACTTGTACTTAGAACTACAAGATTAGAACAATTTCTCAAAACCCTAGGTCGACTTGCCTCATTATTCTAGTTGACTTATTCTTTGTGCTTTAAGTTCAAAATCTTAGTTGGGATTTAATGGGTCGATCGATTCTTTCAGTAAGTCAACTTACATTTAGTGCCTTAGGCTCAAAACACAAATCTTGACTTAACAAATCGACTTGCTCTTCATATAAGTGGACTTGCTGTAGTTCAGAGACTGTATATAAGTAGATTCAGAACATGTCTAGTCTACCTATTCAAATAATGAGCCAACTTGCAGTAGTTTAAAACTGCAAAATATAAGTCAGAGTACATGACAAGTCTACTTACCAGGGTCTTTAATTCGATTTGCAATAGTAGAAACCATGACACTATAAATAGAAAACCTAAAAGTCAACTAAAACACATCCTAAAACTCTAGCCCTTCTCTCTCTCTCTCAAAGTTGACTTAGGTGACTCAAAGGAGACTTGTAAACTCTTCCAAAACCCTAACCTTAACCTATTAAAGTCGAAAAATCCATCAAATATGCCATAAACCGAGAATCCCTCTTACTTCAATCACACAGTCTTCTAATCTTGAGCCAAATGTAAGTCTTTTAAAGAAAACTTCTCTTCTAGAGCTATTAATCATTCTAGGCTCATAGATTGAGACCTTTTAAAGCATATAAACTTTCTTTATGATGATTACATTAGGGAAACTTGCCTCAATAGCCTTATCCACTCTGACACCACTTTAAACAATAAGCTAGTCCGATTATTTTACAATAACATAGGTGAACTTAAAGGATGCTATGGAGATGCGTCTGAAATTAAATGCGTTTGAAATTAAATGTCTATAGGAGAGCACACCCAAAAGTGCATTTTCAAGAGCTACATTGGTGGAATGGAGGTTGTAGTTATTCTTAAAATTCTATGTGGCACAAATAGCAAAATTGGGTGCCTCGAGACCAATATGAGGAGGCACTAAGCTATTAGAGAATGCTAATATTGTATTCAAAAACCCTAATCTACAAGTAGTGAACACAAAGGCTACATCCCTTGATTTACACGAGAGACTCCTATATCTCATTATTGCCCATGTTTTGAGACCTAGGGTTTGAAGTCATACTACCATTGCTCAAGAGGATTTTTGGATTATGGCTTACCTTATACAAGGTAAGAATCGAGGTTTGCACTTCCTTGTTTCTTTCCATATGATAGCTATCTCAAAATCCAAAACCGAAAACCTTCCATGCCATTGAGTAGCTAGTGACCTTGTAGCTAGGTTTGAGATAGATTGCACTAGGGAAATTGGCACAAAACTAAACCATAAACATAACATTGGTGCCTCCTCTCTCAGCAAGGCAAAATGGGTTGAGAATGTGGAGTATGGAGAAGAAAATGAGAAAGGGAAGAAGGAGAAGGAGTTGGAGAGACTAGCCATAGAGCCACACAACCCACTGAGCCCATAACGAGCTTACATATCCTACCTCTCAGCATACTGAGACCACTTACTCTGACTTGTACCAACCATTAGCTTTAGCCATTTATCATGGAGGAGTTGATGGAGCATGCAGCACATCCTCATAGCCTATGACTTTGGAGATGATCTAGGAATGTCCATAGAGGATGCAAGAGCAGATTGATTGAGGAAAAGGCAAGGTGGATGCTTTATCTGGAGATAAAGATGCATCCCACCGAGCTTTGAGTCCTAAGATTGAGATCCTACATTTATTTATGCATCTATTTGATAGTCATGCTAATTGTACTTGTTTTTGTGTTGCACTTGATCATATGGCTTTGCTTATGTATTGAATATGTTTTGGTTTACCTATGAGAATTGCTACAAAAATAAAGCAAAAGTAAGATAGATTGATGAAAGATTAATTTGGAAGAAAGTAAAACAAGTCTGGGAATGTGTAAAGTCATTTATCTAAATTGCAAACATGAACAAGTCAACTCATATAAGAAACAAGTTGATTTGTTAAGCAAAGATCAACATTTAGACTTAGTAGGTTACTCAAGTTGAATCGAGTAGGAGATCAAGTTGACTTGAATAATATTTTGTAAGTTGAATCCAAAGAGTAAATCAACTTGTCTATAGCATAATTCGACTTAAACAATAGTGCAGTTGAGAATTAAAAGTCTTGAAATTCTAACGGTTGAAAATTTAAAATGTAATGATAAAAAATTTGAAGATCTAATAATAAAAAATTAGACTAAGTCAAAACAAGTCAAATTATTGAAAGCATGAGTCAACCTACGGAGTTACGGCTTAGAAAAGAAAATAAGCAAACAAACAGTCAAGTCAACCTACACCTTCCATAAGTTGACTTGCATGGGTTAGACTTAAACAATCAGTAAAGTTGCATAACTTCAAGTCGACCTGATAGAACAGCAAGTCGACTCGCCACATTAATAGTTAGAATTATTTGTGAAAGTAAAACATAAAATTAACTTATAAAAATCTCAAGTAAGCTTAAGTATAAGTCGACTTATATATGTTGTAAGTCGACCTATAACTTTGACACATAGAAATATAGAACAATATTGGATATAAGTTGACTCACACAGGCACAAACAATTAAGGTCGACACACCTTAGTTCATAAGTTAACTTACATGATCTACACTTAGAAAAATCTAAAGAATGCTAAAGCCAAAGTTGATATACATGTCAAACAAATCAACCTTCACAAACTAGACTTAAGCAAATCTAAGAAAAACTCAACCCAAGTTGACATGCATATAGCACAAGTTGACTTGCACACACTTTACTTAAAAAATTTTAAGTAAGCTCAAGCTTAAGTAGACTCAAAGATGAATCGAGTTGACTTACACAAATTATGAACATTGATATGCTTGAAAGACCTTGAGCTCAAGTCGATCGAGGGATAAAATAAGTCAACTCACATGAAAAATGCTTAAGTCATGTAGTGCTCAAGTTAACTTGTTGTATGCATGAGTCAATCTGCTCAAAGAAAGAATTCATAGAACACGTGCACTAGTCAATCTAAGCACAAAATGTCAACCTGCCTAAGTTCAAAATAATTAAAAACAAAGAAATAACACAGAACAAAGGACATGATAGAATAATGTATGTAGCAATGATCTAAAATGCTTGATTAAATATTTTTAAGTGACCAAAGAAACCAACAAGAAGGCAAGGAGATAAGTAAAGAACAAAAAAAGAGAAGCAAATAAGAACACATGTCATCCTAATAAAACACAGTCAACATGCTTGAATTCAAAATAATTGAAGGCATCTAAAACAATAAAGACTTCAATATCAACAAGAAAGACATAATCAGAAACAAAAGAATTCTAAAAGAAACAGAATGCAAGTTAAGAGAATTTTGACGATCAGAATAGATAAGAAGTTTGACAGAGTATGAGAAGTTGACAAGCTCAGAGAAGGAATTTTTAGAAGAAGTTCAAGTCGACTTGCAACAAGTACAAGTCGACCTAAAAAGAGATAGAAGCAAAAGGAAGTCAACATGTATGATGTGTTCAGCCTTTATAAGAACTGCTCAGGATTAGATCTGCTTACAATTGTTCATAATCATATTCAGACTTACTTAGAATTGCTCAAGATCAGATCAAATCAAAATTACTTAGTATCTATATTACTCAGAATCATTAGCATTAGACTTACTTAGGATTGCTCAAATTGTTCAGATTAAGCTAATCAGAATACAAGTCAACCTAAGGCAAGGAAAGTTGACCTGAACCAATTTGAAATTAACCTAAAGAAAGCATAAGTTGACCTAATCAGAACACAGGTCGACCCAAAAATGAAAGACTTGAGGAACAATAAAGCTAATAAAAAGTTAAGTCAACCTAAAGCAGAAAGAAGTCGATGTGAAGCATAGAAGAGTCGACCTAAATCATATATAAGTCTACCTACATAAGCAGAGAAAGGGAAAATATTTAAGTCAGAAGAGCACAAGTTGACCTGTAATGCAAGCAAGTCAACCTACTTGATTGGACACTTTGAGATTCATATTTTGAGAAAGCTCAAGTCGACTGAAAGAAAAACCAAGTCGATTACCTTAAATTGAAGACTTTGAAGAATTATATTCTAAGAAGACACATGTTGACCAGATAACAAATGGAGGTCGACCCACATAAGCTACAAATAAAATATACTTAAGCATGCGACTAGGTCCATTCAACCATAGAACTATGCTTGAGCATAGGAGTAAGTCTAGTAAGCCACATCAAACCATAGCATTCAATCCTATGGTCCATATTAAATCATAATGGACTCTAGGACTAAATTTTATAGTCCTATAGAATCATACTTATAACTAGTGGTTCACTCCATGAGAGCCAATCCATTCAACCATATAACTAAATGTTAGAGGAAGCTTATTGAGAAAATGAATTATACCCTAATTTTAGACAATTACATTCCACTATATATAGAGAATTACAAAAGTGTATATATACACAATATATAGCTAGATACATAATTGATGGTAAGTATTCTATTATTTAGGCTAAACAATAGGTTAGATGTAAGGGGTCAATATTCTGTCAACTAAGTTAAACAATATACTAGATATAAGAGTCAATATTTTATCATACCTCTACAGTCGGAGCAGGAGGAGGCCAAACTCTCGAATTGGACCAAAAATCAAGGAAAAGTGATGAAGGTAGGCCTTTTGTGAAGATGTTGGCACACTGATAAGTAGAGGACACATGAAACACTTTGACTTGTTCGAAGGCAACCTTTTCTTAGACAAAATGTATGTCTATCTCAATATGTTTTTTTTGTTGATATTTAACTAGATTATTAGATAAGTAAACAACATTGGCATTATCACAGTAGACCAAAGTAACTTTAGACAAAGGATAGTGAATCTCAAGAAGAAGTTTGCGTAGCCAACAAGTCTCAACTACTGTATTGGTAGCACCACGATACTCTGCTTCGGTACTAGAATGGGAAATAGTGGTCTAACATTTAGAGGACTAGGAAATTAAGTTTCTACCAAGAGAAACACAATAGCTAAAGGTGGAACACCTGGTTTTCGGACAACCACCCTAATCTACATCTGAATATGCAATCAATCTATCAGTAGACGAAGATTAGAGTTACAAACCATGATCAAGTGTGTCACAAATGTATCGTCAAATATGCTTGAGGGCCCAAAAGTGAGGCTTTTGGAAATCATGCATAAAGAGGCATACTTATTGAACCACATTAGTAATATCAGGTTTAGAATTTGAGATACGTAAGAGCTCTGATGAGATGCTAATAAAGAGAAGGATCAGAGATTGGAGGCCCATAACAAGCTTATAATTTGGCTTTTGATCCACAAGAGTGATAGAAGCATTGCAGTAGTCGATTTTAGCTCATTCCAAAATCTTTAGAGAATATTTTCTTTGTGAAAGGAATAATCCATTCTTTGTATGGGATATTGAGATTCCTAGAAAGTAGTGTAATGGCCCCATATTAGTCATAGCAAACTCTTTGCCTAAAGAGGTAGTAATAGAGCCTAGAAGAGTAGCAGACAATGTAGTTAATATGATATCATCGACATATAAAAGGAGAATGGCTATATAGTACCTTGATGATACACCATGAGAGATATATCAGATCAACAACTTACAAAACCGATGGAGGTTATAACAGTAGCAAACCACGTAGAAGAATGACGAAGGGATCCAAGATCTTCATGTTCAAGAAAGGCACTTGGTTAGCATTAGGAAGCATTAGAAGAAGATCCTTATTCACCTCACGTAGAAGAACTTTTGTATCCAACGTTTGTCCTGAGATTCATTGTAGAAGAGCCTCCAGCGAGACTCCCGACGGGTTTGGAGCTTATACCAGCCATGGGTAAACTTTGGTACTACACCGCACCAAGGAAAAAAGGGCCCTCAAAATCTCCAAGTTGAAGCAAAAACGAAAAAACCTTAGCAAGGAAATCAGAGCAATCACGAAATGCCAAGCGCTCGGGATGAGCAGCGAACGGTGGATGTTCCAATATCTTAAAACCTCCGCCAGCAAGCCCGTATACAGGATCCTCAAACCATACTTTACACATTGTTTGTACATTAGAACGCAACCTTTGGGGGCATGATTCGCTCTGTCTCCTTCACCAAGCAACACTAATTCAAAGTTGCTTTTGAGTGACATGTCCCTTCGGACCTCCGTCAGCTCTTCTTTGGTCATTGTACTTCGTATGCTGCCTACACCTCGCGATGAAGAATAATCCTTCTACATTCTGTTTACAAAAAAAAAAAGGCATCTGAAGAAGGATTAAAAGAGCAGCGGGCAAGAATGCTAGGGTATGCGATCCTCTGACAAATGTAAATTTTTATGAAGCGTACAGGAGACGATTTCCAGAAATCGAAACAGCAGAAGTCACACTAAAAAAGTTTTGTGTCTTTTTCAACAATCGTAACTCATGGTGCCTTTTCCGAGAAAAAGCGCCATGAGTTGAGGGCAAATGATAGGATATAGCCCTAGGCCCAATTCGAAAGGGTCAGCGCCAACAGGGTCACATAGAAGGCCCACAAAGGACAGTCATCGTCCGATATTCAATGTTCTCTATGACTATCTATCAAAGGGTCTTAGTCGCTCAGATCTCCCGAACGTAGGGTCTCAGTTGCCCCACTTACCGAATAAGATTTACCAAGCGGGAGTAACCTCTCCAATCGGTACTCAATCATTGGTCCATCGAACGAATGAATTCTAAATACCTTTCATTGGCCAAACGACCGATCAATAGGGAGCGGCTCTAACAATTCTAAAGAAATGTCAAAACATCCTAACAGCTCCGATTTCCTATTTAAGAGTAGCATCTTTAGGATCTTTCAATTAGGAAAATGATCTCTCTAGAAAACGAAAGTTCTCATACGATGAAGATCACGATCAATTCACAATACTGAACTCCTGAGATTTTCGGATCGGTTAGATAAGGAAAGCAGGTTGAAGCACTCCAACGGTATATGACTCTCGCGGTATAAGACATGCTAAAACCCTTCAAGTCAGATATACTTCCTTAGTCTTACACATTAGGCACTCTAATTACAAGAAACTTCTCTCTCCTTGAGTTCCCAGTTTGCTTTTTTTTATTTTCAAAACCGTTTTTTCTGATTTGAGTATCAGAGCCTCCCCATTGCAGTACCCTCCGACGGTTTTTGCAGGTTTGACATTTCATCAACGACAATCATTCGAGTCAATAAGGAGTCAAAATCTATAAAACCATAATCTACATCTAACAATTTGCAATGTATGATTTTTTTGGGGCAAAACTTAGTGCATTTTTCCGGGCAATATTGATTTGCAAGAAAATCTGTTAAAGATAAAATCCATTTCCTTTTCAAGGTGGAACAGTGATAATTTGATACCCCATCCATTCTCTGTACACTAGAGTGTGGTACACAATCTATTCAATGATCATGAAACTCAAAGACAATTTGGTTCAACATCAGAAACTTCTAGTTATTCGTGAAAATGCAGGTACTAGATAATTATTGTAAGAAGTTGCGAGTGGGGTAACCCCTCCCCCCCCCCCCCCCAAAAAAAAAAAGCTTGCTATATATTCTAATAACTTTATATGATGTTCAGATCAAACCAAAGCCGATAATCATTTTTCATGTTTAAGATGATAAAGATCCAACAATTGGGAATGGCTCCGATATTTATAATAATATTGTTAAGAACTTTATTAATTAAATTAGTCGATACCTAAATTTCGATATAGTAATATTATAATAGATCATAGGCATGATTTATCTCTATATTAGTCAAACGTTTTTTAAAAAAGTTTCACACATTTAGTGTGAGACCTTTTTTTTTTTTTGTGTAGCTGTTGTCCATCAATCCAGCTCTAAAGGGTACTTGAGAGCCTTAAAACCTATTCATGAAAAACATATTTCATTTCTATGTCTAATAGATGCTTCTCACATAAGTTCTGGACCAACAAATCCTACATCTCAATTGAAATAATGTCCGTGATTGCCACTGAAAGATGACGAAGGTCCCAAAAGGGCCTAGCCCTTTAATAGTATTCCTAATCAAAACCGCATCCTATTCCCTTCAAGCCCTTATTGAGATCCACTTATTAACAATTTTAATTTTTCATAGAGTAGAATATTTGCAGAATTTTTATAGTTATTGATGTGATCTTCATGGGTCTTAGAAAAATGAATCTTAGTTGAGTGAGATTTTGTTTTAAAGTAAGGGTTAGGCTCTTTCTTTGGACAGAACTATATAAATACATTGTACACAAGCATATCGGAGTTACTCTTTCTTCACATTTTCTTATACTTGTAAAGAATTTTTCTCCCAAAAATTTCTCAAATGGAAAATTTCCTTCTAGGAGGCTAACAAAATGGTGTCACATAGGATCGCCATGACATGGGAGCTTCCAAAAAGTTATATGATGACAGAGTAGAAGTAGAACTCAATTAAGGTTCACCAAACAAGGGGGAGGGGAAGAGAGAGAGAGAGAGAGAGAACAGATTTCTGAGTGTGTGGAAACTGGAATTTTCTGGCAGGCCTACAGAGGAAAATTTGTATCTGAACTCCACTACTTTTATTCTTCTAGTTATCCATAACACATACTAGTATTCATTATTTTTCTAAAGTTGATGGGACTGTAAAGTCCCTTTGATGCCACAGCCAGGTCAGAACACCACGACTTAACCACTTCCAACCTGGGCTTTTCTTCTTTCTCTTTGATCCACCTTCTAAATTCAACAACTAATACATAAACATTTATATATATAATTTCAAAAAGAAAAGGAGAAAAGAAAAAGGGTATTAGTTGTATTAAAGGGTGTATTTATATGTTATGAAGTTGATGACAATGGATTCCAGCTCTTAAACAAAGACATCAATTGGACTTGGGAGGCCAATTGTCCCCACTAAACAGCTGTATTCAAGCAAGAATCTACATCTCCCACAAGTCACGCCATCTAACGTTAACATCAAAAATTGATAGCAGATACAAAATAATTTTCCAAGATTATGGTCTTTTGGAATCATACAACTAGTGAAGGAATGAAAGAGAAAACCACAAAGTTTTTCATTATAAATTGAATGGTAACAATTCTTGAATGGTAAGAACAATGCCATCCCAAGACTGGCACAAAAATTTGGCACCAAAGTCTGCAATTAGTGAGTGGTACTAAGACTTTTACATCTGCGAAATTTCTTTGTAAGAATTCTCTCCAGAATCAATCTTCAATAAAAGCTCTAATGGGGGTAAAAATATTTTTAAAAAATAAATGTTCCAATAGGAAATTTTGCTCTGTATATACAGAGGCCTCTCTTTTTCTCTCCCTCTCTACTTGCGGGGCCTTGATGGATCAAGATTGTCTGACAGTGATGGTGGCTGGTTATTATAATTCAACCTTCATCTGTGATGGTGGCAATGTGCCTGTAAAGACAAATTAGCACATATAAGCTTGAGAACACTTGTGAACCTATTCATTTCCCTGTTTTCCTACAAAAGCACAACCTTTCTACTCAAAATTTTACTCACCTTGAAAGGCTTGTGGCTGGGGTTGACCTAGACCCATCTGAACAATACATTGGAGATCATCTTCCCAAAATGCCGATAGCTGAACATTTACAGAAGTCAATACAAAGATGAAAAAAATGAAAAGAATAATTTTTATGTGGAGAACACTATTTATTAGGCTCAAATGGTTTTGATTATTTTCAGTCTTTTTATCTACGAGATCAGGGTCATTTCAACTATAATGAATGGTATTGCTCATTTGACAATTAATTCAAAGTTTTTAATACTAGAAAGGTGTAATGACCTGAGAACCAAATCCTTCAAGGGAAGGCAATTGCAAGCTCGGATTATGGCTGAGTGCAGCATTTTGAGGGTTGATGGAAGAATGAGATTCCATCCCATAAGTAATGCCATTTTGCTCGACAAAACCATGCTGAGCCTGGTAACCATAACCAAATTGAGATGCTGAAGCATCAGTAGGGTAAATCCGCAAATTCCCGTGAGATTGTATCATCTATTGCACAAAAAATTAACAAATTTACAACAAATTTACAAATGGGGTTGCTGAAAAGATTAACATAAATGAGTAAAATTAGCTTACATCTTTGGGTATTAATGCTTCCATGTTGAAATCCATTCTTGGATTTACAGTAGCTAATTTCATAGACAGAAACTGCACAATATAATACCAAATTGAGCTCAGCCAAATACCATTTTGAGTAAAATGACGAACGATATTGGCACTATCTCATTAATATGAGCCTACTAACCTCAACTTGGCGCTGCAGTGACTGAACATAATTTATAATTTCATCCAGCATAACTGCCTTCCCTGTCACCTAAATCAGAGAAAAAGAAAATTAATATTATATACATAAACTTTCACCTATACCAAAAAATGATATGGAATGGGCCAAATTTAGCATTTCCCCCCTTCTTTTGAGCACCTTATTGCAACCCGGTACAAGATCTTGAAGGAACTTCATTTTTTCACTGATTTTCTCTCTTCTAACCTGTAAATGACAAAAGGTTTCGTGTTCATAAATCAGATTTTCTTTCAAGTTAACTTGGGAAGGTTATATTTGTGAACAAAAAAAAATTGAGTTTTTCCATACTCTTTCAGCTAGACTGTGACTGTCTGTAGCTTGACCTCTTCTGGCTCTGACATGGATATAGTCCTTTGGGGGTTCTAGAGGCTTGGGATTATCTTTAGCCTCTGTACTTTTTGAACTGCCATTACCATTGCTATTTCCTTCTGTCTTTGTCATTTCTTCTGATTTGCATTTCTTTGCATTTGATTCATCATTCTCTGCATTCACCTGCCACAAAAGTTTTTCTTCTTTCTTTCAGCTTTTTACAGATTCACTAATACAAAAGCAAAAGAGGGTAACTGAAAGTTTGAAATAAACAAACTAGAATTATCTTGACCTGTTTGGCAGTGGCAGAGGATAGAGAAGCAGAGACTTCTTTTCCTTTCCCTTTCCCTTTCAAATTCAATTTCCTTTTCCTTGAATTGTTGTCATTTGACCCCTTCAAGTTAATTTTCCCACCAGGGATTTGCTCAGAAACAGAGGATCCTTGTGGAGAATCACCATTTTCAGGCGTAGAAGACCTGGAAACCATGGTTATATTCTTATCAGAAACAGAATTGGACCTCAATTGAGACTCAATTCCTCTGTTTTCAACCACACCCAATTGAGATCCAATGCCCCCTCCAAGAGATTTGTTGCTAGAAACCCCCGAAAGCATACTGGACTTCAACATGGGTGTAGAAAGATAAGGCAAATCAAGCTCATTCAACCCGAATTTCCCAAAATTAGAGATTCCAAAGCAGGAAAACTTTTCCGCCCTTTCTGCGAATCCAGGGTCAGTTGGAATAGTAACAAAATTAGGATTATTAGTAGGCAAAAGGGTTCCAGGAACAGGTAAATTGCCTCTGATCTGATGATCCACGATTGACAGATCGAGCTTAGGAGGTGAATTCAGTGGTGTACTATAACAAGAATTGTTGGTACGAGTATTGATATCACCGGAATTGCAAATGCTTCCCAGTCTACCAATGAGTTCTTTGATGGGAATGTTGTCGGAGCCATTGCCAGCATTTGAAGCAGCAGGGGAAGACACAATGGAGCTAAAAGCAGACTCAAAGGGATCGCTTTGATCCACTGAATTCTCCCAATTTGGATTGAAAAAGCAAGTTGTCATCTGCTGCTCTGTTGTTGATATGCCCATTCCATATCCCCCTTGATTCCAGCTTTCAATTGCTGTGTCTGTGAGTTTCTCCTTTTCCATTCTTCAATAAGTCGAAGACCCAGACTTAGAATAAAAAATCAGAAACAAGAATTGCTGCTAAAATAGAAGTTCCAAGAAAGAGAGAATCTCCCAACTGTGGGTGTCTGTTGTATTAGGAAAGCCAGCAATAATGGGTGTTTGGAGTTAAAGCAAATGGGGCAGTGATTGTTTTGTGTCTTATTGTTCTTGTATCTCACTCAAACAAGAGAGAAAAAGATAAGCGAATCAGATGGGTCTAACGTAGAAAAGCTAAGAGAGAGAAGAGACGAGGATTATAAAGAGAGAGAGAGAGAGAGAGAGAGAGAGAGAATTGATGGAAGTGAAGAGGACGCAAGGGACTGGAGAAAAAAATTGAAAGAAAGTGTCTGTTTGATGTTTGACCTTTTATATGTTTATTAATTTTGGAGCAATCTCTCTCTCTCTCTCTGTTTTTTTTTTTTTTTTTTTTTTTTAAGAATTGATTAGTGTTAAAAAAGTTATTAGTGCAAATAACACAATTAGATGTGGTGTAACTTCATTAATAATAATAAAAAATCATATTGTAAAATTTTATGATATTACCAACTAATAAAATTATAAATTTTATATAATATAATTTAATTATTGATTTTTTTGAACATCATAACATTTTTTTGACATATTTATATTTGATATATATTTATATTAATATTTTCTATAATCTCTATCGGTGTCAATATCAATGTGATTATATCTGTCTAAACATCATTTAATTGTCATCGTTAAAGGGCGTAAAATAATTGGTTACGATTATATGAAAATTTAGTAGCAACAAACCATAAATATAAATATTTAGGAGAATTATGTCTCGTAATTTAAGACCATCCAACGTATCTTTTTCATATTTTAGGTATTTAAAGGAAATAATTTTAAGCATATGTGAAAAAGTTTATCTAAACAAATTATACAGTTGGAGCAAGCCATAATAGAATCCTTATATAAATTTAAAATTTTGTTAATGTTTATGTACAATAATATCCGATATGAGAAGGCGTGCTGATGGCATACTCCGTAATAGACGGTGGAGGGGCAAAAGCGCCGGGCCTTCAACGTCAAACCCACTATTATCTCTACCCTATGTTTCACAAACCTATTTTAATTGGGGGGGGGGGGGGGAGAGAGAGAGAGAGAGAGAGAGAGAGTGAGAGTGAGGGTGAGAGTGAGAGTGAGAGAGAAATAGAGAGAGAGGACTAACGTTTGGCAGTGAAAAAAACGCTTGGACTCCTTAATTAGGCATTTGTGTATAAATTGTTTTAAAATCAAAAAAATAATATTAAGAGAATTTCTTTCTAATTAAAACTCAATAATAGGTCAGTTGAGAATAATGAAATTTTAGATAATTGATTTCAACAAAATCCAAAACACAAAAAAAAGGAGAGAGTGGTTTGAAAATTCCCCTGATACTCTCACCACACATCTTTTTGTTTTACCATTTCTATGTGTAATCTCTAATCCCTACTACCCTTCCTATGGTCGCACTGTCGGCCTGGGACAGATTTCTAACCAGAGGACTCCTTGGTCTTGGCAATACCAAAATTATGATTTTGGGTATGGCTCTCAAAATTTAATCCGTGTCCTACGTTTGGTGCAATTTTAAGAAATATTTGATCAATGAATATTAGTTTAGTTATAAAATATTAAACTCTTTTAAATAAAATGTTAAATTTAAATTTTAAAAATAAAAAAATAGATATTAAAAAAGTCAACTCTTAAATTAGATTTCACAATTAATCGAATCTCATTAGTCGGATTTTTGAAAATAGGCGATCAAATACCAAAAATAACTTTTAAGGAATATTTGTAGAAATTAGGTTGAAATTTTAATATAAATATAATACAAACGATATTTTTAGTATTTTATATCATAAATTTTTTTATTTTTATTAAGACATAATTTATTTTAATTGAAAATATTATAAATTAAATAAAGTACAATGTTTTTATCCCTCCTCGGCGCTTCTATGGTAGCCTTGTGGGCCTATAAACAATGTTTACATGTTTTTTGTTTCCTATTGACAAGAGCCTTTGGAGTAAAAAATATAAATGTTTGACTGAATTCATCAAATAAATTAAAATTTATCCACAAAAATAATTATTTCACTTGAAAGATTTTTAAGGCTTGGATGGGCATTTAAGTTTTAGCCTTTGTTCAAAGAAAACTACGAGAAAAAAAGACAGAAATTCATTATTAGAATTTCATTTTATAGCCTAAAAAAGAGGTTAAAATTTAAAATTTCACTAATTGTCACAAATATTTGAGCACGTCAAGGTATTAAAATTCATCTTAAAATGGTAGCAGATTTTAGAATTAATTAAAGGGGACCCAAAAAAAAAAAAACAGAGAAAAGTTGCGTGATTGCAAAGCGATGAGAATTGGCTCTTGATCATGTATGCTCGGGTTGCTAGTTGCTAACAATTTATGTTGCATTTAGCAAATCTCGATTTACTTATTGTAAGAACTGGGTTTCAATTTCACAGATTCGACTCTTTGTGACTCAAATAGGTATTCAATGAAAAGACTCGAAACCTATAAAAGACTGTCGGAGGGTACTCTGGCGGTGAAGATTCCGACACTTTGGCAGTGAAGGCTCCGACGCTCAAGTCAAAAAAAGTAATTTTTGAAAGAATAAACAGACTGAGAAGAAAGGGAGAACGGATCTCTCTGTGATCTCTGTGTGTCTTGTGTCGAGTTAAAGGATTTATCTGGCTTGATGTCTTGAAAGCTTTTATACGGCGTTCCTCTCAGAATCGTGCTGTCACGGGTCGTTGTAACCCTAGTTTCATTATGGAGTGATTCCAGATTGTCAAAGATTTAATATTGTTATCACTTAGAAAGTTGAATTATACATAGAGATTTTTTCTCTTATAGATTAGATTCTCAAGCTTTCCTTCCTTATCCGGGAGATCCATTTCGTGCTGAAATAGGAAATTCAATCAGAGCAAAATTCTGCTTGTGTACTACCAATTGGGAATAGAAGTATTCGATTCCTTTAGAATTTGTTAGTCATCGGTCGGATAGAGAGGATAAGCGTTCGGTCTCACCGAATGTATTTGCTTATTGGTTGCGCTGCCCAAGTCAATGTGTGGTTCGAATGGGACTAGGCCCTCCGGGATGACGAAATGATTTGTCGGGTATCAGGCACCCGAATGCCATACTGGTTAGTGTTTGGATCATATCTCATCATTTGCCCCCGACTTATGGTGTTGATTTATAGGAGAGACGCCATAAGTGAAGTTCGCTTCTCGAGAAGTTGAAAAGGCATAAAAACTGGCGATACATGTCACCTGAGATCATCTGAATCGTCCGTAATTGATACGAAATTAAAGTGGATGGAATATGAATTCTCCTTTTGCCTCAACCGTCTCATACTCCCCTGGTATTAATAAGTTCCACCTTCCACTTGATTCAAATTGAAATTGATGTGGTGCGGGAAGGCGAGGTGGCATGCACTCCTTTTAATTCATACACTTTTTATGGAGGCGTTTCAACTGCCCCAAGATATTGAAGAGATCTTTTTGTGCCTATAAATAAGAACTGTGGGACTTCATGGTGTTTCAACAAAATTTTTCCTATGCTTGAGGGCATTTTTCTTGTGAGATTTGTCCTCCATGCGGAGTCTTCAAAAGGATGTTTCAACTTTGCAAAGCTCGATAGCATGAATAGCTTTTATTGGTATGAGGTCTTGTCAAGAATGGAGACTGTTGGTATGAGGGCTCATCATGTCATTCACTATTCAAATGTCATGATGGGCTTCATCAAGGTTCTCATTAGGGGTCCTTGACTCGGATTTAAGAAAAGAGTCCCCTTCCTAGTCGGGTGGCAGGGCGTGTCGGTTGCATGTAGGGAGTTAGGTAATGGAAGAAAGTATGATGATATTCTGATGCATCCTCTAACTCCCTTCATGATCGGTTTGTCTCCCCTTTTGACAGTCCCATTATATCAGTAGGGTTGCAGATTATTGCATGTAAGTTTTACTTGTGTCTTCTATTGTCTTTGGTACTTGGGGCTGCGGTTTGTATTTTGTTGTTCATTTTTTTACTATTTTTGTACTCTCCAATATTGTCGAATGATAGAGGAGAGATAGCCTTATGTATTTCTTTTCATATAATCGGCTCAATCAAGAGACTTGTAAAGTATAATTACACATGTAATCGAACATGTATCTATCATAATAAGAAAGACTTATTCCACTTACTTGTCCTTTGTTGTGCCCGGTGAAATTATTTTCGCGTGTTAAAGCACTTATGTGGCCGACCGCTGGTACGAATGATACTGGGTGTTATACTCATATTAGGAGTATGTTGCGTCCACCTCTTGTCACGAACTTAGCCGAGGACGCTGGCTTCCTTGACCGAAGTTCACCCAAGAGATTGAATCCTCTCGCTAGGACAGGGCTACTAAGGCCCTTCCGGGGTGTAGGTACTTCCGATAGGATAGGGCGATCGAGACCCTTTGGGGAGTTAGATCTTTTCTATAAGAAGGGGCGACTGAGATTCGTTCAGGGTGATAGATCCCTTTGTTAGAACGGGGCTATTGAGACCCTTCGAGGAGATAGATCCATTCGTTAGGATGTGGCAATTGAGGCCCTTTGGGGAAATAGATCCCCTCATTAGGACGGGGCGACTGAGACACTTCAAGAAGATAGATCCCTTCAATAGGACAAACGACTAAACCCCTTCGGGGAGATAGATCCTTTTGATAGGTAATCACTTACTGAAATGAAAGCGTTAGTGGTCAAATGGATAGAACTGTTGAAAGGAAAATCATGAGGGACTTACTCGATAGGAGGTACCTCTGTCGAAAGAGAAATGATGTGGCTCACTGATAGTAGATTCATAGGTTCTTTGTATTCCAAGTTCTGGGTATGGTCGATCCGTCTAGATTGTTGAAGCGATAAACCCCCGGGCGAACCATAGAGCGTATCTGATAAGAGCTTTCGCAATTGGGGGATAGTTTGCCCCTGGGTTGGAGTTGGCTGGTAGTTTTCACTTTCCATAGTACCAAGTCACCTAGTTTGAACGTTCGGCTTCAGACTCATCGGTCATAATATCGTGCCATCTGTAGTTGATACGCAGCCATTCGGGAGATACGGATTCCCGTAGTTCAAGGAGTAGGTCTAGGTGTTCACGTAAGGTTGATTTATTTGTTTTGGAATCATAGTGGGTAATGGAAGGGAGGGGATCCCAATCTCCACTGGTATGACAGTTTTTCTTTCATTTGTCAGGCTGAACGGAGTCTCTCCGGTAGCTCTTCTGGGTGTGGTGTGGTATGACTGAAGGATGCTATAGAGTTTATCAACCCATTGTCCTATGGCTTTATCTAACATTGTCTTTAGCCCTTGGAGGATCGTCCGATTCGTTATTTTCGCGAGTCCATTCATTACAAAAAAATAACAATTCAGCGACAAAATTTAGCAACGAAAAATATTCGTCACAAATTTACAACAAAATTAGCGACAAAAAAAGTTATTATCGAAAATTAGCCACAATTTTAGCAACAAAAATATTTTCCTCGCAAATTTAGCAACAAAAAACTTTTTCGTTACAAAAATCATCGCAAATTTCCGATAAACAATTTTTGACGCAAAATTCGTTACAAATTTCCGACGAAACATAAAATTCGTTGCTAAATTTGTAATGAATTCCTATATTCATCCCTAAATTAGGGACGAATAATGTATTCATCCCTAAATTTGCGACGAAAGAAAATTCGTTGCTAATTTTGCAACATATTCAAAATTTCGCCGCAGATTTTGCAACGAATTTACAATTTTGTCCCCAACTTTGCGACGAATACTATTTTCGTCGCAAACTTTGCAACAAATTAGGAAATTCATCGCAAATTTATGATGGAAAAAAAATTTCGTCCCAAACTTTGGGATGAAAAAAGAATTCGTCCCTAAATTAGGGACGAATACCCTTATTTGTCATGAAATTTTGCCATGAATTTCCCATTTCGTCCCTAAATTTGGGACGGAAAGGATTTTGTCCCAAACTTTTGCGACGAATTACAAAATTCGTCGCAAATTTACCGACAAATAAATATGTTTGTCACTAAATTTTGCGACGGAAAGGATTTTGTCCCTACATTTGCAACGAATGTGATTATTCGTCGGAAAATTTACGACAAATATTTTATTCGTGGCAAAATTCATCCATAAATAAATATAATGTAGTCTTTTAGATCAATACGCTCATTTCCTATTTATTCAAATATTTTATATAATGATAATAATATACATTCATTTTAGACGAAATCTTATAAATTTATACAATCAAACGAATACATAGATTGTGGGAAAATGACGAGTAACGAAATAAGACACATTGGGGAATGAAGACTTAAATTTTACTTTGATTCTTTCTGTTTGTTTGGTTTTTATTATAGTCCATCCAAAAATTTAGATTCATCCAACTATTAATTTATATGACTATTAAATAACTATCCAAAAAATAAAGAAGAATATTAAGAATCAGGGACGAAAAGGAATTTCGTCCCTGAATCAGGGACGAAAGTTATTTTTGTCCCTGAATCAGGGACGAATACTTCTTTCGTCCCTGATCGGGCTGAAATTATTTAAATTATTAATAGAGTTTCTCCTAATGAATGATATTATGTTTCAATGATTTATATAAATTTTATTATTAATAAATTAATAAGTAAAGAAATTTTATTAATTTATAAATTAATTTCAAATACAATTTTTTAATAAATTAAATTAATTGAACGAGAGAGGGAGAAAGAGAGGATTTGCGTAAAGGGAGTGTCTAATTATCTGGTACCTAGTCGTATAGTTCAGATTTTAATGCCTTTTAGGTCAACTGTCTGATCAGCTGAATTAGAAGTGATGGTTGAAATTGTCAGTAAGGTCATCCAATTTTTAATTAAATGATTGAACAATTTGTTTGTTTTAATTATCTATAAATTTCTTCCCCAAGTTAGGGTTTAAGGATTGTTTTTTATAGATTCATTACTCAGATCAATTCAACTATTTTATGAATTCTCTAATATCACTATAATATTGTATATCATATATTATAAGTTTATATATTTTAATTTTTAAAATAATTATTATCTTGATTTAAACTAATTTTAGATATTTTTTTGAATGATTTATCAATTTTATTAATTTAGACAAATTTTAAATAATTTTAATGGGGCGATTTGGTTGGATTCTAAAAATATTGGATCAAAGCAGTGCATAGATTGCGGGGAAATGACGGGTAACGGAATAAGACACATTGGGGAATGAAGACTTAAGTTTCACTTTGATTCCTTCTATTTGTTTGGTTTTTATTATAGTCCGTCCGAAAGTATGGATTGACTCAAGTAGTAATTTATATGAATATTAAATTATTATCCAAAAAAAATTTTTAATTTTTCCTGGGTCCCTGAATCAGGGATGAAATATTCTTTTTGTCCCTAAATCAGGGACGAAATTTTTTTCATTTCTGATCTTAACGAAATTTAAAAAATAAAATTATTATTAGAATTTCTACTTAGTATTGAATGATATTATGTAACAATGATTTACATAAAATTTTATTATTAGTAAATTAATAAGTAAAGAAATTTTATTATTTTTAAAATTTTAAACTTCAAATAGCATTTTTTTAAAATTTAATTAATGGAATGAGAGAGGGACAGAGAGAGAATTTGCGTAAATGAGATGTCTAATTATCTGGTGTCCAGTGAGATAGCTCGGATTTTAATGCCTTTTAGGTCAACTGTCTGATCAGATGAATTAGAAGTGATGATTGATATTGTCAGTAAGGTCATCAAATATTTCATTAAACGATGGAACTAGTTATTTGTTTTTAATAATCTATAAATTTCATTCCCGCGTTAGGGTTTAAGGATTGCTTTTTATAAATTCATTTTTTAGACCAATTCAACGATTTTATGAATTCTCTCATGTCACTATAATATGATATATGATATATTATATATTTAGATATTTTATTTTTTAAAATAATTATTATCTTGATTTAAACTAATTTTAGATATTTTTTCGAATGAATTATCAAGTTTATTAATTTAGACAAATTTTAATTAATTTTAATTGTGCGATTTGGTTGGATTCTAAAAATATTGGATCAAAGCAGTGTATATGGGGAAGTGACGCGTAACGGAGTAAGACAAATTGGGGAATGAAAACTTAAGTTTCACTTTGATTCTTTCTGTTTGTTTGGTTTTTATTATAGTCCGTCCGAAAGTATGGATTGACTCAAATAGTAATTTATATGAATATTAAATTATTATCCAAAAAAATTTTTTAAATTTTTCCTGGGTCCCTAAATCAGGGACGAAAGTCATTTTCGTCCCTGATTTACGGACGAAATACTTTTTTCGTCCCTGATCTTGCCGAAATTTAAAAAATAAAATTATTATTAGAATTTCTGTATTGAATGATATTATGTAACAATGATTTACATAAAATTTTATTATTAGTAAATTAATAAGTAAAGAAATTTTATTATTTTTAAAATTTTAAACTTCAAATAGCATTTTTTTAAAATTTAATTAATGGAATGAGAGAAGGACAGATATAGAATTTGTGTAAATGAGATGTCTAATTATCTGGTATCCAGTGGGATAGTTCGGATTTTAATGCCTTTTAGGTCAACTGTCTGATCAGTTGAATTAGAAGTGATGATTGATATTGTCAGCAAGGTCATCGAATATTTCATTAAACGATGGAACTAGTTATTTGTTTTTAATTATCTTTAAATTTCATTCCCGCGTTAGGGTTTAAGGATTGTTTTTTATAAATTCATTATTCAGACCAATTCAACGATTTTATGAATTCTCTGATATCACTATAATATGATATATCATATATTATATATTTAGATATTTTATTTTTTAAAATAATTATTATCTTGATTTAAACTAATTTTAGATATTTTTTCGAATGAATTATCAAGTTTATTAATTTAGACAAATTTTAATTAATTTTAATTGTGCGATTTGTTTGGATTATAAAAATATTGGATCAAAGCAGTGTATAGATTGTGGGGAAGTGACGCGTAACGGAGTAAGACAAATTGGGGAATGAAAACTTAAGTTTCACTTTGATTCTTTTTGTTTGTTTGGTTTTTATTATAGTCCGTCCGAAAGTATAGATTGACTCAAATAGTAATTTATATGAATATTAAATTATTATCCAAAAAAAATTTTTTAATTTTTTCTGGGTCCCTGAATCAGGGACGAAAGTTATTTTCATCCCTGATTTAGGGACGAAAATGACTTTCGCCCCTGATTCAAGGATGACTTTAGGGACAAAAGATTTTTGTCCCTAATTTGCCTTTACCCTTACACTTTGCCAAAATTTACTCCCTTCACTCACTCTCTCTCTCTCTTTCTTTCTCTCTCTCTCTCTCTCTCTCTCTCTCTCTCTCTCTCGCTTTGCCGTGACGGTTGTTCTGCGAAGTGCTGGCGGAAGAGTTGCCGGATCTACGACGGTGGTAGGTAATCTCTCTCTCTCTCTCTTTCTGTTGGCCGCAGAAGCCGCCGGATCTGCACTGTGGAAGGCAGATTCGGCGGCCAACCGCCGGATCTGATCTGTAGAAGGCAGATCGGGCGGCTGGCTGCCAGATCTGCCCTTCCTGGGCCAGCCGTGGCAAGGGGACGTTGGCCCCGCGCGGCCCAGGCGCTACAAGGGACCAGCGCGGCCCCTCACGGCCCGGGCGCTGCAAGGGGCAGCTAACCCCGCACGGCCCAAGCACTGCAAGGGGCCGCTACCACTGCGCGGCCCGGGCGCTGCAAAAGTCAATGCTGCAGTCACTGGAAATTTGGACTTCTCTCATTCTATGTGCAGTTAAAGCATGACTTCTATTTAAATGGTTTTCTCTGAAGATGTTATTTTTTATTTAAATTTTGAATGCAGGAGAACTTTGAGCGAAGAGGAAGAAGCAGCTGAAAGAAGGACAATGCTTCAAAGTTGAAGTCCTTGGTTGATGAGGTAATGCAACGTTATTCTTGCACATTCATCTGATCAAGTAACATTTATGACAAGTATTTTCAATATGAATGTGGTACTGCTTTATTAAAGCACTGGATACTGTCACACTTTCTCTCTGCTTGGGCACAATTTGCTTAAAATAATTTGGAAATTTCAAAAAGAGTTGTTGAAAATCATTCATTACTCAATGGTTTGGTGAGTTAAATGATGGAGGTTGCTAGAGATTTATTTCTATTTGAAAACTCAAAATGTTATTTTTGGTTAGGGGCATATATGTCACAGAAATATTTACAAGGCTTCATGACATTGAAATGTTGCTTCTATATAGATATACGGACATATGAGCTTGTGTGAAGTCTGTATAGCATCTATTTGTTACAAAACAGAGATGTAGAATTTTACAACCTTTGTATTCTTTTTCTAAAATTAAACTAGGCAAAATGATTAAATGTTTTGAATAATTAAATGTTTCATTGTTGGTGTCCATTTTTTGACAATATATCTTATAGTAGACATTTAATGCGTGTATCAGGTACTATGTAGATCGTCCCAATCAGAGTTCATATCATACTTCCATTATTACAGATCTTTGAGGTTTGAAGACCAACCAGATTATTCATACTTGAAAAGACTTTTTCGAGACCTGTTTATTCATATTTGTAGTCCCAATTACATGCATTTTCAGTTCGTATTTCTAGGGAATAAGAATAAACGACTTTCATATTTTGGTCAACACAGATATATACACATAATTTTATTTTTTGCATGCCCATCATGAATTTTTGAACCATGATATTTGTTTTCAAGATTTTTGAGTCAAATTTAGTAAAAGTTCATATTTTTGTACCTTTGTCGTGTGAGAAAATTAAAAATGAAGCCAGTCGCAGTAATTAGATTTTGTAATTGACAAAACGAAAGAAAAAAGAAATCTGTGGTGATAAAATAAATCAAACACACATTAATTGAGAAATCTCTCTCTACAAAAGGAAAAAAAAAAAGTAGTTCTTTTTTTTATTTAAATTTTAAATCATGTTCTTAATTATTTTATTTTTTCTTCACAAATTAAAGTACATCAATACATACGCACACACACACACACACACATTTAGGTCAAACATTATGTTAACAATCATCAGCGATGGTTATAGTAAATTTTATTTTGATTAGTTAAATAATCACTGTCGTTAAATGTTTAATATTTTATAATTTATTTGATTATATGACAATATTTAATGTTATTGTAAAAATTTTATTAATTTGTTTGATATTAATTAAGTTATAATATTATTTATTATTATATGAATTTTTTTGTGAAATTAAGATTAGTATTACTGCTAATGTTGAGTTTTTGAAATTAATATTACTGTCATGATATTTAATTTATACTGTGAAATTAATATTAAATTTTTATGCAATTAACATTATTATTTATTGTTATATCAACTTAGTTGGGATTAATGATATTATTATTATTGATGTTTTAGTAATTTTTTAGTAGTTTTTATTAATATTTTAAAAAATTTTAAATTTGAAGATATGGAAAATGCAGAACGAAAGAAGTTGGATGTATAAAAAGAACTTATCTGATCGTCGGGGTTTAACTGATGAGTTTATTTTTGGGTTGGAACAATTTTTAGATTTTGCTTGCAATCATGTTGATTTTATGGATGGGAATAAGCTAAGGTGTCCGTGTAGAAGGTGTCATAATGGTAAATTTTTACAGTGTGATAAAGTTAGGGAACATCTTTGTAGATTTGGTTTTACCCCGAATTACTATAATTGGACATGTCATGGTGAACCGTTCATTTCTGATGAGGAGTATGGTCGACACAGACAATTCTCAGTTTCTGGGGAACAGAGTTATTATGATCAATTGAATCCATATCAGAGGATGGTAATTGATACAGCGGGTCAGAATTTTGTTCTAAATTTTGTTCCCGAACCGAGCGCTGCAAGTTCTAGTTTTGCTCCAACATTTGAACATGGGTATACTAGTTATGCAACACCATTGGAGGAGGTAGAAGTAGCAGATGTTGATGAAAATGTGAATAATGAATCATCTCTCCAATTTCAAAAAGTGTTAAGAGCTGCCGATGAACCTTTGTGAGCTGGTTGTGATAGCCACACTAAGCTATCTCTGATCGCAAGACTGTTGAATGTCAAGGCAGAGCATAATGTGTCTGAGGATTGTTTTAATGATTTTATTCAAGTTATTGGAGAAGTATTACCGCGTGATCACATTATGTCCAATGATTTTTACAGTATGAAAAAGCTGGTGAAAGAATTAGGTCTTCTGGAGGAAAGAATTGATGTTTGCAGAGATGGTTGTATGCTATATTGGGGAGATGATAAAGATACAGATTGTTGTAAATTCTGTAATCAATCTCGATACAAGAGCACTAGGAGGTCGGGTCGTAATCAGCGACATAAAACATACAGACAAATGTTTTATTTGCCCTAAACTCATAGGTTACAAAGACTTTATGCATTTGAGACAACTGTTGAGAACATGACTTGGCATGCAAATCATGAAACAGAAGAGGGGTTAATGTGTCATCTTTCAGATGCAGAGGCGTAAAAATATTTTGATAGAATCTATCCTGAGTTTGCGAGAGAGACTCGAAATATTAGGTTAGGTCTCTGTGCTAATGGGTTTGCTCCATTTGGCAAATCAGAAGAACTTATTCTTGTTGGCCAGTTATCTTAACTCCGTATAATCTTCCACCTGGTATGTGCATGAAAACACCGTATATGTTTTTAACATTGGTCGTGCCTGGTCTGCAAAATCCAAAAAAGTTAATTGATATTTACATGCAACCATTAATTGCAGAGTTGAAACAACTATGGGATGAAGGTGTTCCTACATATGATGTTCATACAAATCAAATGTTTGTAATGAAGGCTGCTCTTCTTTGGACCATAAATAACTTTCCGGCTTATGGTATGTTATCGGGATGGAGTACCGCAGGGATTTTAGGATGCCCAATATGTATAGAGAGATCAAAGTCATTCAGATTGAAACATGGGAAGAAAGCGAGTTATTTTTGATTGTCATAGACAATTTTTATCGTTAACTCATAAATTCAGAAGGAATAAAGAAGAATTTACAAAGAATAGAATTGAAAGAACACGTCCTCTATTGAGATTAACCGGTGAACAAATTTGGCATAGAGTTATTAACTTTCCATCTGTTATTGAAGAGCCGCATGGTATAACATATGGCTACGGTCATTCATATAAATGGAATAAACGGAGTATATTTTGGGATTTACCATATTGGAAGAGTCATTTGATTCATCATAATCTCGATGTAATGCATATCGAGAAGAATGTTTTTGATAATCTGATAAATACAGTGATGGATATCACTGGGAAAACGAAAGACAATTTGAATGCAAGAAAAGATATGCGACTCCTTTGTAAACGACCCACTCTTGATGTCGATGAAAGTAGTAGGGGACCAAAACCGAAGGCAGTTTATACATTGAGTAAGGATCAGAGACAGATTATTTGTGAATGGTTGAAATCATTGAGGTTTCCAGATGGTTATGTCTCAAATCTCGGAAAATGTGTCGATTTGAAGGAATGTAAGTTGATTGGTTTGAAAAATCATGATTGTCATATATTTATGGAAAGACTAATTCCTATTGCTTTTAAGGAACTCTTACCAAATTTTGTATGGGGTGTCATTACGGAGTTAAGCATTTTTCTTCATGATATTTGCTCGACAGTGTTGAGACATTCACACATGGAGACATCAGAGAGAGAGATCCCAATCATTTTGTGTAATTTAGAACGAATATTTCCACCGTCATTTTTTGATTCAATGGAACATCTTTTGGTTCACTTACCATATGAGACGAAAGTTGGAGGTCCTGTTCAATTTCGATGGATGTATTCATTTGAAAGGTGAGTTTTTCATCTTTAACTTCATTATTAATGCATATAAAATTAATAATTTCATTACATATAATTTTATATTACATTTTGTTTTATTATAATTAGATTCATATATCATTTGAAGAAGAAAGTGAAAAATAAGGCACGTGTTGAAGCCTCTATTGTCAATGCATACATTGTGGAGGAAGTAACAGCGTTTGCGTCATATTATTTTGAGCCTCATGTTCAGTACAAGAGGCGGAGAGCGGGAAGAAATGATGAGGGTCCTGTTGATTCCAAATTGAAGTCATTCTCAATTTTTAACTATCTTGGTCGACCAAGTGGACCATGTAAGCGTAGATACTTAACTATCAAGAATGGCAGGCAGCCCACACATATATTTTACTGAACTGTCCAGAAGTGACATCATATTTCGAGTTAGTATATATTTTCTATTTTATATATTTCTTATGTCGTAAATTGTTTGTGTTAAAATTTATTTTCTTTGATGGTAGGATTTTTAAAAACGTATATTCTGAACTTTCCACACATGATTTTGATCGTTTCTACGATGAAGAATTTGCACCATGGTTCAAAAAATATGTAAGTACATTAAATTATTTAAATATTTACTTTAAAACATATTAACAAATTTATTTGATTTTAGATCCATGATAATCAAGTTCAAGTTGAGCAAGAATTGTTAATCCATCTGTCACGGGGTCCAAAATCAATGGTACGAAATTGGCCAGTATATTTCATAAACGGATATAATTTTCATATTGAAGAATATGGAATGGGAAAAACAACAATGAATAGTGGAGTTTGTGTACAGTCATCCAATGATAGTGGAGGTCAAAATGATTTTTATGGTTTGTTGGATGAAATCATCGAGGTAGAGTACCCTGGTCCAGAATTACGGGTTGTTTTATTTATGTGTCGCTGGTTTGACCCTGTCAAAGGGATGAAAGTGCATTCACAGTTTAATTTGGTTGAAATAAATCATAAGAAATTGTATAAGAAATATGAACCATTTGTGTTGACACAACAAGCGATTCAAGTATTTTATATTTCATTTCCTAGTTTGAAATGTGATAAAATTGATTGGTGGACTGTTTGTAAACCGAAAGCACGGAAAAAAATTAAGGAACATTGGGAAGACATAGTATATCAACAAAAAGAAGTTGCCAATACATTTCAGACCGAAGAATATAATATTCCAACGTTACGAGATCCTAGCGGAGTAGTAATAGATGTGGACGTAAGGGAAATTTATGAAGAAGACGAAGAATCTAATTTTGAGACAGATGATGAGGATGATGATGAGGATGAGGATAAGGATAAGGATGAGGATGATGATAATGATGTTGAAGAGTCTAATTTTAAGACACATGATGGGGATGAGGATGACAATGAGGATTTTGATTTTTCATGACGGGTAAGATTTGTTCTCTTAATATAACAAAAATTGGATATTTATCTTGATATATGATAATCTATTTATTTTAATAGGTAAGTTAGTTTAGTTTTAATTTGTAAATTTCGTTACTCAATTTGTTGTCTAATTACTGTTTTATTCTTAAATTTATATATTTGATTTGTTAATGTACTATCTTTTCTTCTATAGGTTATTAGAGAAGATTTCTTCACATATTGGTGCCTTGTTTCGTCGCATTTAATTTGTCAAATTAAATATGGTAAGTTTATTCATATTCTTCATTATGCATTTGATGAACATGTAATTTTTATTTTATTTTTGTTAATAATATATTATGGTTGACAGTTTCGACGTGGTGGTCATAGAAGAAATTCCGATAGTAGATCGCAGTCCGCTTCAGCACCTTCGCAGTCTCATTCACTTGCTGGCAATATACCTTCGCCTCCCCCTTCTGTTGCAGGCCCTTCGCATTCTCAACAAATTGGTAGTAATGTACCTTTGCCAGTCCCTTCGGTAGAACACTCATATGCAGAGAGGGAAGATAATCGGGAGTTGATAGCCCCTTATGGAGATTCGTAAGTACTAAATTTTGAAATTTCAAATGTATTATTTCTTCTATTTATAAAATAAATTATTTTTTTTAATTATCTTGTTTATTTAACATCGTTTGTTTAAAACTTTATGATAGATTTACAAATTATGTATATGTTATTCACGAGTTTAATAGAATAGTGAATAACCATTGGGGAGGGGGTTCAATGACTTACACAAGCACTCCGGAAGAAACAAAAGAGTTATGGTGGAGCGAATTCAAGGTAAGTTATCCCAATCAGTTTATATATGAAATTAAGTTAATAGGTTTATAATCAATTAGTTTTTTTCCATTGCAGCTCACTTGGGACGAGAGTGAAGAGTTGGAAGTAAAAAGGATTTTCAAGAAAAAATGCGGCGATCATATTTGACACGTTCTCAATCATGCGAAGAAACATAGAAAAAAGCCAGACTACATCACCGAGCAAAATTGGGGCATGATTGAGAATTTTTGGCAATCGGAGGAGAGCAAACGAAGGAGTGAGCAGAATAAAAAAAATCGAGCTTATAATTCAGGGGAATCATCTGCAACATATGCGGGACGCTCGATCAATATCGGTGAACATAGAAGTGGATTGGTAATTTTATACAAACACTAATTTTTTTTTTCTAATTTAAACTATTTCATTATTTCTAACAGTGTTTTTTATTTTAGGCCAAGGAAACGGGGATCGAGCCTTCATTCATAGATACTTTCACGCGCACATTTCAGAAAAAGGACAAGACTTGGAGCGGGGAGAGAGCTAGAGCAATTAAGGTTTGTAATTTCAAAAGTTTCAATTATTTAATGAACATTTTCAATATTGATTTGAATTTACAATGTTGAACATATCATAACAATGTAGGAAGATAAATTTATTAGGTTAGTCTATCCCAAATTTATTTTTATGGCTGACTTGATTCTTTAATTTCTAATGAATTACTTGATAGCGATTATCTTTTTTTTTGTTTTTCATAACTTTCAACTTCTTCAATGTTAATGTGAATGTTCAAAATTTAGATCTTATATAGTCTCATGATTTATGTTACTAATTTTTTTTTTTCGTTCATATATATATATATATATATATATATATCTATATATCTAATCAAGATTATATGTGTTTGTATTATATTGTTATTGTAAATTTATTTTAATTTTTCTCATGATAATACAGGAGAGATATGATGAGCTATCACGTAGAAGCTCGAGTGCTAGTGATGATGCCGGCGGATCTGAGCCATCTGTTGATAACATTAATACATGGCTCGAGGTGACTGGTGGACCAAGAGGGGGTAGAGTAGTTGGGTTAGGTTCTTTGAGCAGAGTTCACAAAATCGCTAGTCCATCTTCTTCCACTCCACCAGCAGTCAGAGTAGAAATAAATCAATTGACTCAAGAGGTGAGCCATTTGAAGGATTTACTGCATCAAAGAGATATGGAATTCAGTGAACTTCAAACAAAGCACACGCAAGAAATGAATGAATTTTGCATGCAGCAAATGTTAATCCTTCAACATCTTCAGTTACTTTCCGCTCCAAGTCAGATTCCCCCTACTATTTCTCCTCCTGATAATGCTCACGATGGTGATGATTTTTTCGATGATGATGATGATGATGAAGGTGGTGGTGGAGATCGTGTTTGAGATTGTGTGTTATTTGACTGTTATATTTTGATACTCGTTATATTTTCTAGGTTATGTATGATTATTTATATTTTAACATTTAGACTTGATGTTGCTTTTATTATTATTACTATTATGATTTCTTATTGGTTTTTTAGTTTATTGATCTTATTGAAATAATTAGTTATATTGATCAGTATGATGGTTTAAAAACGATTTGCATGATTAGTTGATGATGAGATTGGATGAGCAGGTATAAAAATATGGAATATAGTGAAAAACGGCCCAAATATGTCAATAATATGTATATTTTTGCAAAAATGTATATTCGTCGCAAAATTTTGTTACAAAAAAGGTATGAGTTTTGCGACAAATTTTCCAACAAAAAACAATTTGTCACAAATTTGTAACAAATTTTGCGACGAATAATTTTCGTTCCTAATTTGCGACGAATTTAATTTTGTCCCAAAATTTGCCACGAAAAACGTTTCGTCGCAAATTTGAAACGAAAAATATATTTATTGGAACTTTGCGACGAATAATATATTTGTTGGAAATTTGCGACGAAAATCGGATTCGTTGGAAATTTGCGACAAATTCAGTTTTTGTCGCAAATTAACGACGAAAATATTATTTGTTGGAAATTTGCAATGAAATAAATTTTCGTCCCAAAATTTGCGACAAAAGAATTTTCGTCCCAAATTTTGCGACGAAAAGTTAATTCGTCGGAAATTTCCAACGAATCTGATTTTCGTTGCAAATTAGCGACGAATATCCTTTTCGTCGGAAATTTGAGACGAATTACTTCTTCGTCGCAAAATTTGGGACGAAAATTTGTTTCGTCGCAAATTTGCGACGAAAACGATAGTCGTCCCAAATTTTGCGACGATGGGTTATTCGTTGCAAAATTCGTCCCAAATTTGCGACGAATTTTAAAACGAAACAATTTTTCGTCACAAAATTTGCAATGAATTTTTATTTTTTCGTCCCAAAAATTTGCGACAACTTATTAGCGACGAAAAAATATTTATTGGAAAATTCGTCACAAATTCTGTTTGGAACGAATTTTTTTAAAAAATTTGTCGTAAATTTTGTTGCAAATTGATGTTTTTTTTGTAGTGATTGGTTTGTGGATGGGCAACTGATGAAAACCGATGACCGATCTCTAGCTTTGTACAGAACTCTTGGAAGTTAGCATTATCAAACTGTTTTCCATTGTCCGTGATAAGGACGTGAGGTATACCGAACCGAGTGATGATGTGTGCCCATACGTACTGCTAGGCCTTAGTTGCTACTATCTGGGCCAGAGTTTGGCCTCTACCCACTTAGCAAAGTAGTCGATGGCCACTATGAGGAACTTTTTCTATCTGCTAGTTGGCGGGAACGGTCCGAGAATGTCCATTCCCCACCGAGTGAGCGACCACAGTCCGGTAAGGGGGCTAAGCTCAGTAGAAGGTGTTCTGGGAACCAAGGAGAATCGTTGGCACTTGTCATATTTTTTGACATAATCATTCGAATCGTTCTTCATGGTCAGCCAATAGTACCCTTGTTGTAAAGCTTTGTGTACCAGATTGCGAACCCCTAGGTGGCTGTCGCATATCCCTTTGTGGATCTCCCGTAAAACCTAGCTCCCCTTTTCTGGGGTTAGAAATCTCAAATAGGGATGAGTGAAAGACTTTTGGTATAGCTTTTTGTCGATGATCGCGTAGTGAGCGACCTTTCGCTTTAGCTTAGCTACTTCTATTGGTGCATCAGGCAATTTGTTGTCTCTTAAGTATGTTTCGATCGGGTCGTTCCAATTAGGAGGTTGGTCCACTACCAGAACCCTTTTAGGTTCGTCGATGCTAGGGTATGGTAAACTTTCGATATATATTGTTCAGCTAGAAGCGGCCGAATTTGAATTGGCCAACTTGGAAAGTTTATCGGCTCTCGCGTTTTCTGAATGAGGGATTTATTAGATGTCGACCCTTTCTAGCCTTGCCATTGTCTCGTGCAGTTTACTTAGGTATTTGGCCATAGTTGGATCTTTTGTCTTATAGACCCCCTCGATCTGCATGACTACTAACTGGCTATCAGTAAATAGCCGAGCACTTTGGGCTCCCATGTTTGTTGCAATCCGGAGTGCTGTTAGCAAGGTCTTGTATTCCGCCTGGTTATTGGTGGCCCTAAAGTCGAAACGGAGGGCATATTCTACTTTGAAATTGTCCAGATCCATTAGTATGAGCTCGGTGCGACTACCTGAAGAATTCGAGGACCCGTCAATATGTATGGTCCAGTCTGACAATGACCATTCATTTGGATCTTTAGTGGGCTTAGACGTAACCGTGACCGGAAGAGTATACTTGAGGATGAAATCAGCTAAGGCCTGGCCTTTAATTGCTAGTTGAGGTTAGTATTGGATGTCAAATTTGCCCAATTTGACACTCCATTTGATTAGACGACCAGACGTGTCCTTTTTTTGTAGGATTTGCTTCAATGGCTGATCAATGGCTTGGAAGTACGGTCGAAGTTGTCTAGCCAAATGACCAGTGCATATGCTATCTTTTCGATCGGTCGATAATTAATCTCAGCTTCTTTAAGTATCTGACTGATGTAATAGATGAGTTTTTGAACAGTTGAATCCTGTCTTATAAAGATAGAACAAAACGCCTGATCAGAAATAGAGAGATAAAGGTAGACTTTTTCACCAGGAATCGATTGAGAAAGCAACGGAATGGTCATAAGATATTCTTTGAGCTGTTCAAAAGCCGTTTGGCACTCGGGTGTTCATGCGAATCGTTGAGATCTCTTTAGAGCGTCAAAAATGGGTTTGTACTTCTCTCTGACTTTTAACATGAATCGGCTTAGAGCCACTATCCAACCGGTGAGACGCTACACCTTCTTCAGTGTTTGAGGCGATAACATGTCTAGGATAGCTTGTATCTTTTCGAGATTCACCTCAATCCCGCAGTTGGTAATCATAAAACCCAAGAATTTGCCCGATGAGAATTCGAATGTTTACTTGGTGGGGTTCAGTAGCATGTTATAGCGCTCGAGCATCTAAAAGGTTTCCTCGAGGTTGGCAGTGTGATTTTCGGTGTCAATACTTTTTATAGGCATGTCATCCATATACACTTCTACATTACAACCAAGCTAATCTTTAAAGACCTTGTTAACCAGCCGTTGGAAGGTCACCCCCACATTCTTTAGACCGAAGGCATGACTTAATAGTAGTATATACCGAACTCAGTAATGAAGCTTGTTTTCTCTTCGTCCTTGGGCGCCATGCGTGTTTGGTCATACCCCGAGTAGGCATCCACGAAACTCAAGAGTTGGTGGCCTGAGAAGTTATCCACCAAGTTGTCGATATTCGGGAGAGAGTAACTGTCTTTTGGACATGCTTTATTGAGATCCGTGAAATCCATACACATTCTCCATTTACCATTGGATTTTTTCACCAGGACTACGTTGGCTAGCTATTCAGGATATTTGATTTCATGAATGAACTCGATAGTTAGTAACTTTTGGACCTCTTCTTAAGTGGCTCATTGGCGTTCAAGGGCGAATACTCTATTTTTTTGTTTGACCATCTTGTAGCCGGGGTTTATTATTAATTTATGAGTAATGATAGATGGATCGATGTCAGGCAGGACCAAGCGAAAACCTTGGAGTGCCACTGTAGGCAAATAATAATAGCATCTCATAGGGGCGTAGACAAAGTAGCCCTAATCCGAACAATCCGGTTGGGGTCGTTCATCAGAGGAATTTCAATCACCTCATCTCCTGGTTCTGGTTTGCTTATCCGTTCGATGTTACCCCTAAGTTCTAGGGTATCGACAAGAAACCTCTCTCACCCATCTCGGTCAGTGAAGGTGTAGAGATCGGGATTGCTATGGATGGTTGCAATCTCCTCCAATATTTTTAACTTCATCATTATTTGCTGAGTGCTTGGTAAGACTTCCAGTTCATCCCGACTCGGTTGACTGAGGATGACGTTGTACGGTGTGAATAGTTTTACCACGTGAAAGGTGGGCTTGACAGTTGCTTGGTTAGTGGGAGTCCCAAAGGTTACAGTGAGTGGAATGATCCCCTTTGGATAGATGCATTCATTAGACAACCCCTTGAGGTATCTGGTTGGGAGTTGAACATGTGAAGAGCTGAGGCCCATTCAATAGAGAACGTCCCAAGTAAGGATATTGCAATTTGTACCTTGGTCAACGAGAACCATTTTTACCGTATGAGACTCTATTTTGATAGTAATAACTATGGGATTATTGCGGCTGGGGTCAACCCCGATCAAATCATTGTCGTTGAACCCGATGGTGGATTGTTTTCTTTTAACTATAGCCATTTTTGTTTGGTGATAGGAGGTTGGTGAGAAAGATTAACGACTAGCTTAGTTTCCCACAGATGGCACCAATCTGTTAGAGGTAGGTTTTGACTCCATAGATCTGGCTCCTTGTGACTCGAACAGGTACTCAATGAAGAGGCTTGAAACCTATAAAAGACCGCCGGAGTGTGCTCTGGTGAGGAATGATTTGACGCTCAAGTCAGAAAAAATGATTTTCGAAAGAATAAACAGACTGAGAAGAAATGGAGGATGGATATCCTTGTGATCTATGTGTATCCTATGTTGAGTTAGAGGACTTACTTGGCTTGATGCCTCTAAAGCTTTCATACAGCGTCCCTCTCAGAGCCGTGTTGTCGCGGGGCGTTGTAACCCTAGTTTTCTTATGGAGTTATCCGGAGATTCCGAATCATCAAAGATTTGATGTTGTTATCACATAAAAAGTTGAATTATACGGGGAGATTCTTTTTCTTATCAATTAGATTCTCAAGATTTCCTTCCTTATCCGGGAGATCCGTTTCGTGCTGAAATTGGAAGCTCAATCAGAGAAAAATTTAACTTTTGTACTACCAATTGGGAATAGAAGTATTCGATTCCTTTAGTATTTGTTAGTATTCAGTTGGATAGCGTTCAGTCACCCTGAATATATCCACTCGTTAGTTGCGTTTCCCCAAGTTGATGTGTAGTTCGAAGGGATTAGGCCCTCCAGGATCATGAATGCTTTGTCGGGTATCAGGCACTTGGATTTCATACTAGTTAGTGTTTGGATCATGTCTCATCACTAAGAATGGATTTCAACATGGAACAGGTTTGAGGAGTGTGTTTGAGTCCATACAATACCTTTTTGATCTTGCATATATGATGGGAATACTATGATAAATATAACCAGGAGTTTGTATCATATAGACATCTTCATGTAATGCTCCATGTAAGAATGCGTTGGAGGTAGGTTTCGGCTCCATAGATTCGACTCCTAGTGACTCGAATGAGTGCTCAATGAAGAGGCTTGAAACCTGCAAAAGACCGTCGTAGGGTGTTTCGACGGGGGAGGCTCTGACTCTCAAATTAGAAAGAGCAGTTTTCTAAAAGATAAATAGACTGAGAAAAATGGAAGACGTATCTCCCTGTGACTTTTGTGTGTCCGGTGTTGAGTTAAAGAACTTACCTGACATGATGCCTCGAGAGCCTTTATATAGAGTCCATCTTAGAGTCGTATGATCGAGGGGCGTTGCAACCGTAGTTTCCTTATCTAATCCACGGATTTTGGATTTGGAGTTTTAAAGATTTGATATTGTTGTCATTTAGGAAATTGAGTTATACGGGGATATTCTTTCCCTTATTGATTAGATCCTCAAGGTTTTCTTCCTTATCTGAGAGATACGCTTCATATTGCAATAGGAAACTCAATTAGGGTAAGATTCGGTTAAGCATTACCAGTTGGAAGTAGAAGCATTCGATTCCTTTAGTATTCGGATGCCATCAATTGGATTGTGCGGATAAGTTTTCGGTCTCACCAAATGCATCTGCGCGTCGGTTGCACTGTCTAAGTCAATGTATTTTATGATTTGAAGGGACTAGACTCTTCGGGACCATGAATGCTTTGTTGGGCATTGGGCACTTGGATATTGTATTGGTTAGTATTTGGATCATGCCCTATCATTTGTCCCTGACTCATGGTGTCGATTTATAAAAGAGACGCCATGAGTGAAGTTTGTTTCTTGAGAAGTTGGAAAGGCATAAAAGCTAGCGACACGTGTCTCTTGAGATCATCCGAATCGCCAGCAATTGATACGAAATTAAAGTAGATGGGGTATGAATCCCTCTTTTGACTTAACCTTTTTATCCTCTCTTGGCTTCAAGACATTCCACCTTCCACTTGGTTCAATTCAAAATTAATGTGACATAGGAAGGCGATGCGACATGTAATCCTTTTTTTAATTCGCATGCTTTTCAGAGAGGTGTTTCAACTGCTCCAAGGTTTTGGAGAGATCTCTTTGTATCTATAAATAGGGATAATGGGACTTCATGTTGTTTCAACAAATTTTTTCCCATGTCTAAGGGCTTTCTTCTTGTGAAAGTTGTCTTCCATGAGAGGTTTTTGAAAAAATGCTCCGGCTTGGCTGATCATTGTAGCATAAGTTGCTTCTGTTGGTATGGGTTCTTATCAAGAGTGGAGACTGTTGGTATGAGGGCTTGTTATGCTATTCGCTATCCGAATGTCGTGATGGGCCTTATCGATGTTCCTGTTAGGGCCCCTAACCTGGATGTAAGAAATGAGTCTCCTTTCGAGTTGGGTAGCAAGGCATACCAATTGTGTGTAGGGAGTTAGAAGGTTTAATGATATCCTGATGCATCCTCAGACTCCCTTCCCGATTGGCTTGTCCTTTTTGTCGGCAGTCCTATTGTGCTGGTTGGGCTGCAGATTGTCATGCATAAATTCCATCTATGACTTCTGTGGTCTCTGGTGCTTAGGGTTGCTATTTTGTGTTTCATTGTTCTTCTCTTTATTGTTCTTGTACACTTCAGCGTTATTGAATAATAAAGACGATGTAGCCATTCATTGGAGTAATCAGTCCGACTGAGGGACTTATAAAGTGTAATTGCTCACGTAATCGAACATGTATTTGTTGTAATAAAAAAGACTTATTCCACTTACTTGTCCTTTGTTGTGCCTGGTAGAATTGCTTTCCTATGTGAAGTGCTTATGTAACTAACCTGCTTCTACGAATAATACTAGGTGTTGTACTCATGCTTTCCAGGTTACTAGGAGTATGTTGCGTCTGTCCATTGACAAGAACTTAGTCGATGACATGGGCTCTTTTGACCGAAGTTCACCAAAGAGATTGAATTCTCTTGTTAGGACGGGATGACTAAGGCCTTTCAGTTGATATACCACGGACACCACACTATCTCGGCCAAATTCTATTGTTTTCATTGGTTTTTCTATTTTTCTTTGATTTTTTCATTATTTTTTCATTTTTTTATTTACTATTTAAATGTCTTTTGTGCATTTGTTTACTGTATTTTTATGATTTTCATTCTTATATTGGTAATCTAAATTTATTAGAATAGTTTTTGTAATTTATTTTAGAGATTTAATTTTGTTTTATTTTTGTGTCTGTATAAGGTTTATGCTGGAATCAAAGAGTCCTGATCTAGTCGAATTTGATCCTGAAATAGAGAGGACTCTTTGAACAATTCGTAGATAGGTTAAGGAAGACAAGGAACGTGAGATAGCAATGGATTAGGAGAGTAGAGCCATAAGGGAGTTTTCTTTGCCTAGACTTCAAGATATTTAAACTAGTATTGCACGTCCTACAGTAGAGGCAAATAATTTTGAACTAAAACCTAGTCTTATTGGCGTGGTGTAGATAGATTAATTTGGCAGAGAGACCTTTGAAGATCCAAACAGTGATCTGGAGAACTTTCCAGAGATTAGTGATACCATCAAACCAAATAAAGTAAACTTTGATGCTATAAGACTTCGACTATTTCCTTTCTTTCTTAGGGGAAAGGCAAAGTTATGATTTAATTGATTCCCTTCTAATCATTGTATAAATTGGGAAAATCCGTCTAAAGCATTTTTAGTTAGGTACTTTCCACCGGGTAAAATTACTAAGTTACATAATGATATTATTAGTTTTAGACAATTTGATGATGAATCTTTATATTTTGTTTAGGAACATTTTAAGGAATTGATTAGGAAATGCCCACATCATAGCACACTTGACTAGTTAGTCTTGTAAATTTTTTATGGCGGTCTTTTAAATTCTATCAAAATAACCATTGATGCTGCGGCTAGGGGTGCATTTATAAGCAAGTCGTATAATGTGGCATGTGTATTATTTGATGATATGGTTTCAAATCAGTATGATTGGTCTAATGAGCATGAGATGCCTAGATAGAGAGTTGATGTGCATGAGGATGATAGTTTTATTAAGGTTAATGTAAAAATTAACTCTTTGATTAATTGCATGAAAACTAATCAACTTAATACTGTAATAAATCAAGTCTTGTATTGTGATTGTTATGGTGAATCTACTCACATATCTTCTAAGTGTTCACAAGTACAATAAGTGAACTATATTTCTAATTTTGGCAGGCCTCAGAATAATCCCTACTTAAACACATACAATCCTGGGTGGAGAAATCCCAATTGTTCATGGAGTCAAGGGGCACCACAAAGACCCAATAATCTACCAGGGTTCAACTCAAATCCACAGCCACAACAAAGGGAAAATAAAGTATCATGGGAGTTAACAATCAAACGATTGGCAATAGCAACCAATGAGAGGTTTAAAAGGCTTGAGAATAAAATCGATCAATTAGCTAATACCTTTCATTCTTGTGTGCCAAGTAAACTGCCGAGTGACTATGAGAAGAGCCCTAGAGTGTAGGCGATGACAATCACATTGAGGAGTAGAAAAGAACTGCAGAGGAGCCGATTAAGTCAAAGAACGAAAGAGTAGAACAAGAACCCAAGAAAGAAACCAAGCAGCCCATTGATGAGAAGTCCAAGACAACATAAACAAAATAGAGAAGTATTTCTTTGAGTAAATATAAATCCACTGTTCCCTTCCCTGGTCATCTTTTATAAGCTAATATAGAAAAACAATTTGAAAAGTTTTTCAAAATTTTTAAGAAACTGTATATTAACATTCCTCTTTTAGATACAATAAAGCAGATGCCAAGTTATAGAAAGTTACTGAAAGATGTGATCTCTAACAAGAGGAAACTAGATGAAGTTTCAATAGTCAAGCTCACGGATGAGTGTTCTACAATCTTACAAAGGAAGCTGTCGCTAAAGCTCAAGGATCCAAGGAGATTTTTATCCCTTGCACAATTGGTCTTTCTAATTTTCTGATATTTTATGCGATTTCGATATTGTAGTCAATCTCATGTCATATTCTACATTCTTGAAGTTAGGGTTAAAGGATTGTCGACCTACCAATATTTCTTTGCAATTAGCTAGTAGGAGTGTCAAATATCCAAGAGGCATAGTTGATGATATACTTGTTAAAGTTGATGAATTCATTTTTCTTTTTGACTTTGTTGTTTTAAATATGGATTATGATGAGGGCACTTCTTTGATTTTAGGCTAACCCTTTCTAAACACCACATGTGTTTTGATTGATGTTTCTGATGGGGGATTGATTTTGAGGTTGAATGATGAAAAAATTGAATTTAATATTTTTTATCACATGAAAAATTTTGATAAACAGGAAATTTTTAAAGTTGATTGCATTGAGAGGATTGTTGAGTATGATTTGAATACCTTCTATTCTATAGATACTCTTGAAAATTGCATTGCTGGTTCATTGCATGTGAAGCATAATTTTCTAGATAGTAAACACATTGATGCATATGTTGTTTTGGATGCAAATTTAGCTCAAGTTCAGAAAAAATATGAGCCAAATTGAAGCAAAAAGATTATATCTAGCCAAAGACAATAAAGAAAGGTGTTTATTGAAAGGTAACCCAATATTTTTATGATTTTCTCCCATATTTGTTTTAGTTGATTTAATTTAGTTTTTAAGTTTTAAGATTATTTTATAGGTGCATAAGAAACTTTTTGCATGAGAGGAAAGAAGTCATTGTTGAAGAAGAAGCTGCATTTCAGGGGAGTTCTCTACTCTCTTACTTTTGTTCTATTTATTTTATACATTGTGGATAATGATTAGCTCAAGTGTGGGGGGAAATATGAAAATAGCAGCTGCTGATTTTTTTTTTCTTTTTAGAAATTTGAGTGCTGAATTTTTGCTTAGTTCTCAAAAGTTTTTGCTAAATTCTTCCATGCCAATGAAAATTTTTCTTGAGTTTTATAGTCCTTGTGTGTTATTTTTTTTGAATTGGATTGCATAAATGATGATTAGTATTAGTAGTTATTTGGTATATGATTAGCTATTCTTCTTTTTATAATTGATTTGAGAGATAGTCATGCAAGATTCGACACAAATTTTTACCTAAGTGAGGAATTGAGCCCTAAAGAGTAATTCTTTGTGTTCTTATTTATTTTTTTGATTGAGCGTATATCACACATAGGTTGATCATTCTAGAACTTGCTTTTTTATACATTTTGAGACCACATTCTTGATTTTTAAATACTAAAATGATTAAGACATCTAGATTTACACACTTTTTAGCTTTCCAAAAATACCATCCTCAACATTTTATATCTCTTAGCTAACCCATGTAACTCTAGATCTTTTCTTTCTTGAATTACTCACATAATTTAACCCATAACCTTTTTTTTAAAGCCCTAGATTTTGAACCCAAATTCACTAATATACTTATAATTAATAACATAACATTATGTTGGTAGGCATTATATTCTTTTTATATATGTCGGAGTTTTATATGTGATTTTAGACTTTATCATGTCGATTGATTTCACCAAAAAAAAAAAAAAACCAAGCCAAAAAAAGGGAAAACATGTTGGTTGGAAAAAAAAATGAAAAAAATGAGAAAAAAAGAAAAAAATGAGAAAAAAACATTTTTCATTTTTAGATATTGTTCACTCTTATAGTGGGCTTCCACATCATATTCTTTACTTAGAGGAGTGACACATTACATATTTGGAGTTGGAATACTAGACGTATCTTAAGATGCAAAGTTATAAAAGTTAGTATTTATTTTGCCTTGATATAAAGAGTTCTATGTCTTGATGCTTAAGTATATTTAGTAAACTATTTTAATATAATATTTTTATCTAATATTCTACCCTTTATCCTAACCCCATTACAACCAAATAAAAAACTTTTTGATTGTTGCATGGATTTCTATATATAAGTAATAGAGATTTGACATATTAGCAATCATATGATAATATCATCTCATTACGTTGATTTGAGTGATATACATATCCATAAAATTGAGTGTATACAATAGTCAAATCTTACTTTATTTATCATATTTCTCTTTGCATTAAGTGAACTGAATGTGAGGGTGTTTGAATATTGTGTTATTCTTGATTTTGAGAAGACCATAGGAGATGTAATGGTTTCTCTAGCACTGAATGTTATGAAATATTGATTGTTTTGATTGTAATTTTGATTTAAACTTGTCATATACATGGTTAGGGACTTAGAAAAATTGAATTAGTTTTGAAAGAAAATTATTTTTGCTTGAGGATAAGCAAACATTCAAGTGTGGAGCTATTTGATAGTAATATTTTTATGCAGATGAATTATATTTTTTTAACATTTGTTTATGAGTTTGGTACCGTTTTGAATCTTGTTTTATGATATTGTATTGATTTAATTTCGTGGATAGTGATTTGGGAAACAAAGAGTATATTTTCTATTTTTGGACTGGATGAATAGTATTCAATATTTTAGCAATAAATTTTTGCTTTAATGTCTGATTGAGGTGATTCTTGTGGCATTGGAAAGAAGACTTCAAGTCTTACAAATCTTGTGAAGATGTCAGAAGTTGATTCAGGTAGGAGCATGTCCAAAAATTGAGCCAAAATTGTTGTTGTTGTGTTGAAAAGTCAAAGTGCTGAAATGGAAACTTGAGCATACGAATGAAGGAATTTTGGAATGCAGTTGCCAATTACTTCAGAAGTCTCTAAATTCAAGAAAGGAGATTTTTTCAAGTTTTGGGAACATAAGAAATCTCTATCTAACAAAAACAGTAAGTTTCCAACTCAAACAAAAAAACCTAATTTCCAAAAATCTCATAACTTTTTAATTTTCTTGTTTTCTTTAGTCTTATAAATTCAGCACCCCAAAGAACCATGCCTTCCACTCATGATTCACGCCTCCCTCTCTATTTTCTCTTATTCCTCCATCAATTACAAACCCTAGTAGCCACTACCCATTGGAGGATGATTTCGACTTCCTTTATTATGCAAAAAAGGGTTGTAACATTTCTTATTTTCTTTTCATTTTTCTTTTCAATGTCTAGCTAAATTACTTGTTCCTAGGGCTCGATGGATACTATTTTTTAATTAATTGTATGGCTTGATTTAATTCTTTCCCTTGAGTTCTATTGGCATGGTTATTGTTTGATGAGATTTTATTATTAAATTTATGGTTCGAAATGTTTAGGTCTGCGCTTTCTATGATTTGAGATTGAATGCATGAGATCGAGAGAAGATTGTACGAGATTAGTCCAATACAATAAAATCCACATAAGATTATGAGATCGAGAGAATATTAATTCTGTGTGTGGGGTTTTAAGGGAAACCATAAATTATAGATATTCCACATCACCTAATTCAACTCGGCTTAATCAAAATTGTGTGACCATTAGGATTCATTGTATGACCATTGAGTGAATTTAATCTAGGAAAATCTATCATTATTAATAATAATTCAATAATCAATAAACTTAGGGATTGAAAAGATTCAACCGTGTAAGAGATTAAAAATCGATGAAATCAATATCCTATGATTTCCATCATATTAGGGTTTTTGATAAATTAGGGTTTACATATTCTGTTTTAGTTTTTTTTTTATTATCTTCACAACTTTTATTTAATTTGTTCAACTTAGATTAGATTTATTCATACTTGATAGTATAAAATATTATCATGAGAATGACACTTGCTCGCACTACACATAACACTTGACTAGGGTATAATTGCCCAAAATCGTGATACACCAAAATTGCGTAATATTTATCCCCTAGACAGGTAGGCATGGTCCACTCCTTCTCGATATATGCTGACCAGCTCCCTCTCGACAACTGTTTGGTTGGCTCTAAAATCTGCTCGGTGCTTCATGACCCTGTTTGGCTAAAGGTAATATAAGTTTTCCCTTAAAACATTGAGTCAACCTCCCAAAATAGGAAAGGAAACCTTTGAATGCTGCTAATAAGGAATTGCATCTTTTAAGATTTGAACTTCCTCTGGTAATAGTATTTGAAATCTTTAGGAATCTTTGATAATAATCCCCGTAATCTCAGGATGTCTTCATAAGAAAACTAGGGTTTAACACCCTAAAAGCATACAAAACTCATGCAGCAGACAATATATACCCCATTAACCTTGTTAGCCAGGTAAGTACTCTTTCTCTTTGAATTTACATGTAGCACCCAAAGGCATACAAAACTCTCTTTCGGTCTATTTCTTTATTTTCAAAAATCACTTTCTGACTTGAGCGTCGGAGTCTCCTCTATCGAAGCATCCTTTGGCGATCTTTTGCAAATCTCATCGATCAAGATCAATAAATAACTATTTTATCCATTAAAGTAAGTAGAGCTATTATTTGTGGAGCTAAACCCACCTCCAATAGATTAGCGCCATCCGTGGGAATAGACTAGAGAGAAGATCACTTTGTACTTCACTCTCCTGAAGTTCATGCCTCCAAAGAAAAGGGCTAGAACCACGTCCAAAGCCACAACCATGATGGAAGGATACACCACTACCCCGACAGACATTATTCAGGCCGTAGTGCCAAACAGCCCTACTAAGGTTCCTGTTGCTGTCAATCAACCTGAGACCTAACCATCGGTCACACAACAGAACCAATTGATCCTGGCTCCTGCTCTAGCCTCCTCGAAAAAGATCACTCGACTTGAGATGGCAAGACTCAAATCCAAGTTACATGGCATGAGCAAACACTTATAGGAGCTCAACCATGTTATCAAACTAAGAGCACAATCCTCCTCACACTGGTCGGGTCACCAACAAAGACTTAAGCCTAGAGAACACTGACAACCGTTGGTGACTTCCTGATACAATCCTGATGTTCTCAGAGAGTAGGTCAAAGAACTCGTGGCAAATGAGTTCAGACGTGCTAACATGAGAGGGGACGAATTTGCTCAATATGTCACTAAACTCTCACCATTCGACTCCAGAGTTTTGATAGAAACGATACCTCAAGATGTGCTTCTCCCTCCTATGGAAGGTATGACAATACGATCCTCGAGACCATGTGGCTCACTTCATGACCGTGATGGTCTTAAGAAATGTCAAACACGACCATGTGTAAACACTTTCCTACGATCTTGAAGGTAATGTTTTGACATGGTTTAACTCACTCCCTTCATTTAGTATCAAGTGTTTTTCTCGATTTTGATAACAATTTGAGATGCATTTTGTGATTAGTAGGGGGCCAAGAGAAAGTCTATGTCCCACCTCTCATTACGACAAAGGACGATGAGTCGTTGAGAGATTTCCTCGACAAGCTCAAAATGGAGATGATAAAGGTCTCAAGCCTAGATCATTCCATTGCATTAGCTGTGTTGCTCACTAGATTGTGACCATCAGGGATGAAAACGTCCATCACAAAGAACCCCCTGTCCACCATCTAGGAGTTTTATGCTTGTGCAGAAAAGTACATTGCCATGGAGAATGCTGAAGTTCGGAACAAATGCAGTCGATCATCCCTAAAGCTTGTTTGATGGCCCCCTCACTCCACAGAAGACAACTTAAAAAGGACAAGACACAATATTGCCACTTTCATCGAGATTATGGCCATTTGACAAATAAGTGCAAGAAGCTCAAGAACAAACTCGAGTTTCTTGTTTAAAGTGGTCGGCTCTAGAGGTTCATAAGCACGGAGAGGGAAGGCCTCCCTCCTAAAGGCTTACATTTTACGAGACGCGAGAGTGATCAAGGCAATCAATTGACTCCAAGGGATGCCCACAATCGACTAGACAAAGTGATACTCCAACTACAAAGTGAGTATGATTCCTCAGACCCCTACCTTCTGGCCTATATTTTAATGGCATTATACGATCAAGGATATGCATGACCGAACAAGATCGGGCAGACAGTGGCCCCAATTTTTTACAAGGTTGAGCCATCAAGCTCCACATCCAAGGAAGTCCTCGCCACACACACCGAGAAGCTACCTAAGAAGAAAAGACCAATGATAGGTTTCAGTGAAGACGATCTGATAGGGTCGATCCAGAGTGACATAATTCCCTTGTCATCACCACAAAGATTGGACAGTACAAAGTAAGGAGAATCTCGTGGACCAAGGGGCTGGCTATAATCTCCTCTATTGGAATGCTTTCTGACAGATGGGTTTTACTTAAATGCTCCTACAGCCTCATGTCGAACATATCAAAGGACTCTCGGGCTAGTGGATATATTCTAAAAGCACCATTTCACTTCCCATAACACTCGGGACTCTATCCAATCACGCAACAGCTATAACAGTGTTTAACGTGGTAAAGCTGCCCTCATTTTATAGCATTATCCTAGGTCGACTTGGCTTAAACTGCTTGGGGGCATTGCCAACCACAAAGCACATGAAAGTTAAGTTTAGAACCTCCACGGGTATTGGGACACTGTCGTGCGATTTGGAATTCCCGACGAACTTTCTCAAGTAATCCTGAAACCCTCTCTCTCTCTTACGTTTACTTCCATAGAACCATTGGTCGAGTATCTTACAGTACCTATTCTCACTAGTTTTTTCATTAGTATGTTATGATTATCTTACTCATGATGATTTACTCTGCTAATCTCTCGTGATGAATCAATCACACCGCTCACGCATCATCGAACGATTGTACCGCCAATAAGGGATATGTCTCTATATCAAGTACGTATGGCTCGCTCTATTGAATAAGCATAACGACAACAAGGGATGTGTCTCCTCATTGGGTAAGTATGGCCTACTCTATTGAATGAATATACTGACAATAAGGGATATGTCTTCCCATCGGGTAAGTACGACCCACTCTATCGAATGAACATACTGACAATAGGGATGCGCCTCCCGTCTGGTAGGTACAACCCACTCTATCGAGCGAATGTACCAACAACAAGGGATGCATCTCCTCATCGGGTAGGTATGACCCACTCTATTAAGTGAATGTACCAACAACAAATGATGTGTCTCCCCGTTGGTTAGGTGTGGCTCACTCTATCGAATGAACACATCAACAACAAGGGATGCGTCTCCCCACCGGGTAGGTACAGTCCACTCTATCGAACGAATGTACCGACAATATGAGATGTGTCTCCTTGTAAGGTAGTTATGGCCCGATCTATTGAAAAAACGTACTGACAGCAAGGTATATATCTCCCTGATGGGCAAGTATGACCCATTGTATCGAATGAGCGTACTGACGACAAGGGGTATATCCCCTTGATAGCACTTTGTACACTATATGCAGCGAAGTGAATTGTGAATATGGTTTCTAAATGCCCGGTCATGAAGAAAACAATCAAATTCTCTCATTAATCCTTTCGAAAGCATACAAGAATCAGAAAGAAATAGAAAAAACAACTAAGGAAGAGATGAAGATGGGAGATTCGGAGACCCTAAATCAGCTCGAGGCACTTGGGCCACACCGACATGACATCCTCATCGATAGCTTTTAAGAGCACACCACTTATAGGAATGATTACAAGCTCGTTGTTAGGCCTCTCAGGACTAGCTCTCACTATGTTTGGGGGTATGGCCCTCTGAAAGCCTCGCACGGTCAATAATCTCCTTGGCACACCGCAAATTCTCGCCCCACCTGTTACAAGCGTGCATATGCTAATCAATTGCCCTCATGACGACCTCCCCTAGTTCTAATATCTTCTGCTATGTGGCCCTTAAAGCTCGATTATGCTTCTTGTCCAGCCTCTGCGTGGTGTGTAAGAATATCTCATAATCCCTGATCTTCACCTCTAGCTCCTGACGCCTTATAAAGATGGCCTCGCACCATTGAAGTGCCATGTCCTACTCAACTTTTAGCCACTCCACCTCTTCGTCATGGGCATTCAGAGCAGCTGCAGACACTCTCTCCTCCTCAATATCCTTCTCTTTCTATGATTGAATATCTTGCAACTGAGACACTTTTGTACCCATTTCATTGAGTCGGTATATCAGACAATCTATCGTTTACTCTCTCCTTAACCTTTGAAATTATGCCAAAATAATGGTCTACATGAAATAAAAAGGGTGATAAATAGAGATCAAGATAGAATACATTTTAAGGCAGTCATACCATGAGACCCGAGGACATAATGGCCTCATCGTGCTGCTCAAGTGATAGTTTATTTAGCTCCAAATCAAAATGGTGAAAATCCATCCATTCTGCTATTTTCCTTACCATGTTACCATTAATGTAACTATAATGATGGTCGCCAGCACTGATAGTTATGGTCCTGTGTCCCCGCAGCTCATGCTGACTATCAAAAGGATGAAATGGGAATGGAGACTCAAGAATAACTCTCTTGGACACTTTTTGCTTACCCAGTATCAGTGGCACAGCAAAAAAAGGCCCCACACCAAGCCCCTCAGTCGTGTTTAGGGGAATACCCTCAGGTTCTTGGCAACTACTTCTACTTCTCTTCTCTCCTCAAAGCTTTCAGGAAGATGACACTCAACTTCCTTATCCTCCCCTTCCTCTCTTTCTTTGGTGTCTTCTTCAATAGCCTCAACTTCTCTTGTCCCAGCATCCTCACTGATAGCCTTAACGTCTTCCAGGTGTTCTACCCAAACCTCTGCATCTTTGTGAGCTTTGGATTTGAGGCCCTTAGTACTGATAGCCCTCAAAGCATCCGAGGGTCCCCGCTATTAATTCAACCTCATGACCTCACCCGATGGACTCGACCGATGAACCCTCCTCTTTTTCATCACCAAGGTTGAACTGGGTGTAGTATCGACCCCAGCATCAAAAGCGCTCTCCGCTTTGATAGTGCCTCTCTTAGACCCGAGTCTCATCCATCTACTTGAGGCAATCTCTTCGAGATGTTTTCCCTCAGGGGAAGCAAGAACGTCCACGAGACCTTTCTTCTTCTTCTATATTAAGAGAGGCCTCTCGATCTTTCTTTTTTTTTTCCTAACAACAAACCTGCTAGACCCAACATCTCATTGTCTAAGAGGGTTCCACCCAAATGCATCGAACCTTGGCTTTATAGAAACCATGAACCGAACAAATGAATCTTGAATGACGAGAGGGTTAAGGGGTCTTTAACCCAAGAAATGACTCTCCATCAATATCCAGCAGTGTAGGTATCAAGTCCTTGTTCAAGAACTCTACGAAAAAATACTTGTGCATCCAACTCTTGTCAATAGTCTCTTTATAAAGAAACTCCCAGTCGGATTCCAGCCTAGTTTGTAAGGAAAACCATCCTTCAGTGGAATCCCTGCAAGTGTATCTCTTGATAGAGAACACCAATACCAAAATTTTGAAGTCAAAACGATGACGATAGAAGCTCATTAGTGATATCACAACAACCTCTAAGCACCAAGCACTGGGAATCAATATCATTGGAAAACTATTACAACTGAGCAAGACCTGGGCTATATCACTCGTGTATGACACCTTCAACCTATATTTGACACACTGTTTATACTAGAACAAGTGTCTCTGATGTCCTATTAGCCCTATCTTCGTCAGTGGCAGACCAAAGAAGATAATCATACCCTAATAGCATGTCGCTTTGAATACTTCAAAGTTTCTCCTCTGTCATGTCATTTCGAATGTTGTTGATACTCGGATAAGTCTGTGACAACGAACCCCTAGCCATTTTCAACTTAATTCTTTTTCTGAATGTTGCTTAGGGATTTCAAAAAAAGTGATTTGCAGATTGCCTTTGTAAACTAATTAGACGCCATGTCTTATAAAGCATATCGGAGATGCTTTGTGGAAACTGAAATGGTATGTGCTACATTTATGGAATACATTAACATCTTTTAAATTCCCATCCATTCAATGCTATTTTTGGAGCCTCTCTTACGGAATGACAACACAAGTCAAGGGCAAGTAATGGAACATAATCCAAAAGTCTATTATCACAGGACTTAGAACTTTTTGAATCCATGGCCCATTAGACACAACATGATCAAAAGCATGTCATCAATATGGGGTTTATCCCTGAGATAGGTAGGCATGGCCCGACCCACTCTCTCTCTGTATATGCGGACCAGCCCCCTCTCGGCAACTGCTTGGTCAGCTCTCAAATCTACTTGGTGCTCCATGACCCTGTTCGGCTAAAGGTACTATATGTTTCCCTTAAAACACGGATTCAACCTCCCATAATAGGATAGGAAACCTTTGATTGCTACTGATAAGAAATGGTAACTTTTAAGATTTGAACTTCCTTAGGTAATAGTATTTCAAATCTTTGGGAATCTCTCACAATAATCCCCATAATCTTGTGATATCTTCTTAAGGAAACTAGGATTTTAACATCCCAAAAGCATACGAAACTCATGCAGGTAGATTATATATACCCCATTAATCTTGCCGTCCAAGTAAGTCCTCTTTCTCTTTGAATTTACACATAGCACCCAAAGGCATACAGAACTCTCTTTCTGTCTATTTTTTTCTTTCTAAAAACTGCTCTCTGATTTGAGTATCGGAGTCTCCTCCATCGGAGCACCCTCTGGCGGTCCTTTGTGGATCTCATTGATCAAGATCAACAGATTGCTATTCTATCCATTCGAGTTAGCAGAGCCATTATCTGTGAAGCCAAACCCACCTCCAACAAGTACAATGAAACTTGGAGATAAACTTTGAAATGAAAAAGTTATGTTTAAGAATAATGCTAAGAATTTTATTCGAAGGGTGACCAAGTTTGTGATATCAGTCTAACGAAGAGAGTTTTGTGGTGGCATTGATTTAAGAATGGCAGGGCAAGCTGATGCAATAAATATCACTATTATTCTCTCCCTACATTAGAGGCTCCCCTGTGCGAAGATCCTTCACAAGAAAATAAGATACAAAAAATTAAATAGACACTAGGTTAGATTTGTAAAATTTGGGTATGAAAATTAAATTGTTTTTCAAATTTGGAACACATGGAACATTTGGTAAAGATAGTGCTCGTATTGGTGTGGAAATTGTTGTGTGTCCAATATAAGACTCCTAAAAGAATCTCATCTGGACCCCCATACTCAGAGTACGATTGTAATGTCGATGGATTTAATGTTGCATGATGCAAAGCTATACTATCAAATAACCAAGGTTGTTACATGTGATTTGGACTCTTGGACATGGTAGCATTTGCCACGGGACTGGAACTGGCATTGAGATGTTGAGGGTTGATCACTGTAATGTTGTTTTTTTTTTAAGAATTTGTCAAGTTTTCTTCATTCACATGTTTCATGACCTATAAACTCACAAAAGCGATAAAATAAATATGCTCAATAAGACTTGCTGCCATGTTGATTCTGCCATGAGGTACGTGAATTATTTCCACTATATCCACTATGATGTCTGTGAACATTTGAGTTGTGTCCTTGCTTAGGACTTGGATTTCCTTGTTGTGACCTGTAGGACTGCTGATAAGCCTGGGGATTATATTTTTTGGTGACATTGATAGTAGCAAGGGTAGGAAGCTATGCAGAATCATTATCTTTCAGCATTATTTCAAAGCCTGTTAATTTATCAAAGAGTTCTAAGTAGGAGATTGGGGATTCCCAAACTTTGATGCAGCAACAATGGTATTGAAGTTATTATCTAGTTGAGTGATGATATAAACAATAATTCATCTTCACGAATTGGATTTTGGGCAAGAGCCAATTCATCTACAATGGACAGCATTTTATGAAGAGATTTAGCAACTGATCTGATGCCTTTTAGATTCTTGGCCAACTTAGCTTTGAGAGAGATAACTTTGGATCGTGACAGATTTGCATAACTAGAAAGTAGATGTATACAGGCTTTATTTGAGGTTATCGTTAAGGAGATAATTGGTTGAATAGTTTCAGAGCAATTGTCGAGAATCATACCGATGAGAATCTGATCTTGTCTATACCAGATAGTATAAATTGGAATGATTTTGGTCCTATCATTGTCAAGAAATTGTATTGGTGGAGGTAAAGTGTCATTGTTCCACTCCATAAGATCAAGACCAATAAGAGTTGATTGAATTTGTTTTCTCCAGACAGGAAAATTGAATGAGGTAAGTTTGATGGGAAAATGAGTTGCTGCATTTAAGTACACAATAGGAGTTTCAACAGTGATTTTCATAACTGAGTTGAAAAGAAAAATGACACGAAGGTGAGGATAAATTTAAAAAAAAAAAAAAAACCTCATTATAGTGTTTAAGGCTCGATACCATGTAAAGAAGAAGTTTTGGATGATTTATTGATTTACCTTCTCAGGTATGTTAACCATTTAATATAAAAGATGCATGAGATAAATATAACACCGATACTACGGTATCCGTATTGTACTCTCGTTCTTGAATTTAATAAAATATTCCTCAGTTTATATAAATAGAGAGAAATTTTTATTTATATTGATTTTCGATTTTGGGATCATTTTACGATTTTCCAAAGTTAGAGGGCCTTAGAATAAATTCCAAAACTTGAGACAAAATGACCAGTTGCCTCTCCATTTATTTAATGAGAACAAATGTGGAGATTAGTTAGTGGGGAATGTTGACTTTTGGGGATTAAATCTTGTGGCTTGGAATTAAAGAGAGAACTTACTTTTGTGGCCACAATTATTCAAATAAGCATACAAGGAAAAAAAAAATAATAGAGAGACCCTAGAGCATTTCATTTCCTTGCAGCCGTGAGAAGCTAAAAGTGGAAGGAGTTAAGCATTTTTCTTTCCTTTGTCCAAACCGTGAGTTCCCTAGTGAAGAAACCCTTGAATTCTTCAAACAACCCCACCACATTTTTACTTTAACCTTACCTATTTCATCCAAGGAACAACCTATTTCAACCTTGGAATCAAGGGAGGACTCGTTGTGGGTGAACCAAGGGGAGATCGAGAGCCTTTAAGGAGTGAAACTTGAGGTTTCTTCATTTTCTTTCCATCCCTAGAGGTAAGTTATCTTCTTCCTTCACTTCACAAGCTTGGGTCCAAAAGGAACCATGATTAAAGCTTTGTTTTGTGTCCTTGATGTAGCTGGACCTAGTAGCAAGGAACTCGAAGAGATCTCTTAAGAAGGAAAGTGTTTTGGAAGCTTGAAAAAAAAATCATTTTAAGGTAAAGAAATTTTTCTGCACTTGCGAGAATGTTGCTGCAGAATTTTACATACCATTTTGATATGTTGTTGTGGCTTAAAACCTATATTTAAGTCCTTAGAACATGTGGTTAAATGTGCAGAAAATTTGGAGTATGTTGGATTGTGCTTTGACTGATTTAAATTGATTTTCGTATGCTGAAACTATGTGGATGAGTACAGAAATTCTGCACATGTTTTGACTTGAAAATGGAATGTTTGAGGTATTTTGAGTGAGCTGGAGGCATGGTCTTATGTGCAGGAAGTTTGGACTTGTTTTAGTTTTGGTTTGAGTACAAAAATATGTCCTTAATTGAACCTATGTATGTGCAGATTTTTAGTATGAAAATGGTGTGAAATTATGTGTGTTTTGGCATATGAATGAGATGCAAAAGTGTGTAGACTTTTGGTATGTAAGTGGTGTGAAAATATATGCATTATGACATGGAAATGGGAAGCAAACATGTGCAGAATTTGGCTTGAATTAGTGATAGTGTTTGAGTATTTGTTTGTACATTTAGAGACTTGAGAAGTGTGTATGAATGTGCAGAAATTTCTGCACTATTGTGCGTATCAAAGGGATGTCATTTCATGCTTGTAAAGGGAGGTTTTTGATGTTGGAATGTGCTGAAGTTTTGGGAGTTCATGTGCTTAAACTGTGAGCATTTTTCCATGGATGTTGGGTGCAGGGGTGCCATGCGCATGGACGCCGGGTGCTGCACTGGTGCACGGGCGGATGGATTATGCTGTGCTGAGTTGATTTTTACTAAGGGCATTTGAAGTTTGCCAACACTTAAATTTTGTAGACTTGTTGTAGGTATAAATAAACATAAGGAGTTAAGGTAGTGACCTAAACTACTTAGACATGGCATGAGAAATTTGGAAGGAAAATACATGCATTTTAGACACTGGGACAATATGTACTCTTTTTATCATAACTTTCTTAGCATAACTCCAAATGATATGAGGTTTTCTGCATTGGATTCTAGACATCCTGAGATATGGCCCGTTTGATTTGGAGATGAGTTGAATTTTTGGTGGATTTTCAAAGTTAGATCATTTACAAAAAAAAATTTCTGTTCTGTCCTATTTTTAGCAGTGACCTTGTGACTCATTTAGCGACCTCTTCTGATCTGACTCACTATGAGACCAAAACACGAAAGTTTTAGGTCTAGGTCTAATGTTTAATTTGAGATAAGAACCATCTGATTTGGACTTGTATAGCAGAAGTTATAGCTTATTTCCCATGATTACACAGGTGTGAAATCTGTGGACGGTTTGCCTTCATACTTGTTTGGTGATTCGATTGAGGGGAGCATTTGTCTACGTATTGTGGTTTTATTGGGGAGTGCGCTATCCTCCCCAAATCGGTGAGTGAGACCCTAATCTCTTGCATAAAATAGTGAAACTTGTTTTCAGCCGTGTTTTTAATAAAATATGTTTTTGATATACATTGACTCGACGTATGTTATTAAATTTCAAATCTGTTTTGTGATTATTGGAGTGTCGTAAATTTATGTTTCCGATGACTATGCATCCATGGTTTGAAATGAATTAATATTGTGCCATTGTTTGAGAACCAGAACATTTTCTATTCTACCCTTGCATTAATATATTGATTTGAAATGATTTGATGAAATGTATTGGCACATGGTTTTAAATGAATTTATATGTACTATTTGGGCTGTACGCCCGACCGATATTATGATACAATGCATGGGGTTGTATGCCTGGCCGACGAGATGATGTGATGCATGCGGGCTGCGTACCCGGCTGATTGATAATTCCATGATATGGGTTGTGCCCCCCACTCCCCCGCTGTATAGCAATATTCCGTAGCTACGAAGGACATTTGGTAGAGGCACCCCTTGTGCCCGGATACGCTTCGGCCGGAGGTATCCGCCAGATCGTCATGTGTGTGGACGCATCCGGTTGACCCTCATCGGAGAGGACGTGAGTACGACTCAGTCTATCACCGGGTGGGGTTCCTTACACGGCCGACTATTTATATGTATATATATGGTATTTACGGGCTAGTTGGAGTAGCCTGTGGCCAACGTCGGGGTAGAGAGCAACTTTTTGAACATTCTTGCATAATAAAACCCCCGATGCGCCTGTCCTTGGTTATGGTTGACCTTTGCCAGGATCATTTTCGGCTTGCTCTAAAATGATACTTGATTTTTAAATGGATGCATATATGTATGATATCGTGTGATTCACTGAATGATTTCATTTTACTGAACATTCCATGTTTTACTACAAATCGTAAATTATTGCTTACGAATAATATTGTTTGACACTCCAATGGTTCGCCGACACTATTTATGCTTGACATTAATCCCCTCACTTACTGGATATCTTCCTTGATATTCACCCCTCTTTTCCTCCCTCGGACAGGTTTATTGTGATAGAGCGAAGCATCAGGCTCTAGAGGTCTTGGTTGCATATTGGTGGAGTTAGGGGTTCACGTACGGTGAGATCTAAATTTAAGTTGAAATATGATTTCCTTACTTTATGTCGACCTTGTGAGGTCTTGATATTGAGGTCCGTAGTTGGCCGTGTATATTTATGGGATGACTGTATAAATTATGGACATTTATTTATGAAACTCTCATGTTGGTTCATTACGTTTGCATTGAGACACTTGTAAATATTTAAAATGTCAACTTGGGAATTTATTGTACATTTGTATAAAATTTAGGCCCGCTCGGTGTGACGACTGCTCGTGCTCTAGTTGGGTATGACAGTAGAGGTCTGTGGTTAGGACTGTTAGTAGTGATGATTGCCTTGCATTGTCCTGGTTATCCACTGTGAGTGTGGTTGATTGTTGTGAGGTCGGGATGACCCATTTATTTATTTGACAGGATGGATGTCTATTTTACAGGTTGATCTGTACATGGGAGACCTCTGAAATATGGGGAGATTCTGCCCGATTTTCTGTAAAAATATAGTTGGCATCCAGGACAACGGGCGGCTGCTCACGACCCTAGTTCGGGGGGTGACAATAAATATGTAGACTATTACAACAATATCAATCCTAGTTTGTTATAACTATATTGCACCAAATCTGGTGTGTGTTATTCGTTTGAATTATTCTTTAACTCATCTGTTAACTAATTCTTTGGATGATCCTTTACAATTGGTTACTGATGAGGCATGATCCAAACTACAGTCAGTGCGGCATCTGGATACCCGGAAGGGATACCTCTGGTCATGGAGGGCTCAGCTCTTCTAGAAAATAAATATATCGATTTGGATAGTATAACTGATTCGAAATCGTATTCGATAAGACCAAATGTCTACACCCTTTGCATTCGACCACCGAATACTAAAGAAACTAAGTACTTTGACTTTTGAATGGTAGTCCTCAACCAAATCTCACCCTGATTAAGCTTTCTATCTTAGAACGAAATGTATCTCCTGGATAAGGAAACCCTTAAGGATCTAATCAATAAGGAAAAGAATCTCCCTATATAATCAAATTTCCTAAATGAAAACGACTTCAAATCTTTGATGTTTGGGATCCGGAATCCTCGAAACGCCTCATAAGAAAACTAAAGTTGTAACGCCCCGAGATCATACGACTCAGCGGGACATCATAAAAAAGTTTTCGATACATCATAGCCAGGTAGGTCCTCTGGACTTTACATAAGACACACAAATCATAGGGAGATTCGTCCTCCTTTACTCTCTGTTTGTTTATCTTTTTGAAAATCGCTTTTTTCTGACTTAAACGTCAAAGCCTGCCCCACTAGAGCACCCTTGGATAGTCTTTTGCATGTTTCAAACATCTTCATTGAGTATCCGTTCGAGTCACAAGGAGCTGGATCTGTGGAGCTAGGACCCACCTCTAACAGATTGGTACCGTTTGTGGGAAATTAGACTAATCATCATTCTTTCTTACCAGTTTTCTATCACTAAACAAAGCATGACTATAGTTAAAAGAAAAAGACCAATCATTGAATTCGATGACGATAATCTGATCAGAGTTGACCCTAGTTACAATAATCCTCTAGTTATTACTATCAAAATGGAGTCTCATACAGTAAAGAGGGTCCTCGTCAACCAAGGCGAGGATTGTGACATCCTTACTTAGGACATTTTTCATCGAATGGGCCTTAATTTCTTACACCTTCAGCCCCCAACCGGATCTCTCAAAGAATTATCTAATAAATGTATCTATCCAGAGGGAACCATTCCCCTCACTATGACTTTAGGAAATCCCCCTAACCACGCAATTGTCAAGGCCATCTTCCATGTGGTGAAACTATTCTCACCGTATAACACCCTCCTCGATCGACCAAGTCTAGACAAACTGGAAGCACTACCTAGCACTAGGCATGTGAAGATGAAGTTTAGAACCCCAGAAGGGATTGTTACTATCTGTAGTGACCTCGACCCCTATGCTCTCTTTGCTGACTAAGACGGGAACGGAAACTTTCCAATCGACACCCTAGAACTCAAAAATGAGATTGAACCAATGAACAAACCAGATCCAGGAGAAGAGATAATTGAAATCCCTCTAACTGATGATCCTAATCCAACTGTTCGAATTAGGGCTGGCTTGTTTACACCCCTATGAGAAGCTATTATCAGCTGCCTGTAACGGCACTCCAAAGTTTTCGCGTCCCTCGAGGACATGCCTAGCATCGATCCGTCAGTTATTGTTCACAAGTTAACTGTAAACTCTGGCTACAAACAGGTCAAACAAAAGAAGAGGGTGTTCGCCCTTGAACACCAGTGAGCCATTCAAGAAGAGGTCCAAAAGCTACTAATCACTGGATTCATCCGTGAAATCAAGTATCCCGAATGGCTAGCCAACATGGGCCTAGTGAAGAAGGCCAACGGTAAGTGGAGGATGTGTGTAGACTTCACAGATTTCAATAAAGTATGTCCAAAAGACAGTTACCCTCTCTCGAATATCGACAAATTAGTGGACAATTCTTCAGGCCACCAACTCTTAAGTTTTACATATGCCTACTCAGGGTACAATCAAATACGAATAGCACCTAAAGACGAAGAAAAGATGAGTTTCATCATTGAGTTCGGTACATACTGTTACCGAGTCATGCCTTTTGGTCTGAAAAAAGTAGGAGCACCTTCTAACGGTTGGTTAACGAAATCCTTAAAAATATTTAAATATCAGCTCAGCCGAAACGTAGAAGCATACGTAAATGACATGCTTGTAAAAAGCATCAATGCTGAGACTCATGTTGCTGATCTTGAGGAGATCTTTTAGATGCTCAAATGCTATAACATGTGATTGAATCCTTCCAAGTGTACTTTCGATATCACATCAGGCAAATTCTTAGTCTTTATGATCACTAATCGTGGGATTGAGGCAAATCCCAAGAAGATACAGGTTATTTTGTACATGTTGTCACCTTAAACATTGAAGGAGCTGCAGCCCTTATTGGTCGATAGTGACCCTAAGTCGATTCATGTCAAAAGTCGGGAAAAAGTACAAACCTATCTTGAACACTCTGAAGAGATCCTAATGGTTCACATGGACACTTGAGTGCCAAACGACCTACGAACAATTTAAAGAGTACCTTATGTCTCCTTTGCTGCTCTTCCAACCGATTCCTGGTGAGAGACTTTACCTTTATCTTTTTATTTTCGATCGAACACTTTGCTCTGTCCTTGGAAGACAGGACTCAACTATTCAGAAGTTGATTTATTATATCAGTCAGATACTCAAAGAAGCCGAAATCAATTATCGACTGATCGAGAAGATAGCATACCGCTAGTTATTTTAGCCAATGACTTCAGCCATATTGTCAAGTCCATATTGATGTAGTGCTTACCAACCAACCATTGAAACAAATCTTCTAGAATAGAGACACATCAGGCTATTTAATCAAATGGAGTGTCGAATTGGGTGAGTTCAACATCCAATATCAACCTCGACCTACAATCAAAGGCCAAGTCTTGGCCGACTTCATTCTCAAATGCACCCTTCCAGTTGTAGCTAAACCCGAGTTCTCCGGTAATCCTACTGATTGGTCATTGTCAGACTGGACCATACATATTGACAGATCCTCAAATTCTTCGGGTAGTGGTGTCGAGATCATATTGATGGGTTCGGCCAATTTCAAAGTCGAACATGCCCTCTATTTTAACTTCAGAGACATCAACAACTAAGCAGAGTACGAAGCCTTGTTGACGGAACTCCGAATTACAGCCAACATGGGAGCCCGAAGTGTTTGGGTACTCACTGATAGTCAACTGGTAGTTAAGCAGATTGAAAGGGTCTACAAAACTAAAGACCTGACTATAGCCAAATATCTAAGTAAATTATGCGAGATGATAGCAAGACCAGACAAGGTCGACATTCAACAAATCCCTCGCTCAGAAAACGCACAAGCTGATACGCTCTCCAAATTGGCCACTTCAGATTCAGTTGCTTCTAGCCAAATAGTTTATATCGAAAGTTTGTCATACCCCAACATCGATGAATCTGAAAGGGTCCTAGTAATGGACCAGCGTCCTAGTTGGCAAGACCCAATCGAAACATACTTGAGAGATAACTGACTGCTCGACTCGCCACTGGAGGCAGCTAAACTAAAACAAAAGGCCGCCATTATGCAATCATTAATGAAAGATTGTACCGAAAGTCTTTCACTCATCCCTACTTGACATGTTTGACCCCTGAAGAGGGGAACTATATTCTTCGGGAGATCCACGAAGTGATATGCGGTAGCCACCTAGTGGCTCGAAGCCTAATCCGTAAAGTCTTGTGACAAGGATACTACTGGCCAACCATAAAAACTGATTTGAACGATTACGTCAAAAAGTGCGACAAGTGCCAATGATTCTCTTCGGTCCCGTGATTACCCTTCACCGAGCTTAGCCCCATAGTGGGTCCATGGCCATTCCCCCAATAGGGAATGGACATCCTCAGACCGTTCCCATCAGCTACCGAATAGAGGAAATTCCTCATAATGCCTATCGATTATTTCACCAAGTGGGTGGAGGTCAAGCCTCTAGCCCAGATAACCATAGCTAAGACTCAGACATTCGTATAGACTTACATAATCACTCGGTTTGGCATACCACATGTCCTTATCGCGAACAATGGAAAATAGTTTGACAATACTAACTTCCAAGAGTTCTACATAAAACTAGAGATCGACCATTATTTCTCATCAGTCGCTCATCTATAGACCAACGGACTTGTGGAGATAACCAACGGAATGATCCTTCAGGAGCTAAAGACTATGCTAGACAATACTAAAGGATAGTAGGTAGATAAGCTCATGGCATCCTCTGGTTATACCGCACCATGCCCCGAAGGGCAACTGGAGAGATTCCGTTCAGTCTAATGTACGGAAGTGAGGCTGTCATATCAGTAGAAATCAGAATTCACTCGCTCCAAGTAACCCAATATGATTCCGAACAAAATGAATCCACCTTACGTGAATGCCTAGACCTACTCCCTGAGCTATGAGAATCTGCATCCGCTTGAATGGCCGCATATTAACAACAAATGACGCGATATTATAACTGAAGAGTCAGAAGTCGAATGTTCAAATCAGGTGATCTAGTGCTAAATAAGGTAGAAACTAAGGGCCAACTCTTACTCGAGGGCAAACTAACCCCTAATTGGGAAGACCCCTATCAGATATGCTCTATAGTCTGCCCCAGAGCTTATCGCCTCAATAACTTAAACAAATTAGTCGTGCCTAAGACCTGAAATGCAGAGAATCTATGGATCTACTATCAGTAGGTTATATCATTTCTCCTTATCCAAAGGTATTTCCTATCACGTAAGCCCCTCACGCTTCTCCTTTAAGTCCTATCATTTGATTCCTAACGCTTTCAACCCTATTGATTGCTGCTATTGAAGGGATCTATCTCCCAGAACAGGCTTCTGTCACCTTATCCGACCGAAGGGATTTATCTGCCCGAGCGGGCCTCTTTTGCCCTATCCCACCGAAGGGATCTATCTCCCTGAGCAAGCCTTTGTCGCCCTGTCCTACCAAAAGGATCTATCTCCCCGAATAGGTCTCTGCCACCCTGTCCTACCAAAGGGATTTATCAACCCGAACGAACCTCTACTGCCATGTCGTACCGAAGGGATCTATCTCTCTGAATGGGCCTCTGTCGCCTTGTTCTACTGAAGGGATCTATCTCCTTGAATGAGCCTCTGTTGCCCTATCTCACCGAAGAGATCTATCTTTCCAAATGGGCCTCGGTCGCCTTATCCCATTGAAGGGATCTATCTCCCCAAGCGAATCTTTGTCGCTCCGTTTTACCAAAAGAATTTATTTTATCAATTGAGTTCACATCGATGGACAGACTGAGCACATTCCTATCAATCAAGAAAGCTCCCTGAGCCATTCACATGAATAAGTTGATCATGAAAGCAGCTTGACTATAGTATCTTGCAAACGAGCGTACAAAAGAAACACCGACAAGTATGATAGACAACAAGTAAGTAAAATAAATTTCCTTTATTTCCATATGACGAATACATATTTGAATACATGAATAATTGCATTTCACAAGTCCCTCAATCGGACCAATTACATCACAAGAGATACATAAATGGCTCTATCGCCTCAATCATTCGACAGCTCTTGTCATGCCCCGATCCACAGGTCGAGCACACGAATAGACCGTCGTGACACCTCGAGGCATGGGTATACCCTACTCGCACTTCGAGACGACACAATGCTAAGTACTTAACTAATATTATGACCCTACTCGATATCCTAAATCAATCATACAGTGGAAGATTTGAAGAAAAAATATTTTAGAAAATTTCTTTAAAACATTTGCCTCCAATTTACATATAATATTTATTTGTGCAGTTTAATCGTAAACAAAGATGGATATGAATACTTACACAGTAGCGTCTCTTAGTAAAACTCAAAGAACAATACCCCAAAGTCAATCAAGTGCAGTATAAGCTGAAAAATATAAATATGAGAGGGTGAGTACAATCCACATATTCAGTGAGTGAGGTGCAAGGACTATATAATGACAATAAATGAATTTGTGAGAGTAGCAAGTCAAACCATTGTTTTCAAATTATATTTTATTCATTTACAACATATTGTTTAATTCAAAATAATTTGCATCCTTATCATCAATCATGCATCATGGGGTATCAAAAACGCATTCTACCATAGTTCGGCCTAATTAGGGTAAAATCCACAAAGGGGTCACCAAAATGCCATAAGAATGAAACACATATATTTTCCTCCTTCCCTTGGTGTTGACACGGTCCTCACGTGGTGCTCGTCTATTGTATCCGTTGGTCAAAGACAGGGGACTCAAACCCCTGCTCCCGTGTTACTCTACCATGTTATCCCATCGGGTAAACACTCAATACCGTGGTAGGGAGTGCGCTATAACCACTATACGTCATTCCATAATCATACACATGTACCATATGTGATCATTCATAAATCTTTACTCTTAAAAAGCAAGGTACTATCAAGTAATCATAATATAAGAATGCAATTTTTTTACAAAAACATCATTTCAGGACATGCCACAAACACTAAAGTATTTCTAAATCATATTTTAAAATTTATTTATAAAATCATGATCGAAACAATTTTTCATTTAAAGTCAGAAATAGTTCTCCCACTCACATCGACTGGAGGGTATGCCACTCCCCCTAACTATTCTCGTTTCTCGAACAAGTTACCCCTCATATGAAAAGTAGCCCTATGCCTAAGTTAAACAATTCATCAATTCAATTATTTTGATAATATCATATCATCGGTTTACAAAATACTTATGAAAATGTTTTCTTTAAAGTAAAATTTCAAATTCCATACTTAGAGAAAATTTATACAAAACCTACCACATGTAGGTTTAGAAAAATCATGATATCTTCCAAAATTTTGATCGGATTCAAACGATTAAAATTTTCTCTTAAATATAAGAAATATATCTCCAACTTTTATGTTCAGACCAACTTCAAATTTGGACCACATGAATTTAGAAAATTTTATAACTTTTTCAGTCTAAGTTCCTAAAATCAACACTGCATAGTTTTAGGAGAATTTCCATATCTCCCTGTGTACTTCTCCAATTTAAGTAATTCTTATTTCAAACTGAAGATAAGACATAGATCTAAACTTTCTAGTTTTGACCGTCCTCAGATTTTAAGTGTACAATTTTATAAAATTTCATATTCACCTCAGTTTCAGTTTTAAAACTACTTTTGCACACTTTCAGTAAAAACACCATAACTTTCAGCATACAAGTCCGATTCAAGTGATCTTTAGCTCAAATTAAAGATACGATAGAGTTTCATGTTTTACGTTTCTCCAAATTCCATACAGAAGATACCTATTGACACAATTTACTGGTCATACACAAAGTATGAAATAGAGTAGGTGAAACATACTAAATTTCAAAAAATCACTAAAAATCGATTCCCTCATGAAATATTTCACATAATATATCATTTTAAAGTTTAGGAAGTCTAGTTTATATATAAACAAATGGTTTATATTTTTAATTCCTAAGAATGAGATATCATAGCAAGACTATACAAGACTTAAATCTGAAAATCTAAATCTAGTATGCTACTATGGATACTAATGTAACTAGTCATCAAATAATTTAATCCAAGCACAAGTTAAGACATGTTACCTCCTTTGTAAGATCCCTTGCTAACAATACATATCAGCACTCCCTTTGAATCCTCGAATTATTTTTTTTTATCACCTTAACAAAATCAAAACATAATAAGCATGAATTCCTATACAACACTTTTATGCTTCCAACTTGAAATTCAAAAATTTCTAACAATGCTCTTATCTCTTTGGCTTCATGGTTGATCTCAAAATGGATATAGAGTCTACAAAATTTCATCCAAGGGGGGTTGAATGAAGAAAATGAGCCAAATTCTTCTTAAATAGGTTCTTTTATAAACCTAACAACATATCATTGACCATTGGATCATCTTATGCATCATCTCAACCATCTATTTGTTCTAGCACTCAAACCATGCAATTATTGTTGATTCAAGCAAACTCCATGACACCATTGGAAGTCTTGGTGGACGTCCATGTCGAGAGTAGAAGTGTCACCACTAGCACAAGCCATTCCAATGAGATTTCATGCACAAATTGTCATCCTCTGAGCTTTCTTGAATGTGAAACTATTCTATGTGGCCACTAACCAACCTTGCTACCCTCTTGACCAATCATTTGGCCCCAATTGTCCATCCTTGAGTGGTTTGCAACCTAGTCTCTCAATTTTTCTTAATTGCATTTAGACCCCTAAATTTTAACAATTTACATTTTTAGCCATTATGAAATTTTGTTCGAAATTCCTTAAAAATGTGAAATTTCATTTAAATATCTTTCTTTAAGTGTGTAGGACTTTTCTTAGCCATTTTTAACTTCTTTAGGCCTTGCCCGTGCATGTCGAGAAGATTTTCGGCTTACCAATAAAATTTTTTGTTTTAATGATTTTGAGGCGAAATCTCAAAATAAATAAATAGATAATTAAAATTTAATTTTAGATGTCTCAAAAGAATGTTAATATATATATAGAACCATGAGGAGTGGTACATGATACACAGTCACCGAAAATCGATGTTACAATTCCTAACCCCCTAATAAAAAGTTTCATACTCAAAACTAAACTGAAACTATACATCAAATAGTTGGGGATACTGTCTCCTCATAGTATCCTCGGGCTCCCAAATTTGTTCCTCGATCTGGTCGTTCCTCCAAAGTACTCTGACCAGGGGGACCTCCTTGCTCTGTAGCTTCTTGGTCTGTCTGTCTAAGATGACTACGGGCTGGAGGGGAAAGCTCAAGTCATTGCTCAACTCTACTGGTGGAGGCTCCAGTACATGGAAAGGATCAGGAAGGTACTTCCTCAGCATCGAGACATGGTATACATCGTGAATCTGTGCTAACTTAAGAGGCAGGTCCAATCTGTATGTTACTTTCACAATCCTCTCAAGGACTCAAAAAGGTCGAATGTATCTGGGGCTAAGCTTTCCCCGGTATCTGAATCGGATCATCCCCTTCTAAAGGGATACCCTTAAAAACACCATGTCTCCCTCCCCGAACTCCAAAGGTTACCGTCATCTATCTGCATAGCTTTTTTTCCAATCCTTGGCAACTTTCATCTGACCACGAATGACCTTCACTTTCTCTTGGGTCTCCTCAATCAAATCCATACAACTGAGCTGTCTCTCCCCAACCTCGTCCCAGCAAAAGGGCATCTGGCACTTCCTCCCATATAAGGTTTCATATGGTAGTATCCCAATACTAGCTTGATAGCTATTGTTATAGGCGAACTCAATCAACGAGAGGTGCTGGTCCCAACTATCCCTGAAGTCCATGACACAGGATCTCAACATGTCCTCTAATGTCTGAATGGTCCTCTCAGACTGACCATTCGTCTGGTGAAATGCAATATTGAACTTCAGTCAGGTACCCATGGCATCTTATAACTTCAGCCAAAATCGAGAAGTAAAACACGGGTCTCTGTCTGAAACAATGGACACTGGAACTCCATGAAATCAAGAAAGGAAGTGTGCGGACTTGGTGAGTCTATTTACGATCACCCAGATAGCATCGTGTCGTACTGAATTCGCGGAAGACCCATTACAAAATCCATGGTAATATATTCCCACTTTCACTTAGGAATGGGAAGAGGATGTAGTGTGCCGGTGGGCTATTGATGCTCAGCCTTTACCTGCTGGCATACCAAACATCGGGTAACAAAATTGGCTATCTCACACCTCATGCCCACCCACCAGTAACTTTCTCAAATAGTTTGGTACATCTTTGTGCTACCAAGATGCATAGCGTAGGCTAAAGAGTGAGTCTCCTCTAATATAGCACGTCTAAGGTCATCATCATTGGAAATGCAGATACGTATCCCAAGAACTACTAAGCTATCATCCCTAACTCTGAAGTCTCTGCCTTCCCCTTTGTTGATCCTCTCAACAATCGCTCGAAACTTCTCATCAGTAGACTGAAGTTTATGAATGTGATCAAGTAGAGTTGGTTTCACCTCAAATCTGGTCAAAAGTGCTCCAAAATCATTTGTGATCAGTCTAACTCCTAATGAGCGGAGTCCAATAAGACATGAGAGATAAGAACTCTTGGTGGGTGATAACAATGATGACTTGCGGCTTAGTGCATCCGTAACGACATTTGTTTTCCCTGGGTGGTAGTCAATAATCAGATTATAGTCTTTGAGAAACTCCAACCATCTCCTCTGCCTGAGATTGAGCTCCCTCTGAATGAGTAGATACTTTAAGCTTTTATGATCTGTATATACCCGACAAGTAACCTCGTATAGATAGTGTCGCCAAATCTTGAAGGCGAACACAATAGCAGCAATCTCTAAGTCATGGGTAGGATAATTTAGTTCATGCCTCTTCAGCTATCGAGAGGCATAAGCGATGACCCGATCCTTCTGCATTAGGACATAACCTAGTTTCTGTCGGCTGGCATCGCAGTATACCTCGTACTCACAATCACTAGCAGGGAGAGCGAGGATGGTGCTGACGTTAGTCGCTATTTGAGCTCCTTAAAGCTCTCCTCACAGTGGTCATCCCAAACAAACTTGACCTCTTTCCACATCAAGTTGGAGAATGGAGCGGCAATCTTGGAGAATCCCTCTATAAACCTCCAATAATATCCTGCCAATTCAAGGAAACTCTGCACCTCCATAACGCTCCGTGGTTGTTCCCATTTCAGAATAGCCTTAACTTTCTTCGGGTCCATAAAGATCCCATCAACAGAAACTACATGACCCAGAAAGTCAATCTCATTCAGCCAAAACTCGCACTTGGAGTATTTGGCACATAACTCCTTCTCACGGAATGTCTGCAATACAGTCCATAGGTGCTGGAAAGCAAAGGGTTAGGTGCCAACCTAACCCCCTAATAAGGATTAACATTATAGGACCATAGGAGGCAAATTATAAACTCTTTGAAAAACATTTTATAAACACTGCAAGCGAAATAAAGTAGATACAGAACCTCGAGCTCTAATACCACCGAAATCTATCACGCCCCGATCCGCAAGTCGAGCACGTGAACAGACCGTTACGACTCCTCGAGGCACGGGTATACCCTACTCGCACTTCGAGGCGATACAAGTTTAAGTACTTAACCAATATTATGACCCTACTTGATATCCTAAATCAATCATACAATGGAAGATTTGAAGAAAAAAAAAATTAGAAAATTTCTAGAAAATTTTTTTAAAACATTTACCTCCAATTTACATATAATATTTATATGCGCGGTCCAATCATAAACAAAGATGGTTTTGAATACTTACCCTTTAAGTCTTTCAGTAAAACTTATAGAACAGTACCCCAAAGTAAATCAAGTGCAGTATAAGTTGAAAATTTTAAATATGAGGGGGTGAGTATAATCCACATATTCAGTGAGTGAGGTGCAAGGATTATATAATGATAATAAATGAATTTGTGAGAATGGCAAGTCAAACCATCGTTTTCAAATTATATTTCATTCATTTGCAACATATTATTTAATTCAAAATAATTTGCATTCTTATCATCAATCATGCATCATGGGGTGTTAAAAACACATTCTACCCATAGTTTGGCCTAATTATGGTAAAATCCACCAAGAGGTCACCAAAATGTCATAAGAATGAAACACATATATTTTCTCCCTTCCCTTGGTGTTGACATAGTCCTCGTGTGGTGCTCGTCGATTGGATCCGTTGGTCAGTGACAGTAGACTCAAACCCCTGCTCCCGTGTTACCCCACCACATCACCCCGTCGGGTAAACGCTCAATACCATGGTAGAGAGTGCACTATAACCACTATACACCATCCCATAATCATACACATGTGCTATATGTCATCATTCATAAATCTTTACTCGTAAAAATCAAAACACTATCAAGTAATCATAATATCATGATATAATTTTTTATAGAAATATCATTTTAGGACATGCCACAAACATTGAAGCATTTCTAAATCATATTACAAAATTTATTTATAAAATCATAATCGAAACTATTTTTCATTTAAAATCAGAAATATTCCTCCCACTCACATCGACTAGGGAGGGTACACTACTCTCCCTAACTATTTTCGTTTCTCGAACAAGTTACCCCTCGTACGAAAAGTAACCCAATGTGTAAGTTAAACAATTCATCAATTCAATTAGTTCGATAATATGATCTCGTTGGTCTACAAAATGCATATGGAAATACTTTCTCTAAAATAAAATCTCAAATTCCATACTTAGAGAAAATTTATACAAAACCTACCACGTGTAGGTTTAGAAAAATCGTGATATCTTCCAAAATTTTGATTAGATTCAAACGATTCAAATTTTTTCTTAAACTTAAGACATATATCTCCAACTTTTATGTTCAGACCAACTTCAAATTCTGACCACACGAATTTAAAAAATTTTATAACTTTTTTAGTCTAAGCTCCTAAAGTTAACTCTGCATAGTTTTAGAAGAATTTCCATATCTCCCTGTGTACTTCTCCAATTTAAGTAATTCTTATCTCAAACTTAAGATAAGACATAGATTTAAAATTTCTAGTTTTTACCGTCCTCATATTTCAAGTGTACAATTTTATAAAATTCTATTTTCACCTCAGTTTCAGTTTTAAAACTACTTCTGCACAGTTTCTGTAAAAACATCATAACTTTCAGTATACAACTCCAATTCAAGTGATCTTTAGCTCAAATTAAAGATAAGATAGAGACCTAAATGTTTTAAGTTTCTCCAAATTCTATACAAAAAATACTGTAAAAATTGACACAATTTACTAATCATACACAGAGTATGAAATAGAGTAGGTGAAACATACCAAATTTCCAAAAATCAATAAAAATTGATTCCTTCATAAAATGTTTCATATAATATACCATTTTAAAGCTTAGGAAGTCTAATTTACATAGATACAAATGGTTTATATTTTTCATTCCTACAGAATGAGATATCATAGCAAGACTACACAAAAATCAAATCTGGAAATCTATATCTAGTATGCTAGTATGGATACTAATGTAACTAGCCATCAAATAATTTAATCCTAACATAAGTTAAGACATGTTATGTCCTTTGTATGATCCCTTACTAACAATACATATAAGAACTTCCTTTGAATCCTTGAATTTTATTTATCACCTTAACAAAATCAAAACATAATAAACATGAATTCATGTACAACACTTCTATGCTTCCAACTTGAAATTCAAAAATTTTTAACAATACTCTTACCTTTTTGGCTTCATGGTTGAACTCAAAATGGATATGGACTCTACAAAATTTCATCCAAGTGGGGGTTAAGTAAAGAAAATGGGCCAAATTCTTCTTAAACAAGTTATTTTATAAACCTAGCAACATATCCTTGACCATTAGCTCATCACATGCATTATCTCAGCCATCCACTTTTTCTAGCACTCGAACCATATAATTATTGATTCAAACAAGTTCCATGCACACCATTAGAAATCTTGTTGGGCATCCATGTTAAGAGGAGAAGTGTTACATCTAGCACAAGCCGTTCCAATGAGATTTCATGCACAAATTGTCATCTTATAAGCTTTCTTGAATATGAAACTATCCTATGTGGCCACTAACTAACCTTGCTGCCATCTTGACCAATCATTTGGCTCCAATTGTCCATCCTTGAGTGGTTTTCAACTTAGTCCCTCAAATTTTCTTAATTGCATTTAGACCTCTAACTTTTAGCAATTTATATCTTTTATCCCTATGAAATTTTGCTCGAAATTTCTTTAAAATGTGAAATTTCATTTAAATATCTTTATTTAGGTGTGTAGGAATTTTCTTAGCCTTTTTTAACTTTTTTAGGCCTTGTTGACGCTTGTTGAGAAGATTTTCATCTTACCGATAAAATTTTTGGTTTTAACGATTTTGAGGTGAAACCTCAAAATAAATAAATAGATAATTAAAATTTAATTTTAAATGTCTCAAAAGGATGTTAATATATATATATAGAACCATGAGGAGTGGTATATGATACACAGTCACCGAAAATCGATGTTACAGTGCTAGAGAGTACAAAAATGATAGCAGGGGAACAATGAAAAACAATCTATAGCCCTACTAACAGAATAAGACTACCAAAAGGGGGGAAAACCGATTAGGAAGGGATTCTAAGGATGCATTAGGATATCATCAAACTTTCTTGCATCACCTAGTTCCCTACACACAACCAGTGCGTCCTATCACCCAACTCGAAAGGAGACTCTTTTCTTAAATCCAAGTCAGGGACCCCAACGGGAACCTTAATAGAGCCCATCATGACATTTGAACACCGAATGGCATGACAAGCCTTAATACCAACTGTCCCCATTCTTGATGAAATCTCATACCAATAGAAACAACTCGAGCTACCGAGATTTGCAAAGCTAGAGCGTTTTTTGGAAGACCCCTCATTAAAGACAACTCTCACAAGAAGAAAACTCTCAGGCATAAAGAAACTCACCGAGGTAATGCAAAGTACCGCAGTCCCTATTTATAGACACGAAGAAATCTCTTTAAATCTTTGAACAGTTGAAATGCTTATCTGAAAAGTTTGTGAATTAAATAGGAAAGTTCATACCATTTCACCTTCCTGCACCGCATTAATTTTGAATCAAATCAAGTGGAAAGTGAAGACGCATTGACATCGGTGGAAGATGGAATGGTTGAAATAAAAAAGGGACTTACATCCAATCCACTTTAATGTCGTATCAGTTATAGATGATTCGCATGATCTCAAGAAACATGTATCACAAGCTTCTGTGTCCTTCTAACTTCTTGAGAAACGAACTTCACTCATGGTGCCTCTCCCATAGATCAACACCTTGAGTCGGGGGCAAATGATGAGACATGATCCAAACTATAGTCAGTGTGGCATCCGGATACCTGAAAGGGATACCCCTGGTCACGGAGGGCCTAGCTCTTCTAAATAACGAATATATTGATTCGGACAGCACAACCAATTCGCAATCATTTCGATAAGACCAAATGGCTAACCCCTTTTCATTTGACCACCGATTACTAAAGGAACTAAGTACTTTGACTTCTAAATAGTAGTCCTCAACCAAATCTCACCTTGATTAAGCTTTCTATCTTAGAACGAAATATATCTCCTAGATAAGAAAGGAAACCCTTGAGAATCTAATCGATAAGGAAAATAATCTCCTCATATAATTAAATTTCCTAAATGATAACGACTTCAAATCTTTGACATTTGGGATTCGGAATCCTCAAACCGTCTCATAAGGAAACTAAGGTTGTAACATTCCGAGATTATACAACTTTAGCAGGACATCATATTAAAGTCTTCAATATATCGTAGCCAGGTAGGTCCTCTGGATTTCACATAAGACACACAAATCACAAGGAGATCTGTACTCCCTTCCTCTCTGTCTGTTTATCCTTTTGAAAACCACTCTTTCTGACTTGAGCGTCGGAACCTCCCCGCCGGAACACCCTCCAACGGTCTTTTATAGATTTTAAGTCTCTCATTGAGTACCCATTCAAGTCACAAGGAGTCGAATCTATGGAGCCAAGATCCACCTCCAACAGTTACAAAATGGAGCAATGAGGTAGTATTGGAGATTTTCTTTAATCAAAGTTTTATAATTTTTTGGATAAAATTTGTGAAGTAATATCTTTGGTATTTTAATATCTTTTGATATCGGTCATGCAACCATAATGGAGCAAGATTATTTTGACTAAAAAATATATGGATTGGATCAATTTTTGCGGAGTTTTGAGGGGAGGATATTAAAAAGGTTCAAGTTTTTAGAGTGATTCAGCCATGAACAGAAGTTTAAAGGGGTGTTTTTACTTTTTCCCTATATGAAATTCTAAAGTTGGCTCTTGGTATAATTTTGTTCAAGTAAATAACCTATCCTCTTTGATTTATGTATTGTTTATTATATGTTCATTTCATATGATGACCCAAACAGCACCTCAAATGACCAAATTATGAAAAAACAGAATTATTAAAGTGTACACGATGAAAAGAGATGAGATATGTTATCACTTCTCTAGGGTTATTTTAATCCTTGGGGTTGTTTTCTAATGCTGATTGATCAACCCTCTACATAATATTTCATTTTCGTAGTTATGATTTTAAGATTTTTAAGTACTTAGTGCGTCTCTCATTGTTGTTGATAGCACATGCATGGGAGAGAAAGAGATTGACAACCAATGAATAGTTAGTCTCGTAATAAGGACATTAAATCCCTTTTATCAAAATATGGGTTCAAATTTTGAGAATGAAAAGAATTACATTGAGAGAATTCCCCCCGGAAAGTGACTAAACTACGGTTTGGATCAGATTAGTCGAAATATAGGTTTAAATATCGGTTGATGATAAAGTGTTGCATGGCACAAAAAAAATTCAAAAAAAGAAAAAAGAAATTGACATAAGGTTCTATGAGTCACATACTTGATGGAACAAACAACATTTTGATAAGATAAGTAAACAATAAGAATTTCAATCATTTGCATAATTAAAACTTAAATAAATCATACATCACACGATTAGATACTTGACAATCTGTATCCTTATTGGAGTCACTTTTGACCTCCATAGATACATGCTCTTCTGACTCGAGCAGGGAGTCGATGACGATGGTGTTCATCGGTTCTTCACGGATGAGAAACATGCAAAACCCCACCGGTCTGACCCAGCGGGTGGACTCTGACGCGCAAGTCAATATGAGTGATAAAATAAAAACTGATAGTAGTCATAGATATCATACTTCCGATTATGTATAGAATAGAATATGAAAGCATACCTCAGATTGTATAGAATTGGCTATAGAGCCATACCTCTGACCGTATAAGATTAAGCATAAAGCTCTACCTTCATCGGTATATGTAAATTAGTGAGAAACCTCCCACTGAATGACATATAGAATTGGGTATGGAACTACCTCTGATTGATGTATAGAATTGGGTATGTAACCCCTATCTGACTGATGTATAGAATTGGGTATGGAACCCCCCTCTGACTGATCTATAGAATTGTCTCTCTCTTGTATGTAAAAACTGAGTTCCCTCTGAGCATTGCCTATGCTCTGTATTTATAGCCTTCCCAGTGGCGTAGAAAACCCTAGTTTCCATTTGTCTGAAGTCTTTTAAAATGGTAAGGATTGTTATCAAAAACTTCTGAAAGATTTAGACTCCCTCGAGATTGAGAAAGGTTTAGAATTTTAGAAACATTCCTTTTCTTTGTGAGAGTCCATGAGAATTAGGATCCTACAGAAATACGGAAAGATTTGATCTTGATGGTGATTGTCTTCCTTATTGGATAACTATATATGATTTTTGCCTATTAAGTAGGGTACCATCATTTGCCTTCACTCCTAATAGCATTTTGAAGAAATGATATTAGGAGTAGAGTGAATTATATGAGGCCTCCCAAGAGACCGAGAGATCAAGAGATCGAGAGGCTAGTAGACTGAGAGATCGAGTCATCAAGAGATCGAGTTATCACAAGACCGAGTGATCGGCGATCGAGAGATTGACAGACTGATAGGTCAAACGATCGTGAGAATACCAGAACGACAGGTAGAACATCGATCAGGGCATCATAGGCCCGTTCAGGGAGTTAGATCCCAATGAGATTAGGGCATCATAGGCCCGTTCAAGCAGTTAAATTCCAGTGATAGCTCTATTCGGGAGGATTCGTTTGAATTCTATTAAAAGGAAATAAACAAAGATATTGTTGGAAAGAAAAACATTGGGGTTAGGGACTTCTTTTGCTCGAGGGAGAGGTGAGAGGGCTTACTGATAGTAGATGCATAGTTCTCCGATAGGTCAAACAATTGAGAGATGACGAGATCAACAAGTTGAGTTATCAGCAGATTGGAGGATCGAGAAATAAGTGTTTAACAAGTTGGGTGATCCGAAGATCAGGCGATCGGAAGAAGACATAGGACCGAGAGATAGAATCACCGAGAGACTCCCTCAGCTGGTTGTGGGCTTACTGGGCTCTGAACCTAATAATGATAAGTTTTTCAAGCCGTTTAGGCCATGTTCCATCAGAATCTTAGACAATATTGAGAGCTGAGCAGGTGACTAATGGAGAGGGACAATGATTAAGAGATATAAGATCAAGATAGGATTTTACTTACTTTGCCGAGAGCAAATCGAGTGATCTGTTAAAGATCAGTTGACATACCGAGATATTAAGTGTCCGAGAAGTCGGGAGACCCAGAGGTCGCCAAAGAGTTGAATATTTGGATGATTCTCAAGTGAATATTGCCTTCATTTGTTAAATATGGGAATCACATACCGAGTGAATCATAATGTACTGAGAGGTTAGGAGATTGAGAAACTGAAGGGTTGAGAGGCCAGGAGGTCGTGTGACCAGGAGTTCAAGCGAGCAGTGGTCAGGAGTACAAATGTTTGTGCTAAGAAAAGCAAAAGTAGAAGATCTGAAGACTGACCTAGAGTCTGTGTTCTGACAGAATGATGTAACTCTCGGTGAATGCGAGAGGCTAGAGACCAATGCAAGAGAAAAGGGCTAGCCTTTGCACTCATAAGTGTTGGCTTGTTGTCGAAGGCGTTATAGCCAAGAGAATATACTGGAACATTGTTGCAACTAAAGTGATGCAATTTCAAAAAAAAAAAGGAGCTGAATCCCATCCTATTCAATAATAGTCATTTTGAACAAAAATCTAAGACAAAGAGAGCTGAATCCTATCCGGAGGCCAGAGCTCATAAGTAGAAAACCGAGAAAAAATGGATGCCGAACCCATGTGAGACATATGATTACAAGCATAAGTTATATGTATTTGGTTGAGAGTTGTGTCACGCCCCGAACCGGGAATCGTGAACAGCCGCCCGTTGTCCTGGATGACGGCTGTATTTTTACAGAAAATCGGGCAGAACATCCCATAAATCGGAGGTCTCCCATATACAAATAAACCTGTATACCTGTATAATTTAAATTCATCCTGTAAATTAAACAAATGGCCATCTCGGCCTCAAAACAATCCACCAAATCTCACAACCGACATCCAGACAACGCAAGGCTAATAAATCACCAACAGTCCTAGCCACAAACCTATAAATACATTACAAATTCCCAAGTTAACACTTCAAATAGTTACAAATGCCTCAATGCAAGTGAAATATGAGAATTTCACAAACAAAAGTCCAAAAATTATACAGTCATCCCAAAATATGTACACGGTCAACTGCGGACCTCAATATCAAGACCACGCAGGGTCGACATAAAGTACGAAATTTATATTTTCAATTAAGGCTTCAATCTCACCGTCGTAAATACCAATCCACCAACAAGCTATCATACCTCTAGAGCCAAATGTGTCGCCCTAGCACCATAATCCTGTCTGGGGAGGGAAAGAGGAGGGGTGAGTACTCAGGGAAGAATACTCAGTGAGTGAGTGGGTCAATGTAATCGTCTAATATGGGGTGTGAAACTGGAGTGTCAAAGCATAAGTATACAAATCATATTTCAAATCATCATGCTTTTCATTTCAATAATATATCATTAGCACGCATTATCAAATCAAATATGCATCCAAAGCACTGTCATTAAAATTATAGAGCTGCCAGCCGAAAGTGTCCTGGCAGAGGTCTACCTCAACCTATGACAGGCGCACCGGGGGTGTTATATGCGATTTTTATTTAAAGTGCTCTCTACCCCGACGTTGGCGACGAACCTCGTCCAGGTGCTAAACTTGGATAGCATCCAAATCCTCCCCCTTTCGGGTTCAACCTGGCTAGTACCGTGTCGAAATATAATCTCGACAACTCGTGGGATACCCCAGGCCTAGGTATATCCGGACGCCACCCAAGCGCCTCTCACGGTGTCCTTCGTAGCTACGGAACAATACATACCAAAGCCCTCAAGGCCAAAATCAATATCATATCAAACATTTGCCGTAAATTAGGTTCACAAACCAAATGCAATATATAGCATAAAATGGCACATTTTACATTTAAACCACATGGATGCATATTTTCATAATTCAACCAATTTTTGGACACTCCATCGGTTCACAAAAGTCAGTTTCAAAACCAGTCAAAACATTTCAAGCACACGATAAATCATGCTTATTTATCAAACTGTTGTAAAACAGGGTTTACATATTAAACGAAAACATTAAAATAAATCTCACTCACTGTATACGGGATGATCAATCACTCCCTACAATGCACAACAAGTGTCGAAACCGTACTCTCCTCGATCAGTCTCCAAGCAAGTCACTACAATTATAACACATCACATATTTCTCACACCATGACCTCAATTATATTTATGTACAATCACAAGATCACAAAAATTATGCACACTTTCTACCATTCTCCTTGGCCCTTAAGGTGATTTTAGTACACAATAACATCTCATTATGCTCAACCAACAACATCACACTTTTCAGCCCATATACACTTGCATATATTCACAATTCAATCAAATGAAATCTTACTCAATCCTCGATTGAGCCTTCCTAATACAAAATCATAATTATGTCATTAAGTTCCATTTTCTCTAATTTTTGTACAAATCTCAATTCTTCAATTCATGAATACACTCTAATGTCATCAATTGCATTTCATTTATAATTAAGTAACACATTGAATGTCAAGTCTAATGCAATCCTAAAGATCATTCAAGATCGGAAATAACCATGAAATAATAAATCTTCTCCCAAGATAGAAATTCTTTGAAAAATCATAAACTTTCCGATTCCCATCCAAATGTTTCAAAGTATATATCATTTTCAACGTAAGGAAGTCTATTTTCAAAATACAGGGATTGTAATTGAATTACCTATATGCACAACAACCTATAATGTAAAAGAATGCATCAATCCTTAAGCTTAAATCCCAGATTTCCAACTATTCTTATGCATACATTAAATTAAACTTCAAGAGAACTATTCTAATTAACTCAACATGATTCTATCATCCAGAACAACTCAATTCGTATAAAATCCTCTATTTAACCTAAATAATTTTGTATAATGTCAGATAACACATTCAAATCTAATCTAATATACATCCTAACATATACAATGCATTCTTACTCTAATTTACCCTAAATTCATCTAATGTATCGAAAGAATTTGTATTTTACCTCACCTAGGGTTTCCGCAGTTCAGACCTAGCTTCCATTCGCCATTCGACTCAATCTGAAACCTATAATGTATCCAAATCGAAGCAAAGTTCAGACTTTTAGCTTAATTACAAAGAGATATCAAAACCCTAGAACAAATTTTATCCTTACCTATGCAGTGAAGGATTTCACGACCTAGGGTTTTCGAAGTCTACATTGCTGTGAACTTGGGGGCTCTGCAAGGGTTGCAGAAGATTGTTGAAGCGGCGAAGCAGCGCCGCGCGAGTGAAGGAGAGCCAACAGTCGCGCGCAGGGGAGAAAAGAAGAAGAACTCCGTCGCGTGCGATAGGGAAAACAGAGAGAGAAGAGAGATTTCGAAGGAGGGAGACAGAGAGAGAGGTGGCGGTGGAGAGGAGCTACGGCGGCGTGCTGCAACTCGCGGTGGAGGAAAGAGGTCTCGGGTGAGAGAGAGATCGAGGTCCCAGGTGAGAGAGAGATCGAGAGAAATCGAGAGAGAGAAATAGAGATAGAGAGAGAGAAAGTGGCGGCGATTCAGGGGTTTGCACGGCGGTGGGTGGTGTGCGGTGGCGGAGAGGGTGGCGGAGGGAGTGAGATAGCCGCGGGAGAGAGGGTGTAGAGAGAGAGAGAGAGAGGCGGGAGAAAGAGGGATTAGGGCTTTTAGCCCTAATCCTTATTTGGGGCAAAAACGCAGCGTTTTGCTGCGTTTTGTTGCGTTTTGCAACCCCCTCTTCTCTTTTTTTTATAATTATTTAAATAAGTAAATAATTAAATAAATAAATGAATAGGTGTGTGTATATATATGTATATATATTTTTATACTCACCCTACAAATCGGAAGTACAAACATTTTAAATATACCAAAAGTTCAATTTAAAAAAACCCCAAAATCGAAAATCAATATAATATATAAAAAAAAATTCTCTGCTTATATAAACCGAGAAATATTTTATATATATTTCGTGAACAGTACATTAGTACGGACACCGCAGTGTCGATGTTACAAGTTGTATCTTAGAGAGTTCAACTGAGAGATTTCAATCGAAAGAGTGGGCCAAATTTGTCCGTTGGGGAGATACATCCCAAACAATAAGCTCTATTCAGGAGAACTTATTTGAAAGATTTTGTTCAAAAGGATAGGCTATGTTTGCCCGTTCGGGGATATAAATCTTTAACAATAAACTTCTTTCAGGGCGACTCATTCATTCGATAAACGGGGTGACTTTGCCTACTTAAGGAGATACTGATGTGTCGACTGATCAAGAGATAGAGAGATTGATAGGTGATTGGGAGACGAACAGGTCGAGTGATCGGGAGATCAACTGATTTGCAAATCAACTGATCAACAGATCAACAGATCACCAGGTTGAGTAATCTGGGGATTGGGAGATTGAGATACTAAGAGGTTTGAGTGATCGAGAGATTAAGATACCGAAAGGTCGATAGGTCAAGTGATCAAATGATCCAGAGGTCAAGAGACTGACAAGAGATTTAGAGGCCGATAGGCCGAACAGTTGAGAAACTGACAAGAGATTGAGATGCCGATAGACCGAACGGGTGAGAGACTTACAAGAGATTGAGAGGCCGACAGATCGAATGATTGAGACACCAACAAGTCAAATAATGGAATGATCCAGAGGTCAAGAGATTAACAAGAGATTAAGAGGCCGGTAGGTAAAACGGTGGATAGACCGACAGATCAAATGATTGAAGGATCTGAAGGTCGAGAGACTGACAAAAGATTAAAAGGTCGACAGGCCAAACAGTGGAGAGACCGACAGGTCGAGTGATCGAATGATCCGGAGGTCAAGAGACTAACAAGAGATTAAGAGCCCGACAGACCAAACGGTCAAGCGACCAACAGGAGATTGAGAGGCCAATAGATCGAACGGTGGAGAGGTTGACAAAAGATTGAGAGGCCAATAGGGCGAACGGTGAAGAGACTGACAGGTCGAATGATCGGATGATTCGAAGGTCGAGAGACTGACAAGAGATTAAGTGGCCAACCGGCCGAACGGTGGAGAGACCAACAAGTCGAATGATCGAGGGCGGCATAGACCCGTTCGGGTAGATAAATCTCATCAGTAGATCGAGGCGGCATAGGCCCGTTTGGGGAGATAGATCCCATTGGTAGACTAGAGCTGCATAAGCCTAGTCAGAAAAATAGATCTCATCGGTAGATCAGTGCGACATGGACTCATTTGGGGAGATAGATCGAATCTATAGATTGGGGCAACATGGGCCCGTTTGGGAAAATATATCCCATCAGTAGATTAGGGTGATATGGACCCATTCGGGGAGATAGATCCCGTTGGTAGAACATGGAAACATGAACCTATTCGGGGAGATAGATCCTATCAGTACATTAGGGCAACATATGCCCATTCGAGGAGATAGATCCCATCGGTAGATCAGGGCAATATGGACCTGTTCGGGAAGATAGATCCCATTAGTAGATCGGGGCGACATGGACCCATTCGGAGAGATAGATCCCATTGATAGATCGGGATGACATAGGCCCATTCGGAGGATAGATCGCATCTGTAGATCGGGGTGACATGGACCCGTTCAGAGAGATAGATCTCATCGGTAGAACGAGACCACATGGACCTGTTCGGGAAGATAGATCCCATTGATAGATCGGGGCGACATGGGTTTATTCGAGGATATAGATCCCACCGGTAGATCAGGGCGACATGGACCCGTTCAGGGAGATAGATCTCATCGGTAGATCAGGACGACATAGGCCCATTCAAGAAAATAGATTCCATCGGTAGATCGGGATGATATGGGCTCATTCGGGGAGATAGATCCCATCGGTAGATCGGGGTGACATGGGATCATTCGATGAGATAAATCCCATAAGTAGATCAGGATGACATGGGCCCATTCGGGGAATAGATCCTATCGGTACATTGGGGTAACATGTGCCCATTTGGGAAGATAGATCCCATCGGTAGATCAGGCAACATGGACCCGTTCGGAAAGATAGATCCCATTGGTAGATCGGGGTGACATAGAACCATTCGGAGAGATAGATCCCATTGATAGAATGAGATGACATAGGCTCATTCGGAGAGATAGATAGCATCTGTAGATCGGGGCGACATGGACCCGTTCAGAGAGATAGATCTCATCGGTAGAACGAGACCACATGGACCTGTTTGGGAAGATAGATCTCATTGATAGATCCGGGCGAGATGGGTCTGTTCGAGGAGATAGATCCCACCGGTAGATCGGGACGATATGAGCCCGTTCAGGGAGATAGATCTCATCGGTAGATCAGGGCGACATGGATCCGTTCGAAGAGATAGATTTCATCTGTAGATCAGGGAGACATGGGCCTATTAGGGGAGATAGATCCTATCGGTAGATCGGGGTGACATGGGCTCAATCGTTTGATAAAATATCATGAGATAGATGGTCGACAAATTATCCACACAAGACTGAGAGAATGAGGATGAGAGACTTGCCTAACGAGGTGTACCCCCGACTACCTTGTCTCGATTATCACATAGTCGAATGAACTCAGATTGGTGAGTATAAGTGAAGTAACATTTGAAATTTTTATGATTGGTCAGTCAGTCGTTCCCATAGATGGCGCCAATCTGTTGGAGTCGATTTTGGCCTCCACAGATACATCCTCTTCCGACTCGAGTAGGGAACCGATGACGGTAGTGTTCGTCGGTTTTTCACGGATGAGAAACCTGTAAAAACCCCACCAGAGCTGGCCTGATGGAGGGATTTCGATGCTCAAGTTAGTATGAATGATAAAATAAAAACTAATAGTAGCCGTAAATATCATACCTCCGATCGTGTATAGAATAGAATATGAAAACATACTTTTGATCATATAGAATTGGCTATAAAGCCATACCTCTGACCATATAAGATTGAGTATGAAACTCTACTTTTATCAGTGCATGTAAAGGGGTGTGAAACCCCCCTCTGAATGACATATAAAATTAGGTATAGAACCCCCCTCTGACTGATGTATAGAATTGTCTCTCTCTTGTATGTAAAAACTGAGTCCCCTCTGAGAGTTATCTATACTCTATATATATAGCCTTCCCAGGGGTGTAGAAAACTCTAGTTTCTTTTTGTCTGAAATAGTTCAAAATGATAAGGATTGTTATCAAAAATTTCTGAAAAATTTAGACTTCCTCAAAATTGAAGAAAGTTTAGAATTTAAAAAAAAAAAAAAATTCCTTTTCTTTGTGAGAGTTCACAAGACTTAAGATCATACAGAAATCCGGAAACATTTGATCTCAATGGCTTTAGTATGCCAAATGCTAAGGTTGCACCATTTTACCATGCCGACACCCAGACAATTATTGTGGTTTCCTTGGCTCAACCCCTTCCTTGATAGATGTTGGAGGCTCCTGGAGGCAATCATACATACTGTACAAATGTTGAGGACTTAGTTCTAATTCAGAAAAATGGCCTACCTTTTACAAATTACAAATACTGTCATGCAAAGTAGTTTTGTCTTTAAAAACTGTCTCATTCCTCCCCAACCGAATTGACCAAAATCGCACCCCTCTGCACGCCCCCCGCCAACCCAAAAAACGATTAAACCCCTCCATTGATCCAGCATTTCACTCATAGTGCAGAGAAAGGATTCCTCGGATGATTTAATTGGTGGTTCTAAATTTAATAGTTCTTTTAGTAAAATAGATTCGAGTGATAATAATAATTTTAATTTATTTAGTAATTGTATGAAAAAGAATCAAATTAATCTCTTAATAAGAAAAATTAAAATCAAGAGATATTTAGCATGCCTAAATATATTTTTTTATTGTTCTTTTACCTAGGTTGGTTAGGGATCTACTTTCCTAATTCTTTTTAATTTATTGTAATCTTAAATTACAATTAACAAAACTATTTCATTGTATTCACGTCATTTATTTTAGCGGAATCAAATGTTGTGTGGGTTTTCATACCAACTTTAATAAATGCTAGCAACAACGAGTATTATATTAAAACTCCAAACTTAGACTGTTGAGAGTGCTCGTTGCAATGATAGGTTTATTCTTTAATAAAATCATATTTTTTGACAAATTTTCATTTTTGTTATATTTTATTTTAGGCGATATCGGCAGGGATGAAGAAACAACATAAAAATTAATATAGCTTAAGACATTTTGTAATAGTATGTAAAGTTTGACCAAATTTCTAACCCTTATTTCGAGAGTCATCTCTTCTGCAACCCAACCATGACATAAAAGAAAAACCACAAAACTCATCAGAAACCATGCTGGAACCAACTAATGTGGTGCAACGTAGCAGCAACCATACCAAATCCATCTTGGCAAGGATGATGGAGGTTTTAGCCAAAAGTGAGTGTTGGCCACACACATCAATCAAGGATTCCTCTGCTCCGGAGATCGGCCTTCAGTTGAATGGTACCAAGTGTGTCTTACTCTTCAAGTTGTTGGGTTATATATCTCAGGAAACAGTAAATTGAATATAATAATAGAGACTTTTGATAGTAATAAAATTTATACACTTTTTCATTTATTTTCATACATAAAATACAATTATACTTTCAAAGTTTTTAAAATTGAATCATTAACCTTTTTTATGTTTTGGTATGAAAATTGTTTACAAACTATTACAGATAGAGCAATTTCAATTTTCACAATTCAAATACCTTTAATTATGATATAATCCTCACAAAATGATTAACTAATAGTTTCATTTTTTAACCCTCAATTTTTCACCATGGGAATGATATGTTTTTTTCTTTCACATTCATTCTTTTTTATATACATTTTCTAAATGCCACCATTTCAAATTTAAATGAGGGATGTTGTTATTATTATCATTTTTTCTTAGAGAAAAACTACTCATTCTCTCTCTCTCTCTCTCTCTCTCTCTCTCTCTCTCTCTCTCTCTCTCTCTTATTTTGAATTTAGTCAAATTGGATAAGATCAAACCCTCATGGGTGACTCGATAGCCATTTTCAAACATCTTCTATTCATACATGAGGGCTAAATCTATATTTAGTATGATCATAATTATGTACCACCAATTTCATACAAACAAATAAATTATGTGATCAATGAATACATAAATAGCTTAAAGTTATATACCGGTTAAGAATATATAACAGTTTACTTTTCAATATAATAAGAAACCCCACAAAGTTAATTATCTCTTATCCCTCAAACAATATCACTAAGAGCATACTTGACTAAATAATGTATCAGTTAAAAGACAGTCTTTCTCTCAAACTAATATCTATTAACTTCATTATAATTGCTTTCTTAGATATAAACCACAATACCGAATTAACTATGGTTTCTTAGTGATATACTAAAATAATAACACTTAAATAAAATTTTATGAAATAATTGAGCATTTTAAGGGTATAAAATGAGGACAAATATAAATCTCTGGATATCACAAAATGAGGCATAGAGGGATTCATTATGTCACACCCCGAGCCCCGAATCCGAATCGTGAACAGCCGCCCGTTGCTCTGGATGCCGACTGTATTTTTACAGAAAATCGGGCAGAACCTCCCCATAAATCGGAGATCTCCCATGTACAAATAAATATGTTTAATTCTGTAAAATTCAAAATCATCCTATAATTAAAATAAAATGAGTCATCCCGACCTCACAACAACCCACCAACCATAACAGACATCCAAAACAACGCCAGGCTAAATAAACTATCAACAATCCTAACCACATACCTCTACTGTCATATCTAACTAGAGCATGAGCAGCCGCCACACCGAGCGGGCCTAAGTTTTTATACAATTTACAATAATTTTCTCAAGTATCATTCAAACACGTACAATTACCTCAATGCAAATGAAATATAAGAATTTCGCAAATAAATAAACATAATTTATACAGTCATCCCAAATTAAGTACACGTCCAACTACGGACCTCAACAAGACCTCGCAGGGTCGAAAATAAAATACGTAATTCATCTTTCAAATTAAACTTAAGATCTCACCTTCCTGAACACCAAGTACACCCGAACTCTATAATCTGAAGTGTCGCTCCAGCACAACAATCCTGTCTGAGCGAGGGAAAGAAGAGGGGTGAGTATCTATGGGGGGATACTCAGTGAGTGAGGGGATTAATCTCAAGTACTAATAGTGTAGGTGAACATTGGAGTGTCAAATAATATCATTCGTAATCAATGATTCAAATTTCGCAGTAAATCATGATATTTTTGAATAAAATGAACTCATTTAATCATTCACACGATATCATACATAAATACATCCATTTAAAATCAAGTAGATCATAGAGTAAGCTGAAAAGATCCTGGCAAAGGTCAACCATGACTAGGGACAGGCACATCGGGGGTTTTATTATACAAAGTGTTTCAAAAGTAGCTCTCTACCCCGATGTTGGCCGTGGGCTTAGCCCTTGCTTACCCAGACTCGTCAATAGGTCACCGCCCGGTGCTAGACGGTAGCGTCACACACGTTCTCCCCCGATGAGGGATCAACCATTCGTGCCTACGAAATATATAAACTGGCTCGTCAATAGGTCACCGCTCGGTGCTAGATGATGATGTCACACACGTCCTCCCCCAATATGGGTTCAACCGTTCGTGCCTATGAACATATATACATAACATTTGCAGATACCTCCTGCAGAAGCGTATCCGGGCAACCCGTGCCTCTACAAATGCCCTTCGTAGCTACGGAATCAATTAAATAATGTCATATCATCATATCATCTCAAGCTAACAGACATCCAACCCGCATAGCCAAATCGTCTCATCATACCGTCAAAACAAATTCAAATCCGTGTGCCAATACATTTCATCAAAATCGTTTCAATTCAACGAACCAATGCAATGGTAGAATAGAAAACTCATCAAATTTTCAATTAATGGCACAATTTCGTTTCATTTCAAACGTGGATGCAAAGTCATGAAAAACATAAGTTTAAGACACTCCAATAATCACAAAACAGATTTGAGATTTAATTTTACACGTCGAATCAATGCATATCAAAACATGTTTTGTTTAAAAACGCGGTAAAATCATATTTTCACTATTTTATGCAAGAGATTAGGGTCTCACTCACATTCTAGGGAGGGTAATCACTCCATATTTCCAAAATAAATCCGAATTGACTCCTCAAGTCTCCAACAAGATCAACCTAATCAAATTATCACAATTGTCATCAAATTTCCAATTATTCTTAGGGTTTATCATCTTCCCTAAGTTTGTATAAATCTTAATTCCTCAATTTATAAATATACTCCAATGTCATCAATTTCATTTCATTTATCAGTAAATAACAAAATCAAAATCAAACTTAATTCAAAACTAAAACCGTTCAAAATCGAAAACAAGTCTAAAATAAATAAACTTCTTACAAGATGGAAAAATCTTTGAAAAATCATATACTTTTCAATTCTCATCCGATTTCTTCAAACCATATGTCATTTTAAAAGTATTGAAGTTTAATTTCATAATATGGAAATTATATTTTGATTTCCTATACGCATGACGACTTATAATGTAAAGGACTACGATAGTTCTTAAACTATAACCACAACTTTTAAATTATTCTTCATATACCTACCATTATGCAAATTAACAACTTAATACAACCTAAGAAGAGCACAAAAGGCGACAATATACTTCATTTCACAGCACATTGCATTCCAACTCTGATCCCATATACTTTCATGCATATTTCATAACTTAACCCTGAGGGAAACTATTCAAAGTAACTTAACATGATTCTATGATCCTATAACATACTTCTTTCATACTAAACAGCCCAATTCACGCAAACTTCTAAATTTAACCTTAATAATCACATATAAACTGTCAGAAAATGCATTCTCTTCCAATTCCACACCTTTTTAGAACATATATAAAACTCTCATACTAAATTCGGCCTAAACTCACTCAATCATCCAAGAGACTAGTATTTCTCTTACCTAGGGTTTCACCATTCACAGCTCTAACGTCCTTGCGCCATTCAATTCATTCCAGGACCTGCAATACTTCCAAATTGAAGCAAATTTCAGTAATTAACTTAATTAATATAAGAATCAAAACCCTAAATCTATAGGTCAGAACTTTCATCCTTACCTTCGCAGGAAATGAGTCGCGAGTCTAGGGTTTCGGATACTGTTTGCTATCTTTGCAACAAAGGTTGCAGCAGGAATTTGCGCATGCAGGAAGGCAAAGAGAGTAGAGAGAGAGCAATTGAGGGGGAACAGAGAGAGAGCAGAGAGAGAACTGTGAGACAGAGAGAGCTCGAGATCTGAGAGAGAAAAACAGAGGGGCCGAGGGTGAGCAATCGAGAGAGAAAAAAGAGGGTTTGATTGAGAGAAAAAAATAGAGAGAGACTGAGAAGGACCGAGATCGAGAGATGAAACAGAGGGAGAGAGTACGCGAGATCGAAACCGTGAAAAGGAGATCGAGAGAATAAAACCGATAAAGAAAGGAACAGAGAGGGATGAAATCGAGAGAAAGTGGGACGGTGAGTGGTGGTGCATGCAGTGGCTATGGGTGGCTGCCGACAGTGGCGGAGAGGGAAAGATCGGGAGGAAGAGAGCGAGCGACAGTGAGAGGGAAAGGAAGACGGAAGAAAATAGAAGAGGAGGTAGAGAGAGACGGTGGTGACCGGCTGATAGTGGCGGAGGAGGGCAGCGGCGACAGGGCGGAGGGAGAGCGAGAGTCGAGAGAGACTGTCGCGAGAGATAGAGAGAGAAAGGGAGAGAGAAAGGAGGAGCGACAGTGTGTGGTGGCTGTGGGTGGCAGTCGGTGGCGGCTTGCAGTGGCGGAGGTGACGGAGGTAGAGGCGGAGAAGGAGAGGCGGCCGCGGGAAAGGGAAGAAGGTGAAGAGGCGGAGAGAGAAAGAGAAGGAGAGAGAAGGAGAATTAGGGCTTTAAGCCCTAATTCGATTTTTTTGTTTTTTTTTATATTATTATTATTATTATTATTATTATTATTATTATTATTATTATAGATTTATAATTAAATAAATAAGGGAATAAATAATTTAATAAATGAAATTTATTTTTATACTTGCTTTACATTTGGAATCAAAAATATGAATATTTTTGAATATACTTAAAATTTGAATTAAAAACCCCAAAATCAAAAATCAATATAAATAAAAATTTTTCTCTCTATATAAATATACTGAGGAATATTTCATTAAATTCAGGAACGGGAGTACAAAAGTACGGCACCGCAGAGTCGGCGTTACACATTAATTCAATATCCATATGGTCATATCAGTATATGTGGTATGAAATATGTGTTAAGATGCCTTTTTTTCCTAATTGGAAGCGTATGTTTTCTGTTCTTAAATAATGTATCCTATAGATTTTAATTCAAATGTACTATAGCACTTGACTTGAATTTTCTTCTTATAAGTACTTAAATCACAACAATTTCAAGGGGGGAAAAAAACTTATATTTGGTTATTAGACAAGTTTAATGGAATATGGAAAATTCATTTCTATTACCAAAAACAACCAATAATCTCATCTTAATAATTTACTACTGCATCACAAGTATTGATCATTAAAAAAAAATCAATATTGTCTCGTTTTTACATATTACCCAACATTAGAGGTGATTGCTTGTATGAGAAAATCAATATCAAAATTTGTCAGGTATACCTTTAAATGAAGACACAAGAACTTGTGGATATAAAACAAATTCAAGTGTCATTAAATATGAATATAACATCACAATATTCTTTGTTTTATTACAATTACATTCAATGCAATCCGCAAGATCTAACATGTTTCAAAAGCATACCTCTAGGCATTGGTTTTGTAAAAAGATCAACCACCATCAAATGTACAGGCATACACTTTAATATCACCTCCTTTTTTCAACAATATCTCTAACAAAGTTAAATTTTATATCTATATATTTAGATTTGTCATGCTATTTGAGATCTTTAGTATAAATAATAGTTGATTGATTATTATAATAAATTGTCACAACTCTCACTAAATTGTTTACAATTTCCAAATGTAATAAAAATCTTCTCAAAACACCTTCTTGAACTACAGAAACACAAGCTTCCATTGTGGATAATGATACACAATTTTATTACTTGCTATTCCAAGAGATAGCATCATCGTTTAGTAAGCAAATATAACTAGAGGTGGACTTATGCCCTTCTAAATCACCATTCCAATCAATATCTATGTATCCTCTTAATGACAGGTCATTTCTTTGATAACAAAAAGATAATAATAATAATTTGTAGTTCCTTTTAGGTATCTAAAACTTCTCTTTACAATATTCCAAAGTCTCCCATCTAGATTGGATTTATACTTGCTAACCAAACCCATAGCATAATAAAGGTTGGGATAAATACATATCATAACATACATCAAGCTCCCAACAACACTAGAGTAAGATACTCTTGACATCTTTTGTTTTTCCTCAATAGTCTTTGAGCATTTCTCATGGTTTAAACTTTTACCTTTAGCCACAGGAGTATCAATAGATTTGTAATTTTTCATTCTAAATCATTTCATAACCTTTTTGATATAAGATTTTTGAAATAACACCAATAATCTCTTAGAATGATCTATATGGACCTTAACTCCTAATATATAATCTACCCCACCCGTGTTCTTCATCTTGAAATTTGAAGAGAACTATTTCTTTAAGACATGCTCCCTGGTTAGCAATATGTCATCGACGTGGAGAGACAGGATTACAAACTTATCATTGAATTTTTTCACATAAACATAATAGTCTTTAACTACCATAATGAAATCATAAGAGATAAAGTTTTTGTGAAATCTCAAATACTATTGTCTCTAAAATTGTTTATGAATATAAATTGATCTATTTAATTTGCAAATTTTGATTTCTTAGCCTTTGACTATTTAAACCACTTGTTTAATGTAAATTCCTTTTTCCAAGTTTTCTATTTAAACCACTTGTTGGGTAAAATCTTTTGTCACTAGTCGAGTCTTGTTCCTTTCAATAGTTCCATTAGTTTTATTCTTTACTTTGAGAATCTACTTGTTTCTAATAGTTTTGTGTCCATATGAAAATTCAATTAGCTCCCAATGTGATTTAATTTTGTTAACTCAATTTCTTCTTCCCTTACTTCTATCCATTTATCCTTGATAGGACAAGACTATGTCTCATTTATGTTTTTAGACTCTTCATTATCTTTTGGTGAATAATAAAAATATGTTCTTTAATCTTATAATAATGTTTGGACACACCTCTCTTAACACATTTCTAAATTGATAATTCGAATGGATCATTATAATATGAATCCCTCATATTAGGATCATCTAATAATTCATTTTCTTACGATTCTAGTGATCCATTTTGCACAGTGCCATTATTTAAATTAATTAATTCAAATAAAGGCTCGTTTTCTATTCCTTACACTTTACTTTGAGAAACCACTTGTTTTCAATAAATTTGAGTCCAGATGGAAATTCAATCAATTCCTAGATGTGGTTTGATTCCATTGACTCTATTTCTTCTTTCATTAATTTTATCTATTCATTCTTGGCAAGACAATATGAAACCTCATTAATGCTTTTAGCCTCTTCATTATCTTTTGGATAAAAAATAAAAGTGTGTCCTTCAATCTTATAATAATATCTTAGCACACCACCTATTGGGATCATTTAATTATTCATTTTCTTGTGATTCTAGTGATTACGAGACCTCATTAATGCTTTCAGCCTCTTCATTATCTTCTGAATAAAAAATAAAAGTGTGTCCTTCAATCTTATAATAAATCTGGGCACACCTCCTACTGGGATCATCTAATTATTCATTTTCTTGTGATTCTAGTGATCTATTTTGTACAATGTTATCGTTTGAATTAATTAACTCAAATAAAGGCTCTCTTTCTATTACTTTACCTTTTTTAAGAAAATCATTCTCTAGAGATATCACATTTTGTAATTCAATCTCTGTTATAGTACCTTCTTCACATTCACTAACAAATACATGAGTTTTGAGCAAATTAGACATCATATAAAGATATATTTCTTTTCACATAGACCTGACTTTCTAAATTTATTGAAAGATTCTTAAACATAGTAGCCAATCCGCAAGTTCGGAGATTACTCGGTTTTAGCTTTCTATCATTTCAAAGTTCATATGGTGTTATAGTTACCGATTTTGAAGACACTTCATTCAAAATGTAAGTAGCAATTAGCAATGTCTCTCCTAAAAAGGAAATAGGCAAACTAGCTTGCACTATCATAGATTTTGTTATATCCAACAATGTTCTATTTCTTTTCTCAGCAATACCATTCTGTTGATTGTTGATAGCAATTTTTTATACACTTGAATTATATATTTTTCAGTATTTATTTATGAGTTTTAGAACTAATTTGAACCATATTTTATAATTTTACATTGATTTATTTTGTGGATATTGACTTAGGAAACCTTAGAGTATACTTTCTATTTTCGGACTGGACAAAAAGCATTCGGTATTTTGACCATAACTTTTCGTTATGATATCTGATTAAGGTAATTCTTATGGAGTTAGAAAAAAGATTTTAAGTCCTACAAATTTTGTGAAGTCTCAAAAGCTAATTCAGGTAGTAGCATCTGAAAATTGAGTTAAATTTGTTGTATGCTGAAAAATCAATCCATGCTGAAAAAGAAAACTACTAAGCACATATTAATGAGGAAATATCGAGATTCACTTGTTAATTGCTCCAGAAGTCTACAAATTCAAGAAAGATAAATTTTCAAGTTTTTTGAAAGTAAAAGTTCCCTATCCAACAACAACAAGAAGTCTCTAACTCAAACACAAAACCCTAGTTTCTAAAACTCTCATAACTTCTAATTTTCTTAGGTTTCTTTTGTCTTATAAATTCAGCATCATAAGGCCACACTCAAAATCTTTCTTCCACATTTTCCCCCATTATTTCTCTTATTCTCTCACCATTTTACAAACCCTAGCAGCCACCTCCATAACAAGGAACTTCAACCTCCTTCGTCATGTCAACAAGGGTTGTAATGTTCTCTTTTATTCTCTTATTTTTCTTTTCAATGTCTAGCTTAATTTCTTTGTCATAGGACTCGAATTTTGTTTTTAATTAATTACATGGATTGATTACTTTTTTCCATTAAGTTTCATTGGCATAATTATTGAATGATGAAATTTTATTGTTGAATTTAATGTTCCGAAACGTTTAAGCCTGCGTTTTTAATGAATTGAGATCAAATGCATACATAACTAATATAATTGCATAAGATTAATCCAAACAATAAAATCCATATGAAATTATGAGTATAACCGTTAGATTAATTTCATATGTGGGGATTTAGGGGAAACTCTAAGTTACAGATTATCCATAAAACTTAATATAATTCGGTTAATCAAGATTGCATGACCATTGGATTTTGATTAATCGAATTAGGGATTCATTGCATGACCATTGGATGGATCTAATATAGAGAAATCTGACAGCATCATCAATAATTCGTAGCCAAGAAACTTAGGGATTGAAAAGATTCAATAATGTAAAAGATTAAAACAGATGAAATCGATGTCTTAGTGTTTTCATAAAATTAGGATTTTTGACATATTACGGTTTTCATTTTTTGTTTTAGTTTCTTTTATTGTCATCACAAATTTGTCTAAATTAGATTAGGTTTATTCATATTTGGTAGTACAGAATATCCTTGTGTGATCAACACTTGTACACACTATACACAACACTAGATTAGAGTATATTTATCCGAAATTGTGATACCCTAAAAATCGCATAACAAGTTTTTCGGAACCGTTGTCGAAGATATCTTTGTATATCAACCAAAGTAATCCTATTAAGATTGGACTTTAATTTTTCCTATTTATATTGGGGTTTAGATTACACAGTTGCAGTTTTAGATTTAGTTTTTTATAAATTTGGCAAGAATTTTTAAGAATATTTAGGGTCTAGAAAAACATTTTTGATTTAGGGTTAAGCGACCACTTGTTCCAAAGGATTTCGGCTTGCTGAGTGAAACCACGGACACCACCCTATCTCAGCCAAATTCTATCATTTTCATTGATTTTTCTATTTTTCTTTGATTTTTTCCTGATTTTTCAGTTTTTAGGTTTACTATTTATGTGTTTTTTGTGCATTTGTTTACTATATTTTTGTGATTTCCATTCTTATATACATAATCTAGATTTATTAGAGTGATTTTTGTAAATTATTTTAGAGATTTAATTTTATGCTATTTTGTGTCTATACTGGGTTTATGCTGAAATTGAAAAGTTCTAATGTAGCCGAGTTTGATCTTGAAATAGAGAAGACTCTCAAAACAATTCGTAGATAGGTTAAGGAAGAAAAGGAACATGAGATAGTAATGGATCAAGATAATAGAGCCATGAAGGAGTTTTCTATACCTAGATTTCAAGATATTCAAACTAATATTGCATATCCTATAGCAGAGGGAAATAAAGCTAAAAGCTAGTCTTATTGGTATAGTGCAAGCTGATCAATTTGGTAAAGAGACCTTTGAAGATCCAAATAGTCATTTGAAGAATTTTTAGATATTAGCGATACCATCAAACTGAATGGAATAAGGCCAGACACTATAAGCTTACGATTGTTCCCTTTCTCTGTTAGGGAAAAGGCAAAGGTATGGTTAAATTCATTTTATACTAATCATTTTACAAATTGAAAAAATCTGTCTCAAACATTTTTAGTTAAGTACTTTCTACCGGCTAAAACTGCTAATTTACATAATGATATTACTAGTTTTAGACAATTTGATGGTAAATCTTTATATTGTGCTTAAGAACGTTTTAAAGATTTGATTAGAAAATGCCTATATCATGATATACCTAATTGGTTAGTTTTGCAAACTTTTTATAAAGGTATTTTGCAATATGTTAAGATTACCATTGATGCTGTGGATGAGGATGCATTAATGAGCAAGTCATATAATGAGAAATGTACATTATTAGATGATATGGTTTCAAATCAGTATGAATGGTCTATTGGGCATGAAATGTCTTGGCAGAGAGGTGATGTACATGAGATTGATATTTTTACCATGCTTAATGTGGAAATTGACTTTTTGATTAATTACTTGAAAACTAATCAATTTAATACTATGACTAATCAAGTTTTGTATTGTGATTCTTGTGGTGAATATACTGACATGTCTTCTGAGTGTCCACAGGTGCAGCAAGCGAACTATGTTTTTAATTTTGATAGGTGTCAGAATAACTCCTACTCAAACATGTACAATCCTAGGTGGAGAAACCATCCCAATTTTTCACGAAGTCAATGGGCACCACAAAAACCAAATAATCCACCAAGTTTTATCTTAGAAAATCAATAGCCAAGAGAGAGCAAAGTATTGTGGGAGACAGCAATTGAATGACTAATAGCAGTAACCAATGAAAGATTTAAACGTTTGGCAGTAACAACTAATAAAAGGTTTGAAAGATTTGAAAATAAAATTAATCAATTAGTTAATGTCTTTCATTCTCGTGTGCCAAGTAGACTACCGAGTGATACTGAGAAAAACCCTAGAGTATAGGTAAATGCAATCTCATTGAGAAACGAGAAAGAATTGCAGCAAGTTTCATATCCGTCCCAGGAAAAAGAGGAAAAACAAGATGTTAAGAAAGAAATCTATCAACCTACCGATGACAAGGTCAAGGCACCGGATGCTAAACAAGGAAGTATTTTATGCTTGAGCCAATATAAACCTATGTTCCTTTTCCTGGCTATCTTTTACGTGCAAAAACAGAATTTAAAAATTTTTAGAAATTGTTCAGAAATTGTATATTAATACTTCTCTTTTGGATATTATTAGATAGGTGCCAAGTTATTGGGGATTCCTCAATGATGTAATTAAAAAGATGAGGAAGCTAAATCAGGGTTCAAAAATCAAGCTTATGGAGGAGTGCTCCTCGATTTTGCAAAGAAAGATGTCATCAAAACTTAAGGATCCAGGGAGATTTTCTATTCCTTACATCATTAGTTCTTTTAATTTTTTTGATATTTTATGTGATTTGGGTGCTGATGTTAATCTCATGTTATATTCTCCATTTTTGGAATTAGGGTTAAAGAATTATTAACCAACTAATATTTTGTTACAATTAGGTGATAAAATTATAAAATATCTAAGAGGCATTGTAGAGGATATTTTGGTTAAAGTTGATAAATTCATTTTTTCTATTGATTTTGTCATCTTAAATATTGATGTTGACAAGGGCACTTCTTTAATTTTAGGTTGACATTTCCTAAACACCGCACATGTTTTAATTGATGTTTTTGCTAGAAAGTTGATTTTGAGAGTCAACGATGAAAAAATTGAGTTTAATGTTTTCCATTGCATGAAAAATTTTAATAAACAAGAGGTTTTTAGCATTGATCGCACTTAAAAGATTTCTAAACATGATGTTAATATCTTTTATTCAAATGATGCTATTGAAAATTGCATTGTCAATCCCTCGCATGTCAAATATGATTTTCTAAACAATAAATATGTTGATGTATATGCTACTTTGGTGTGAATTTCAGTGATTTTAAATCAAAATGGAGGTTTCATGTAGGAAAAGAAAGGAAGTTACAATTCAGTAAGTTTGAGGAAGAATAAGAAACATCTGAGAATGCTCGAATTGATAAGAAAAGAATAAAAGTATGGCATGATGCCATGAATGGTCAGAGTACGAAGATCTATGACCCAGGTTAAAGTAAAGAGATCATATCTAGCCAAAGACAATAAAAAAAGACGCTTATTGGGAGGCAATCCAATGATTTTTATGAATTTCTTTAATCTTTGTTTTTTTGTCGATTTAATTTAGATTTAAGTTTTGATTTTTTTTAGATGAATAAGAAACCCTTCGCACGAGAGGAAAGAAATTGAAGAGAATGTTGTATTTTAAGGGACTTTTCTGGTCTCTTTATTTTTATTTTATTTAGTTTGTACATTGAGAACAATAATTAGCTTAAATGTGGAGGGAATATGCATATATAGGCTGCTGATTTTTTTTTAGAAAGTTGAGTGCTGAATTTTTGCTTAGTTCTCAAAAGTTTTTGTTGAATTCTTTCATACCAGTGAAAATTTTTCTTGCATTTTCTAGTCCTTGTATGTTACTTGTTTTGAATTGAGTTGCATGATAAATGATTAATATTTGTAGTTATTTGATACATGATTTGCTATTAATTTTCTTATGGTTGATTTGAAAGATAAAACATGCAAGATTTGATACAAATTTACCTTAGTGAGAATTTGAGGCTTAAGGAGCAATTCTTTGCTCTCATTATTTTTCTTGTTGAGCGCATATCATACGTGAGTTGATCATTCTAAAATTTGCTTTGTTATGCGTCTTAAAACCACATTTTTTATTTTTATACACTAAAATGATTAAACCACCTAGATTTACACACTTTTAGTTTTTAGAAAATTATCATCCCTAACATTATACCCCTTAGTTAACCCATTTGAGGCTAAACATTTTTCTTTCTTTAATTACCCATATAATCTGACCCCATGACCTTCATTTTTTTTCTAGCCCAAATTTTGAATCCCAATTCACTAATGTATTTATAATTGATAATATGATATTATGTTTTTAGACATTATATTCTTTTTATATATTTAAGTTTTATATTTGTTTTTAGCCATTTTCAAGTAGATATATTTCCAAAAAAAAAAAAAGAAAAAGAAAAAACCAGCCAAAAAAATGCTGGTTGAAAAAAAAAAGGAAAAAAAGCATTTTTTAATCTTGATATTGTTCACTCTTATAGTGAAATTTCATTACATTGTTTTTTTTTTTTTTTGAATAAGTGATATATCACATGATAAATTCATAGTTAGAGTTAGTATTCTTTTGTATTGATATAAAAAATGTCATGTCTTGATACGTAAATTTATTGGCTACGAATTAGAGATTCATTGTATGACCATTGGATAGATCTAATCTAAGAAAATCTACCAACATCATCAATAATTCCTAGCCAATAAATTTATATATTGAAAAGATTCGACAATGTAAAAATTAAAACAGATGAAATCGATATTCTAGAATTTTCATCATATTAGGGTTTTCGACATATTAGGGTTTTCATATTCTATTTAAATTTCTTTTATTGTCTTCACATCTATAATTCAATTTGTCTAACTTAAATTAGGTTTATTCATATTTGGTAGTGCAGAATATTCATGTGGGATCGACACTTGTACACACTATACACAATATTGGATTAGGGTATACTTTTCTGAAATTATGATACACTAACTATTGCGTAACAGTTGTGTAAAGAATAGTTAATTGTCTGATTACTTTTTTTCCATTATATAAATTCCTAAATTGATATGACAGATATTCATGCACTCTATCTGTCCTTTAGGTTCTTATAATTCTATCCATTTGATTTTCTATTTTATTCATATAACATCTAAAACACTAAAGCATTTCAGATTTATTAGAAATGAAATAAACATTACCAAGACACGTGAAAGGTAATAGACAAATAGATACTCCCTAGCCTCGGAGGAAAGAAGATTAAAGAACTAAAAATGTTAGAAAATTTGTAAGCTTACCAAACAGTAAAACACCATCATGTTCAAAATGTCATGTAGACTTAAGAAAAATGCCTCAAAGCTCAACCTTTCTTTGTATTTGTTTGGATTTTCTTTCCTTTACCTTCTCTTTCATGTCAACCAAAATATAGGAAAAATTCTTTAAACACAATCCTATGCATAAAATCAAATCCAGAGTAAAGATATCTTAACAAGAGAACATTCCACATATACATATATAAACTAACATATACAATAAAAATAAACATAGTCATGAAAAATACAAATGCATGAAGGGTCATGGTTTCTCTAGCATCTGGCATTTCTTTTAACCCTAGGAATTGGGGCATTACAATTAGGATCTCTTTACGAGTACTTGAAAGTTAAGTATAGCCTCCAAGGCTAAGTTAAAATCAGAAGCAGAGGTTGTACTCACCATAAAGACATAAAACATACCCACTTTAAGTTACATGAGTATCTAGACCAGTGTAATGAATTGATGACACGAAAACATCATGAAGTTGGTCCTTGTGACAAAGGTTTGGGTAGAACGACTCTACAAATAAAACCTTCAAGTGTTTCAATGACTCCCAATAGTCAAGGTAATTGTGGTCAAGCATTACTTTGCTCCAACAAATGTGATGATAGTGATAAGATAATCGACTTAGGGGCACCTGACCACGTGACATATAACTCAAATACCTTTTCCACTAGTAGCGATATTTTTATACACTTGAATTTTTTTTGTTTTATTTTATTTTAGGCTTTATTTATGACTTTTAGGACTGTTTTAGGTTTTATTTCATGATTTTATATTGATTATTTTTGTGGATTTTGTTTTAGGATTATTGGACTTATTTAAGGATATTAGACTACACAAATAATTATTAGTATTTTGGACATAACTTTTTGCTCCGACATCCGATTGACCTGATTCTTATTGGATTAGAAAGAAACCTTCGAGTTCTACAAATCTTACCTTAGAAACTGGGTCAGACCAGAAGATATTCAAAAATTGAGTCAAAGTTGCTACAGTGTTGAAAATCAAGGCTCACGAGTTCTAAAAACCCAAGTTTAAGTTAAATAACCAGCTCTTATTGAGACCCATAAATTTTTATTAATTTAGGACTCTTAAGATCTAGATTATAAATAGGAGACACCTTTAGATTTAGTAGGAGGAGGAGAAAACCCTAGCAACCGCCTCCTTTGGAGGTAGATTCTTTTGGGTGCAAAGGAGATATTTTTTTTACCTTTCTTACTTTCTTTATCATGTTTAATTAGATTTCTTATTTCTAAGACTTGATGGATTCTATTCTTTAATTAATAGTATGATTTAATTTGTTTCTTTCTCTTAAATTTTTATTGGTTTATTTATTGTTTGATGAGATTTTATTGTTGAACTTAATGCTTCATTCGTATAGGTATTTACGACTTGATGATTTGTGATTATATGTATGAGATCAAGAGAATATTGTATGAAATCTAACCAATATAATAAAATCCACATAAGATTATGAGATCGACGGATGATTAATTCTGTGTGTGAGGATTTTAGGAAAAACCTTAGATTATAGATATTCCATAAATGTTAATGCAGTTCGGTCTAATCAAGATTGTATGACCATTGAGTTTTGGTTAGTCGAATTAGGGTTTCATTGCATTACCATTGAGTAAATCTAATTTAGAAAAATCTATCATCATCAAGAATAAATTTTTAGTCAATAAATTTTAAGGGATTTGAAAGATTTCGACCATTTAAAAGAATTAAAAACAGATGAAATCAATGTCCTAGGGTTTTATAAAACTACGGTTTTTGTTCATCAATATTCTGTTTTTGATATTTTTGTAATTTAATATCTTTGCAATTTTGATTCATTTTGTCCAACTTAGATAGGGTATTCTATAATTGGTAATACATAATATTCTCGTAGGAATGACACTTTTTTCACATTATACATAACATTCGATTAGGGTGTATTTTCCCAAAATCATGATACACAAAAATCGCCATCAACCCTCAACCATGGTTAACTATTGTTGCTAATGTTAATGGTGTCATGAATCTAGTAACACGAGTTAGAAATACTATGTTTTTTGCGTCTTTTCCTTTATCTCGTACTTCATGATATCTATTTCTCTCAAATAAATTGTTATCCATAAGCTAAGTTACAAAGGACTCAATATTTGGTACTCATATATCATAACTTCTATCTTCCTCAGGATATTCTCACCAAGATTATAGAGTGTGGTACAAAGAGAGGGAGATCGTATTACATAGATGACTTCAGTTTGGTAAATCAAATAACATGTAACACATAACTAGTGTGAAAGAGAGGCAAATTTGGCTTTGGCATTATCATTGGGGCTATCTATTAGTTGAATATGCCCAAGAGGGACATTATGATAATTATGAGGGGTTAGTGGGAGTTATCCCACTAACCCATAACTATCTCAATAATTCCTTATATTCTCTCTACAGTTTTGAGTTTCAATTAGAGACTAACCTCTCCTTCTTCATTGTAATGCGTGAAATTGAAAGAGAAACCATGAGAGAATATTGAGGGTTTGAGAAAAAATTCGCATAGGGAATTTCTCCGTCACAACGATCGCCGAACTGAGAGTTGCGTCGTTGTGATATTGCGGTGGTGATTCGATTAATATCGTGATCACCATCCCAACTGCGAGATCCGATCAGTGACGTACGGTCGATTTTTGGGAGACTCTGCGTATTGAGGTAATCTTATACCTGATCTATTTATTTTTTCAAAAATTGTTTGAATGCTTCCGCTGCATATGAATCGATTAAATCCAACATTGGTATCAGAGCTTTTTGTTGGATTATTAAAAATAATTTTCGGGATTATTTTCGGGTATAAAAAAAATGTAGGGTATTAAATTTAGGATTCGGGTCACGGATGAGTTTCGTAAATCTGAATACACCATGAGATTACTCACAACACATAGAGCATGAATATAATTTTTTCGGAATTTTTTTAGCACAATAGGGCCATGAAAATTGAGGTTAAAGTTTTCGGCCCAAATATTGATCGAACCTTTAGATCTTAGATTTTTCGAGATTAAGGACATTTTGATCTAAATAAAGGGTAGATTTGTGTTCTACGTGTGCTGATCTACATTTTGCATATAATAATTGCGATATTGTGTTGTTGGAAAATGGTTTTCAAAAATGGTCGTGAGGGTCGAGATTTGGAAATTTAATTCGTCGTGTTTAGGGCGTAAATCTTCTAATAAATCGTGTCAAGGATATTTTTGGAAGTTAAATTAAGTTTTCAGGTCAATATCCCTGTTAAAAACATGCCGAAAAGGTATTTTCCAGCAACCAGGTCTAGAGGACCCGGTTGCAGGCCCGTCGGGTGAAGAAGAAGACTCCAGACCCGACGGGTACGTGTCGACACGCACGGGCAGGCGCAGCAATGCTGGTGTGCCACGCGCCACACACTTTAATTTAAAAAAAAAAAAAAAAAAAGAAATACGGACTATAGGCGGTGAGAATCGAACCAGGAAAAGCATTATCATTTCCGATGCCCGTAACCGCCAGGCCACTCCAGGGGCTTGTTATGAAAGATTTCTAAATATAATATATACTCTTATTAAAATTTATTATATTAATTATTTTTCCTTGCTTTGAGATAAAGGTCGCGTGTGTTGAGACGCGTGACCGATACATTTCACATCTGACATGTGTGTCAGTATGCAGTGGCGTGCGTAGGCACCTAGTTACATGTCGCTAGTACGTGGCGACCTATGGGACCTCCGACAGCACGTTAAGTCATTTCGGATTTATTTATTTATTTATTTATTTATTAAGGGTCTCATAACCATAAAAGTGACTTTTTTATGGGTTTTTGTGCATCGAATCCTAGTCTGAATGGTAAGATGTAATCCCGGATTGCGGTGTATGGTATCTGTTGATTCATACGCTCGTCTTGGGGTCTGTACTCGAATTATTTAGGTCTTGTTGATTCGTAGGGTGTACAAAATATGAGAATAAGTATCACAAGTCACGATTATCTCTATGACTGTTTCTAAAATTGTTATATTAGATCTTTACAATGAGGATAAAATTGAATAGTGATAATTACAAGATTTTTCACCGGTAGATTCAATTTATCCTCAAGGGGCAATATCTAATTAAAAATTCTAAGGCGTGAGATGGTGGACTCTGGGGAGGGTATCACACCTTAGACAGACGGGATTATGGGACATTACGTGCATGGAAGAGGAATCATGGCCAAGTTAGGGCAACCCTCCTGAGTAGCATGCACGATGATGTGATTCCAGTCTATGAGCAATATCCTACTGCCTTATCGGTTTGGCTCACCCTATAAAGAGCATTGTGCTGCTCTAATAGATCCTGAGATGAGAATGCTATCTTATGAGTTTAATAACTTATAAAGAAAGAATTGATCATATGATGATGCAACATTTGTTGAAAATGTCTAGTATGATCGCCGAGTTGGGGATTGTGACTGAGCCCATTTCGGATATGTTTTCTAGTGCTGGATGCGATCCAGTTCTTTACCTAGTTCATGAGAAATCATGAAAGTCTATTTCACATACGACGAAAATATTCATACTTTCATTAATGTGAATAGGCACAGTGAGCTCAAGTAGGAACATTTAGAGGCGAGTAGGCCATACTCGAGTCATCCTTATGCAATGGAATCGAGCAAGGACTCCTGTGGGACTTGGGTTCAGGGTAGAAGAAACCATCCGACAAAACCGACAACGAAGTATTAAAGCGCAAGAAGGAGTTGGATAGGACCAAGGTGTAAGGCTACATCCGTAGTAGACTTGGTCATTTCGCTCACAAGTGTGATGAGCGGAAATTATCTCTTTCTTTTTTTATGTGGTTTTACATGCTCACTGTTTTCTCTCCTTTGTGGATTGTAAACACAGGAGCAACTGACCACGTAGCTCGAGATAGGAGCGCGCATATATAGTTCCGCTGAGTGAGTCCTCGAGTAGGAGGATTTACATGGAGAAACGGAGCGTTTGTCGACATCAGAGGGAGTAGCACTTGCAAGTTGGAGTTGCAAATATGCTAGACTTTGCATGCTCTTTACGTTCTGAATATTCAACGGAACTTGATTTTAACCTAGGATATGCTCTGTTAATTTGAAAATTTTATAATTTTCTTTTTTTTTATGACAATTCTTTGAATGGTATTGATTTGGTCCATGATGGACTATATGCACCAGAAGTAATTCCTTTCAATGGTATTTCTTGTTGTCCTCCTAGCATGAGAGAGGATAAACCGGTTGGCAGTGAGTGGTCTATTGGGCCTGCTAACCAGTTTTACATAGGTGGCAAGGTTACAAGAAAACTATTCGACATTGCAATGAAAGCTAGGACTTCATTATAGTCGGTTCACTTCGACATGTGTAGCCTTATGAACGTGAGAACCCGAAATGGAGTTGGGTACTCTATTATATTCATAGACAATTACACGCGTTTCGGTTACGTCTATCTGATCTTGCGCAAGTCTGAGGCATTGAGATGTTTTAGGAGGTTTACTAGTGAGGTTGAAAATCAATTAGACTTGAGAATGGAGACTCTCAAAACCGAACGAAGACGCGAGTATTTGTCTAAAAAACCCTGTTTCGAGAAGGGTACTACGAGATGAATGACCATTCCTGCTACTCAGTGGAGTAGAGTAGCCAAGAAATAAATAGGACTTTGTTTGAGACGGTGAGGTCGATGATGGCGCAAGCCAATTTGCTCGTTTCCCATTGGGGAAATGCGTTATTGGCTGTAGCCTACGTTATCAGTCGTGTTTTATTTAAGTCCACAGTCAATACTCCAAATGAGCTTTGGACAAGGAGGCAGCCTGAGCTTAGCCATTTGAGGTTACGGGGATGTGCTGCATATGTTCACTGTTTCTCGCATCTACAGGGCGAGTTAGGCCTGCGAGAAAAGAGATGTATCTCTATGAGATACTAAGAACACTCTGAGGAGAATGTATTCTATGTGAGCATACGGACGACACTCTTATTCGGATTGAGTCCCATGATGCTGAGTTTCTTGAAAATGATTTCCCTATAAGAGATGAAATCGATTGGGACTTTATCTTCTATGAGATGGATGAACCTAATGGTTTGGCTAATCCCAGCGACGGGATCCAAGAATCTATTACGGATCTCAGTCCTAGTGGGAGCAATCCATCTAAAGGTGAAAAGGTTTCCCCTCTTCATAAGAGTAGTCGAGGACGCGTACCTAACCGTCGCTTCCTGATTGAGGGAGAGGCTCTCAGTATGACTCTTGAGGATTACGAGAAACCTTATATTGTCTTAGAGGCTCTTGAGGGTTCTGTGGAAGACCATTGATTATAGGCCATGGGTGAGAGGAGTTGATGAGAATCAACAAGATCTGGGATCTAGCTGATTTGCCTGAGGGTAGTAAGGCCGTTGGGAATAAGTAGGTTCTTAACATCAAGAGAAAGGCTGTCGAATCGGTGGAGAGGTAAAGGGCCTGTCTGATAACCAGGGGTTACTCAGACTAAGGGCGAGATTACCTTGGTCCATTTACTTTTAGCGATTGTCTCGGACATGGATTTGGAGTGAGAGCAGATGAACGTTGTGACTGCCTTCCTGAATGGGAGTTTGGATGAGGAGATCTACAAGGAACAGCCATCTGGCTATATTCCTATAAATCAGGATGATAAGACCTGTTGACTTTGGAAGTCAACATGTGACCTTAATCATCAATCCAGGCAGTGGCACTTGAGATTTCACGAGGATGTGACATCTCACAGTTTCATGATGATCGAGGAGGATCATCACGTATACTTTATACGTTCTTTTGACTTTTTGTGATCATGTCCTTGTGTGTGGATGGCATTCTGTTGACTGGAAAAAATAGAGAGTATCTGATGACCACGATGACATGGATATTATCGAGTCTTAATATGAAGGACATGGGTGAGACTCAGTTTTTCTCGAAGTTAAGATCCGGAGGGATCGCTCGAGACAGCTGTTGACTCTTTAACAGGAGTCTAACATAAAGGGAGTTCTCGAGTATTTCGAAAAAATCGACTACGACCCTAAAGATACTCTTATCGCTAAAAGGTTAAAGCCTAATTCTTGACATATGCCCTAAAACTCAGGAAATGGTAAGGGAGATGAGTAGAATCCCTTATTCCAATGCACTGAGTAGTCTGATGTACATAGTGTTACGTACACGATCAGATGTTTGTTTTGCAGTCAGTATGGTAATTAGGTATCGATTGAATCCTAGAAGGGATCACTGGAGAGCAGTAAAAGGATTCCAAGATCTCTCGAGAGAACTGCGGACCTCTTCTTATGTTACGGAGGAGGTGATTTGCATCTTGTTAGGTGTTCAAATGTCAATTGGGTTGGTGATCTGAATGTATGCAAATCGATATTAGGTTTTGCTATCATGGAGTAGGAAGAAACAAACCTATATATCTCTATCTACGATAAAGACTGAGCTTATGAGATGCTCAGTAGCAGTTCAAGAGAGTGTTTGGCTCCGGAGTTTTCCGGATAACTTAGGGATTAAGGCGGATAATGGGAGGCCAGTGATGATTTATTAAGAAAATCAGGTCATCATTGACCACACCTGAGACCCTAAGTATAATTAAGTCTAAACACATTGATACCTAATACTATATTATGAGAGACATCACCGAGAAGAGTAAAGTAACAAATTAAGTACACTACTATACAGCGTGTTGGCTAATCCCTTCAGTAAATCCATTGTGAGAGATTCCTGTATGAGATATATGAATCATTGGGTTTGTATGTATATTGACATTTCTCACATTGTACTGATACTTATTGTGTTATATATATGACATGTGTGCTTGATTGAGTCACTTATTTATAACATTATTTTATTGTCATATATTTTGTGATATTTTGCGATAAATGATATGTCAAGCAGGCGTGGTCGACTCTCTCACACGAGTGACCACCTCCAGGTCTGAGTGAGCGGAGATGAGACGGTTTCTAGTTGTAAGAGGCTTTGAGAGTAGCCCTACTAGAACATAAGTCGCCCTGATATGTGTTCAGGATTAGGTCATATGCGATATGATCGGCATGGACGTACCCACATTCATGTAGCCTGTAAGCAGCCAAATTTGAGATCTCAAATATCACCTACGACTAGTGATATTATCTTTGAGGCACTCTCTCTAAGATCTCTAGGTAAAGTATTATATGTAGACTGAGTCTCATACCTGCACAATGTTAGAAAAATCTGACATGTGTCCTTTGAGAGATGGGAGAATAACACTGTGGTATGCGTTTCATACCGCGTGTGATATAACGACCAGGGATAGTTGGAGCATTATTTGGGACATTGATTTGGATCCTCATTCCCACTGTGTGAGACCCGAGATCTATTGGGTGGGATCTCTTGTACCCTTATCACTTTCAGTTGTTTCTAGACGTCTTGACTCAGTGTTGCTACTTTAGTCTGTTTACCAATAGCTCAGAAGATAAATTGAGGTCTGAAGGACAGGTCTAGGAAAGTAGCTGAATTGAGGCTAATAGATTCGAGTTTGGGAAAAGGAATATCAATTGACATTATATCATTGTATTGTATTCACCGGCTAGCCTATTGTGTCTGTCTATGTTGGGATATAAGCATAATAGTGGATACACAGTCGAGTATTTATTGGAGATTACTTTCGTTAAGAAAAGTAGCTCGATGGATATAAATAGTCTTGGATCTGAGGTACAGTGAATTGTTTTTTATACTAACGATGACTTCTCGGTCATCCTAACAGGTGCATCGAGAGGTCTTTACTTGCAGGTGTACTCGCAGGTCGCACGATACTCAATCCTATATGAAAATCCAATAGGGTGATGAGATAGATCGCATGAGTTGTGACCTAGTGACGGATATATAAAATGCCCTCATATGCAAGTGAGAGATATTAGTTGAATATGCCTAAGAGAGATATTATGGTAATTATGAGGGGTTAGTGGGAGTTATCCCACTAACCCATAACTATCTCAATAATTCCATATATTCTCTCTACGGTTTTGAGTTTCAATTAGAGACTAACCTCTCCTTCTTCATTGTAATGTGTGAAATTGAAAGAGAAACCATGAGAGAATGGCTTGAGAGAATATTGAGGGCTTGAGAAAAATTCCGCATAGGAAATTTTTCTTGTCACAACGATTGCCGGACTGAGAGTTGCGGCGTTGTGATATTGCGATGGTGATTCAATTAATATCGTGATTACCATCCCGACTGCGAGATCTGATCGAGTGACGTACGGTCGATTTTTGGGAGACTCTGCGTATTGAGGTAATCTTATACCCAATCTATTTATTTTTCTGAAAATTGTTTGAATGCTTCCGCTGCATGTGAATCGATTAAATCCAACACTATCATTTGGTTACATGAATTACTTGTTTCTTGATTTATTTACAAGTTTATATAATTCAAACTTTAAGTGTGATACTTGCATTTTAGCTAAAAGGCATGGTGTTCCTTTCTTAGTGAGTTTGAATAAAATTGATATTTATTTTGCCTTGATACGTTCGGATATGTAGGGACATTCTCCAATTACTTTTTTCTTTTTTTTTTTTGCAATCGTTGATTTGTAATGTTGCAGATGATTGCAATCGAATGACTTGACTCTACCTACTAATACATAAAGTTAATGTACTTGATATTGAAAATCTTGTCCTGAGAATATTGTTAAAGTAAGCTCTCCTATTGTATCTTTACATAACAATGATTTGGATAAGTCTGTTGGTAATATTTCACCTCTCAAACATGGTCGTAGTAAGCTACCTAATAGATACTCTGTAGCCTTTGAGGAAAGAAGATTAAAATATCCAATTGCAAATGATATGTCCACTCAAAAATTGTTAGAACCACTTAAGGCGTTTATGCGTACTCTATCCTCATGCCAAGTTCCAAACAAAATACATAAAGCCTTACAAGATTCAAAGTGGGCTACAGCTATAAAAGGACGAAGTGGAGGCTTTGTGGAAGAATAAAATATAGAATTTAGTTTCAACACAAAAAGGAAAGGAAATAGTTGGGTAGAAATGAATTTTTTTTTTTTTTTTTGGTATCAAATAAAAGGCAAATGGACCCATTGACATATACAAGGCAAGGCTCATGGAAAAGGGATATATACAAATATATGAATAGACTATTATAAAACTTCTCAGTAGTGGCAAAACCAAATACTATTAGAGTTTTCTTGTTTCTTGCAATGAATTTTGACTCGCCATTGTATCAGTATAATGTAAAGAACACCATTCTTCATGTCAATCTCGAGAAGGAAGTTAACATGGATATTCCACCAGGGTATAGTGCATTCGGAAAAGCCAAGATTGTATGGAATCTACAATTTTATTTGATGGGCTAAAACAATCACCTCATGCTTGGTTTGGTCAATTTAACTTGGCTACGAAAAAGGATGGTTTTCAATAAAAAAAAAAAAAGACCCTCAAACCACACTTTATTTTTGAAATACTAACAAGGAAAAGTTACGGGTTTAATAATTTATGTAGATGGTATGATTATTAAAGGGACGACTTGGAAAAGATGTCTAGAATTCAAGAGCAATTAGCAACTAAATGTGAAATGAAAAAAGTTTAGAGTATTCAATATTTCCTAGGAATTGAGGTGATGAAATCAAGACAAGATATATTTCTTTTCCCAAAAAAAAAAAAGTTGATGCTTAGATTTGTTATGGGAATTTATGGTTGTTGGATTATAAGCCAGCGATATTATAATTGTTTAGAATCATAAACTTAGAGAATGTTATGGTCATGCACCAATAGATAAAGAGAGGTACCAAAGATAAGTAGGACAACTCATTTAGTTATGACACACGCATGCAGATATTGCTTATATTGTAAGCATACTGAGTCAATTTATGGATTGATTTAGTGAATATTATATAGATGCACTAATTCGAATTCTTTGTTATATAAAATCCTCTCCCAGAAAAGGGTATATATTCTTCAAGAATAATCATCTAAAAATTTATGGCTATACAAACTCTTGTTGGGCAAGGACTGTTTTCGGCACAAAATCAATTTCTAGTTGTTGTACCTTCATATAAGTCAATCTCGAGAAGTGAAGAAGCAAGAAGCAAAATGTAATGGTGTTATCTAGTGTTAAAGTTGAGTTCTGAGGATTAACTGAGGTTTTGTTTGAACTTTTTTGGCTCAAAAGGTTGCTAATTGAGATTAGATTTGCTCTTAACTTCAAAATTAACATTTTTTGTTACAAGAATGCAAAAATCGGTAATTCTCATAGAATTGAGTCAAACAATTGTACCGAACATGTCAAGACCTATTGAAATTTCATCAAACATAACATTGAAGTCAAAATAATTTGGTTTCCATCTATTAAATATGAAAACCAGCTGAGAGACAATCTCCACAGAGGTTTTTCCGAGTAAAAACTTCTAGAACTCACTTGACAAGTTGTTAATAGGAACATAGTATAGAAATTACAGAAACAGATTTCTTGTCCCTTAGGGATAGCTCAAGCAGTAAGTCTCTCTACTTTCATTCTTCATTTTTCGGTTCAATCTAACTTAATTGTATCTCTTTATATCAAAAAAAATAAATAAATAAAAGAAGAAACAGATTTCTTAAATCAGCTCTTTCAAGGGTCAACCATAATACAAACCTTAAATAGTGTATTACCAAAAAAAAATGTTCTTTCCAAAAGTCACTCTATACTATTACATCATTGAATTAAACACAGTAAACAATATGTGAAAGAAAAAATTATCAAAAATACTAAACTAAAAAAAAAAAAAAAAAAAAAAAAAAAGAGAGAGAGAGACAACCCACGAATATAACTATGGAAGTATTTCAAAGTTTCCTCCTAAGAGAGGTCAAATGGCCTATAAAGCTCCATAAGGGGCAAGCAATCTGTCCACGACCCTTAGTTTAACTTATGAAGATTTATTTCGCTGATTAAATTATAATCACTCTTCTACCCATTAAATCTTATTATCACCTCAATCGTGTTGTTCTTTTATTTACTTTTATATACAATAATTTTGCTTTGCAGTACAAACACCTCATATATACACACACACACACACACACATTATATTTGAAACACTGCATAAAAGATTTGCCTCCCCATTTGAGATTAAAACTGTAGTAGGCCAACATTCTTGAATTACCTTCTCCGCCCAAGACACTATGCCCTCCTTATGGTGACATGTACTTAAACACCTATTTTCTTTTCCCTTGTACTATTGTCCTTTCTAGGCTTTGGGGGATAGATTGAAAAAAAAAATGCCTATTAGTTTTTCTTGTTTTAGGAAAAAGAAAATTTTGAAAAGGTATACATAGGCATAGGTTGCATTTGTAATGTCGTGGCACTTAACTATGCATATCGTAATACGATCAGAGTATGGCTTGAATAATAACTTAAATGAATGTTAATTTCAAATTTAATAAATTGAACTTTAAATAATTAAAAATGTTATTTGAGTAGACAATTTTATATAATTATGTACATAACGTATGATTCAAGCATTCAACGAAAACTCGATTCCTTTTTCCATTTGACATTTAATTCACGTGAGAATTCAAAATGTTAAATTAAACATCCTTTTCCTCACTTGCAAAATTATTTCCAACTCCTAAATTAAGAAAAAGAAACAAAATGACTATAACATCCCACACAGAGATATACATTATACATACATTTATTTATATGATACATACATAAATTCCCATTTGATACATATAAATATATATAAACCATGCAACAATTCTAAGATTTTCAATTTAAATTTAGGACGCTTATTTGTATTTGAATCAATTCAGGAGTTGCAATTCCATAAGGCGCTGGACCAAGTTTAGGGTTAGGAGTTTTTATATATTACACTACAAAAAAAAAAAACAGACATTTATTATAGTTATTAAAAACTACCGATAAAGACCCCAAAAATCATTAGGAAAGGGTGTGGGATTTTCTCTGGCGATTAATACTTTTGCTGGCAATGCTTGCATTCGTAAGCGCAATGTTAGCGGCCAAATGACCGCTGGCATAGGCCTGGACATTTTCCGGCATCCACATGATCACCAGCATAAGCTTGTCATTGGTCAATAATCTTGGTTGTTCCCATAAATATATCAAAATCAACCAAATGCATGCTTGCTTGCGCATGTGTAGGTGTAGAATTTTGAATTCATGGTTTTACAATAAGTCAAGATCAAACAACTTTACTTCTTTTTTTCTTTTTAAGTAGGGAGGATATGACTTCTGGATTCAATTTACATTAATAGAAATACTTTTCTTAATAAAATAGAATTTTCTGGACATAAAAATAAATTTTTCAAGTCCCGAAAGAAAAAATTTATATTCTCCCTTTGTTTAGGTTTATTTAAATTAGAATATATAGTAATTTTAAAATATAATTCGTGGACCTATAGACTCTTGTGAAATTCATTTATAAATTCTTTCTTTTTATTAATTTAAAAATTTATATCTTTTTCAGAGTTAAAATAAGAGTATTTTCTTTTCAAAGAAAGAAAAAATGAAACTATAAATAAGCTCAAAACTTTTTGCGGAACTCCTCAGATACTAAATAAAAAATTATTAATATTATGATATTTATTAATTGAGAAATTTAAGTTAAACTAAATTCTATATTTCTAATTCAAAATTTTTAATTTGGTTAAAACTTTTATAAATTGAATAAAACAAAAAATTAAGATTTTCAAAATCCACAGAAGTCAAGCAAGAAGATTCAGCATTTTCAATTCGATGCTTTTTGTTTGCAATTTCATCACTTTATCCACACACCTTCCTCTCTAACTCTCTCTCTCTCTCTCTCTCTCTCGCTCTCTCTGCCCACCGCCCCACCCGTTTTCCACTGCCCCTGCCCATATCTCTCTCTCTCTCTCTCTCTTAAATTTGTTCCAAAAGTTCCCAAGATGCATGCATGTCGGCAGAGAGAGAGAGAGAGAAGGCTCAATAAATTTCACTAATGATGCACAGGAACAAACCTCCCCCCAACTCAACCTCATAATATAGATCTCTTAATAATAATTCTATTTCTAACGTGACCTTCAATCATTGATGCACACATTCATATGTAAGAATGCCCCTCCCCTCGAATTTGACCATAATCCGGGACACGTGTCACTCACCCGTTTGATAATTGGACCAGATTCCAAAGTTAAATAAAATAAAATAAAACCTTTTTTGTAAAATAAAAAAAAAAATCATTTGTTTATTCCTATTGAAAATTGGTTTTACTAAAGTGGACAATTGCAGTACCTCTTTTATCGTTTTTGAGTCTTTTTTTTTTTTGAATTATTATATTAAAAAAAAGTCTGTTCCTTCCAGTCATGAAGGAATCATTTGTAGTAGGAGGTTGATGATTAGGGATCACTCAATGTTTTAACCCTTCATTCTTATTTTTTAATTTGTGATTAAAATAATAATTATGAATTGGATTGGATTTTAATAAATTATGGTTGTCAATTTAACCTCTTCTTCAAGAAAGCCTGTCATGGTTTGTCTCTTCTCTTTCTTTATTTTTCCCCCTTTTGCTCCTCTTGAAAGGGCAACGCAAGACAGACAACTAATATATTTAAATTAATGTCAAACATTTTTTTCTTTTTGTTTCTTTTCTTATTTCATTTTATACCTTAAGCTAAAAAATACAAAAGATGAGTATTGCTTGGGGCATAAGTTTTAATGTCTAGGGATCAGTTAAGTAATCGACGAATGTGAAATAGATCATTGTCAAGGGCTTACTGAAATCTAAAAAAGACAATCGAGGACAAATTTCAAATTTTCAAATTATATATATATATATATATATATATATATATGTACATATGTATACGCAAGAAAGGTGCATGATACTACCATTTTTAAAATATATGTTTTTTATAAGTATTTTTTTTGTTTTTTAGACAAATCAGCATCTAGATTACTAGACTAACCAAGTTTAAACATTCTAAAACTGAATTTAGCAGCTAATTCTCCCTGTATCTATTTTTTTACTCCTAATACTCAAATTGAAAAGTTTGATTAAGAATATAGTATTCTACTATTACACTCGTAGAACTATTACACCCATAGAACTTGATTGTTTCTCATAATATTAAAACAACTGTCCATTTTATATCTTAAAATTGGGTTGACCCTAAACCCACCCTAGCTTAAAGAACTACCCTTTTGAGTGGGTTTGGGTTTGTGATCAACCCCAATATATTAAGTTTGAGCTGGTAAAGAAAAATTTAGAGGCTGGTTGAACCGAGCTGGAGCTAAGGGTCCATCCGGGGTTAAGCATAAGTTAGTTTTTACTTGGGCTCAACCTGCCATAACTGCAGCCCTCCTGGCTCAAGTACTACTCCCAAGGAAAAAGATGACTATTCTATTCAATAGATCTGGAAGATTCATTAAATTTTTTTTTAAAAAAAAAAGGACCAGTATGGCATCTCTTTGAATCCTCCCGTAGTAGCTCCCAGGATAGGGGCTCCAAGAACTAGAGCAAGATGAACCTACTAGTCCAGCTTGTGAATTCATACATTCAATCATAACATGGTATGCCCAAAGACAGCCTCATCACTATATTGCTACTCCAAAAGAAAACATTCCACTTCTTTTTTTGAAGCCAAAATCTTGAAATTGCATTTTGCCGGATGGTCTAAATGCATGAAAGTTACATTGTTTTCGCATATAAATATGCACGGGCTATTGATAGTGCCAGAACTGCCGCAGGTTGATCCACATGAGATTCGCAAGTTGGAACTGTCATTTACTTTGAGTTTCAGATGACTCTTGCTGTAATGGACCGTTTGAAACATTAAAACCAGGTGGGATAAATACAATATCATCCCACTCTGAATTAGATGAATCCTGCAATTTCACGTTAGCAAAGGGAGGTTAAACTAACATATTCTCAAGCTGGGAAGCTCAACTTTACAACAAAAAAACTATTTCTATTCTCATGCTCGGGGAAACCAAACAACCAGGGAAATAGAAAATCATACGGAAATTACTCACCTTCATGCCTTTTATTATTTCTTCAAGAACTACAACCTACAAGATTAAGCAAGAGTTGGTCCAAAGGAGAAATAGCAATTGCAAAAATAGATATTATAAAACTGTACCTGTATATCTCCAGGTCTGAGGGCAGGATTTAACATCTTTTGCACTCTGGAAGCTCTCAGCACTGAGTTCTCTAGGTCCTCCTGGATGTTCACCAATGATGAGAAAGAACAAATGCATTTCTAAAACTACCATGTATAATGTGTTCCCTCCAACTAACCTTTCTGAAGAAAACTGGACGGTATTTATTATTCTGGCTCTTGAGTATCAAACTCCTTGACTGAAAACCAAAATGTTCTTGTCAAGGTCCAAAATCTTTCTCTTGTTTTGATAGAAAAATGAATTATATTTGATGTATTAGAAATGATAAAAGAACTAAGGATAATAAGTCCTCAGAAGCAAGACAAAAACAAACAAAAAAGATACTAGAAAAGACAGCTTTACAATTATGACATCTATAGGCTCCAGAAGCATGAAAGCGTAGAACACAATCTTGTTTCAGAGAAGAGAACTAATCCTCTGATTCTTAAAATCATAGCATACTGTGCCCACGGAATACACCAAGTAATAACCACAAGAACACATCAATGTATCGAAACATCTTTTTGCCCTCCAAAATCTCTAAACTTTCGTACAAGCAAATCAAAGTGGTTCTACAACAAACCCAATCATTATAGCACAAAGCAAACATGCAGTTCCACATCCCAAAAATAAATAAATAAATAAATAAAACAACGCCAAAAAAAAAAAAGTAGTTTCTAGTCTAAGAACTCTTGTAAGATATGAGACAAAATATCCACAGAGAGAACTTTAAAAGGCCTCCTAATTTGTAACAAATCATTTGTATTGATTTTGTTAAACATCATAAGCCAAGAAGAAGCCTTAACTTAGGTAAGAATCTTTGCTTTCCAAATGAAATTAGTTAAGGGAAAAGAAGAGGTAGGAGGAAGGAAACTGAGAAAATGAAAGAAAGATTTGATAGAGAAAATTCCAGAAGAATCAAGGCTCCAACAGGATCGTTTTCAAACAGTCAATATTTTGGATCCATACAGTGATTTAGTTAAAAAAAATTTTTTTTTTTTTTTGGTGTGAATAAACATGCAAAAGAGTTGATTGCTTTGTGCCAAGAAGGGAGAACATGCCACACTTGCTCTCCCCAAGCTCTTTTAGTCCTAAGCCACATGAAGGTCCTTCCCAAGACTTGGCCCAATATAACAAACTGAAGGAGATTCTTTTTTACTTAAATAAACACGTTTCATACACCAGAGAACTGTAGTTAAATTCAATCACTCAAGAGCATTCAAAATACACAAAACAATCAGAACTATCTTAGTGAATCAGCTATATAAATTTAGAGCCCTACAAATGCCAAAAGACTTTTGTCATCATCTTAGTGGAAAATTGTAAAATTTAAATCGTTGTTCTGTCCAGCAGGTGATCAGTTCCCATGAGTAGCATGACAAAATGCAATGATCCATTAACTATTTGTTTCACTACAAAAATCTCTAGGTAAGGTCCATTCTGTGGTAATTGCACTAAAGAGGTTTTGAACCCCCACGGTAAATGCATAGACCAATTATCTGCTTGGCTGATAAGCATGGCTTGTAAGGTACATTCTGTGGTAATTGCACTAAAGAGGTTTTGAACCCCCACAATAGATGCATAGACCAATTATCTGCTTGGCTGATAAGCATGGCTTGTTTGCTCTTGTGCATGCCTAATAAATTTACCAATGCACACCCTAATGTTAATAGTTGAAATAACCATGATTATTAAAAATTAAAAATTAAATACAAAAGAAAAAGAATGTCAGTTCACAGTAAATTAGTTATGCACTAAAAACAATATCTAGTGTCTATCTAAAGGCAAAATATTAAATTCTTTCAAGCAAGCAATCTTGAAGCTATGTCAAATAAGCTCTACCAAAATAATAAATATTAGACACTGGCTTATATTCATGCCACCTTATGTGAAGACATGCTTCTTATCATTATTTGAACATATCAAGAAATAAAAATTTCAAGTTTGACTGAGTTTAACCAATGCATAAGGCTCTAGCCACTTTGAGATCTATAAGAGTAACCAATATGCTCATTACAACTATTACATGAAAACACATCAACATGCAGTTGCACCAAACCCATTTGGAGCAGAAATCATCTAATAAACCAAGTAAATCACTCGTTTTAAAGTCATAAGAAACCTAACATCTGCCACAGCATCTCTCCTCCAGGTATATGCTAGTATCATCCAACAAAAGATTGTTGCCAATCCTTAATCTCCACTTGAGCACTTCAACGTACAAACAAGCACAATATACCCCAAATATTTATTTTCTTTAAATGCAAACTGATTATTTAGTTTTTAGTTGCAAATTTTTTATTCCTTGAGTTCATCCCATAGTACCCTTCCTTTCCCCATATTATTAAGTTGCTCCCAAGATAAGTTTTTAAAATGCCTAAGGACCAGGTTGGCCCCAACCTTACACTGCACAGCCAAAGTGGGGCTCTTCCCATCCCCAGCACTAGCAACATCATGGGTTCCAAGAAGATGAAACCCAAAGGTTGATTGCAGCATTACAAACCCCCTCAATTAATGATTAGAAGTTTGTTGATTCTTTTAAAACCTAAAATTTAATGAAGTGCTAAAAGAAATAATTGCAAAGTTGTTAGTTTGCAATATATGTAATTTTGCCAAAAGAAGGCAATGAGATTAAAGGAGAAGATTGGACAAGCAGATTTAAAATTTACAAAAACATTTGGGCAACTCACTAAGAAATCTGTTAGAAGATGTAGCCAGTGTTCAGGTATTGCACAAGTAATAGTTCATCCACTCAAAGTGGCAGAAAAAATTGTGAAGGTAACGAATGGGTGTCAATAATAGCAATCAGCGACTGATTGAGTGGTTACTAAAGAGAGATCCCAAGTCATATACGTCAGTTGTAGAACAAGAGAGAAAGAGAGAGAAGAGATGACAACAATGGCGGAACTACATTTTTTGTGTGCCGAAGGAACCGAAAAAACTAAACCTACTCATGTTGAAGAGTTTTAAATAATAAGCACCTAGTTGTATTTTGGGGGGGGGGGGCATCCACGCCACTCCACATTCTGTAAATAAATATAATGGCCAACCCACCCCCAATCTCTAAACAGGGCAGGAAGACCCATACTGTCAGAAGCAACAAGATTCGATTGGGTTTGTGTTAACATTGTTAATCCTAGACTCAAGGGAGTGGACCTCAAACCATTTGCCATTCATTTTAATAATGGAGGACCTTCGACAAAATAAATCCTAATAAGATACTCATTGAGGCTAAGCTTTTCTGAATTATAGAGAGTGAGAGACCTTGACCCCATGATAATTTTCTGAAACCAAAGTAACACGATGCTTCCTTGAGCACGAGGCATCTTCTTTCTTGCGGCAAAGTCTATTGATAACCTCTTATTGCAGTGCACTTGAAGAGAGAGACATGAATTTGATCAAATCTTACTAGTTGGCTGGATAGGATACCAACGGAAAAATTATTTTTTTCTAAATGCAACTAACTAATCTTTTGGTAGAGAAACATATCCATGCCTTCATGGATTCTTGCCGTCGAGAAAAGCCATCTAAAACTAGTTATTGCAAAAAATTAAAAAGTTTCAGATGCTAACTTTACAGGTATCAATGAGCATGCTGGTTTTTACAAGTAACACACACTAAGATACTCTTTGTAGTTTGTACAAATACAGCACCTTGTACTCGGTATTAATTTTGGCCAAACTGAAATGCAAATTATAATGATAATATTTTTCAAGGATAAGAACTAATTGACCTTCCTCTCTCAGTGAAGATGAATTGAAGGTAAAATTGAAGCTACTACAAACTATGAAACTATCAAATGAAGGAACATAATCCAAAACCTGGAAAACTGGAACTCCCGCGAAGTCCTCTTGGCGAAAACCAGCACTTTGCCTCACCTGCAAAAAGGAGAAACAAAGAAAGAGCATGTCATTTTGATGCAGGCACAAACAGACAAAAAAGCACAGTTGTTACAATGGTGAACACTGAAGAATATTCTGGCCCGCAGAAGTCCTAAAATACAACTATAACTACATCAATAGATCTTATATCCAAAAATACAATCCACAGGTCAAAATGTCAAAGAAACAACAAAGGAAAATATTTGACAATATTTTGCTTTTATATGGTCCCTGCATTTCCTAGTTTGTGTATCCACCATGTAAAACAAAATTACATTGCAAGAGAATCATACTCACTTGTTGAAGAAAAAAAATAGAAGAGACAGGAGAAATAATGAATAAAATAAAATTTAATATCACATGTCTCCAAAAAGCTAAGTGGGTGGGAGAGAGGCCAAAATAATAGAGTCTTATGGTCATAAGTTATAGTATACAGGTAAGAATAAAACTAAGAATGAAGTAGGAGTAATTGTACATAAAGATCTAATTGGGGATGTAGTAGAGATAAGAAGGAATGAGATCGAATTATGCTCGTCAAATTAGTAAATGGAAAAAACGTAGTTAATATAATTAGTGCATATACACCCCAAATAGATGTAGATGCAATTAGTAAAAAATAATTTTGAGAATATTTATGTGAATTTATACAAACCATATCGAGTGGAGAGAAGTTATTTATTAGAAGAGACCTAAATAGACATGTGGGAGACAAAAATGAGGAATTCGAAACCATATATGGAAACTTCGGTTTCGGATGTAGGAATAAGATGGGAAGAACCATTCTAGAGTTTACTGTAACGTTCGATTTGGCAATCGTAAACATCTTCTTCAAGAAAAAAGAGTCGCATATTGTTACATATAGAAGTGGGTCGAATATTATATAGATTTCTTTCTCACTAAGATATGTGATAAGATGACCTGCAAGAACTGCAAGGCTATACCGGGAGAGACTGTAGCGACTCAACATAAATTTTTAGTTTTAAACATACGCTTGCCTAAAAGACAAACAATGTTGACCATCTATGGAGCAACGAATTAAGTGGTGGAATCTAAAAAGGGAAAAATAGCGACTTTTAGGGACAAAATAATTGAAGTAGCAAATTGATCTGCTAATGATGATTCAGAAACAATATGAAAAGAGATGTCTAATAATATTAAGAGTATAGGCAGGGAGGTTCTAAGAATATCTAAGGGAATGGCTCCAATAGGCAAGGACTCATGGTGATGGAACAAAAAAATACAAACTGCTATCCAAATCAAAAGAGAATGCTATAAGAATCTTAAAAATGATCGTAGTAGCTTGGTTTATGAAAAGTACAAAAGTACAAAAAAGATATGAAAAAGATTATCTAGGAATCAAATAGTAAGATGTATAACAAATTATACAACAGGTTAGAAACTCAAGACGGAGAAATTACAGAATTGTCAAACTAAGAGAGAGAAAGGAAAAAATCTAAATGAGGTTAAATGTATTAAGAGTGAAATCAAATAATATACTTGTAAGGAACAAAGACAAGAAAGCGTTGGAGAGAATATTTTAATAATTTGTTTAATGTTGAGAGTACAACAGCTATAGGAAATATTGCAATACCTATAAAAGAGATTAATAGAGATTTTAAATGTAAGAATCGATCTTGTGAAGTAAAGGAGGTGCTAAAGAGAATGAAGAATAACAAAACCATAGAATCTGATGACATTCCTATTGATGTATGAAAATGTTTATTCCAATTACAACGGAATTAAACTCATGACTCATACGATGAAATTACAGGAGAGAGTAATAAAGTATAGATTGAGATTGAGAATAAATGTGTCTCAAAACCAATTTGAATTCATGTCAGGACGATCTACCACCGAAACAATTCATTTGTTAAGACAATTGATGGAAACATTTAAAGCGAAGAAGAGAGATCTACATATGGTATTCATAGATTTAGAAAAAATGTATGATAGGATTTCCAGGGACATACTATAATGGGCGCTAATAAAGAAAGGGATTTTTTTAAAATATATTAATTTTATTAGGGATATGTATGAAAGAGCTGTGACTAATGTAAGAACTTGTGGGGGGACTTAGCGATAGCTTCCCTATTAACATTGAACTCTATCAAGATTCGGCATTAAGTCCTATACTATTTGCAATAGTGATAGATAAAATCACAAAAAATATCCAAAATAAAATACCATGATATATACTTTTCACAAATGATATAATATTGATTGATGAAACTAAAAAGAGTATTAATACTAAATTAGAATTATAAAAAGTCACATTGGAGTCCAGAGGATTTAAATTGAGTAGATCCAAAACTAAGTATACAAGATATAGATTTAATGGCAACCATTAGAATGAGAAAACGATTAAGTTAAAGGGAAGAGAAGTAACAAAGAGTGAACGATTTAGATATCTCGGTTCCATCATTCAGAATGATGGCAATTTAGATAGATATGTGAACAATAGAATTCAAACAGGTTGAATGAATTGGAGAAATGCATCCAGAATTCTCTACGATCGCACGATGTCATTATATCTAAAGGAAAAATTATATAGAACCGTAGTAAAACATACGTTATTATATAACACTAAGTGTTGAACTATTAAACAACAATAGAAACAAAAAATGACTGTAACTGAAATGAGAATATTTAGATAAATGTGTGACAAAATTAGAAAAGATAGAATTAAAAACGATGAGATACGTAATAAGTTGGGAGTTAGTCTAATTGTAGATAAGATACGAGAGTATCGTCTAAAGTGATTTGAGCATGTGTAACAAATCTTAAGAACGCACATGTTAGGAAGACCAAGAATTTAAATATAGAAGATGTAATAAAACATAAAGGTAAGTCGTTAAAAACTTAGATGTAAGTTATTCGAAAATACATGATAGTTATAGATTTAATTGAAGAGATGGTTTTAAATAGGAATGAGTAACGTAGAAGAATTCGCATAAACTAAATCAACACTTTTTATTTTTGTTTTTTGTATTTTTTTTTTTTTTCATATTTGTCTCTCATGTGGCTAACCCAAAATTTTTGGGATAAAAGGCTTAGGTAGTGGTTGTTGTACATATATAATATCCATGGCATCACATCGTGTCCTCATCTATCCTGATTTTGGTCAATCCAGTGTAAACTGATACCCCAATGACATGAAGACAGCATGAGATATCATTACATGATACTTGTTTTGCACTTCTTTGTTTGACCAAGCGACCTAGACTTCGTATGTCTATAGATCCCTAGAGTTAGAATGTTATTAAAAGGCAAAAGAAAGATAATTCCTCTTCTAATTTAACCAAAGCAGAGAATTTTATTTTATTTTCCCTAAGAGATGTAGGGGGGTTTATACATGACTCTTGCACTCAAAAGTTTCATTATTATCACATTAGAGGCATGTTCAATATGGATGAGTAGCAGTCTTGCTTAGGATCCAGGATTTAATAATGTGAGGACAATGAAAGCAAAGACTGCATGTCCATATGCAAAGCACAGGGCCTCCAACTAGTATATATGATACCATAATTTATTCTATAAAGCTTTTTCTTTTTTTGTAAAAATGAAAATACAAAATGTTTTATAATTCTAGTACCAGAAATTTTTTTGATTATTTCCCTATGTAATTTTAATTTTTGGTGCGCATTAGCAATCATCCCTATAAATGATAGCCATTTTTTTTGGGCAAATATAACTCACAATGAACTAATAAAATGAAGTACCATGACTTATTATGACTCATTTATTAAATGGAGAACATTGTGGATAATCAATTCATGAATGAGTTGGGTATAGGATTAACTATTGTTGACACCATTAATAACTGGGTTGGGTTTGGTTAAGACATAAGCGTCTCAGCAGCCCGACATGAACACAGCCTAACATGACCCACTAATAACCCTATGCAATAATTTATGTTTCTAAGCTTGTGGGTGATATCCTATGAATTTATAAGAGTGATGATTCCCATAATATGAGTGATGTTCTAAACATGTTTGGCAATTGCCATCCATTGCAATTTAATGATAGATAAGAGGAATGTCAAGAGGGCTCATTGAAATCCTCCGCCTGGTCATGCTCTTGGAATCAGGGAGGACATTTGCATGATAGTAACTATTTACTGTAAATAAATTAGATTATGTCCCAAGGAAAATAACACTCAGGCATTAAAGCACCAGAAAATTATCAGGGTCTATGATAGGCTTCTCAAATTAGTTGGCATAGGTTTTTTCTAGGAAAAAAGAACTCACTACAAGAGCATTCTTGACTTGCACAGAGTCCGGAATCAACCTAAAGGCAACCCCATTAACTTTTAGCTGAAAAACCTGCAAAAACAAATCTTAATTTGAATAAATTTCATCTATGGCAGTTCCCATTACCAAGGAACAAAATACAAAATTGAAGTAGAAATTACCTTATTCAGATCAAGAGCAACAACTCTCGAACCACTACGCATCGTGGGGTTTATGGATTTCATCTGTTCAAGAAGAGCTTCAGCATCCTCGCTCTTGAAACAGAACAAACCCAGAGACTTGCCAGTTCCCACACCCGAAACCAGCACAAGTTCCTCCGAAGAATTGATCAGAGCATAGACTGGCACGCCCCCCAACCGCTCGTCAATCCCTATCCCCGACTTCGTCTTGCCAGGTTGGCGGAATGAATCCAATTGGGACTCATTTGGGGCAGGAATTTTTGCCCAAACTGGGTTTGGCTTTAAGTTTGCAGAAGAAGAAGAGGGAGTAGAAGTTCGTGGATGGAAAGCGTGTTTCGCGGTGTTGGCGAAGTTGGAAAATGTAGATTGGAGGTGGGTTTTGAGGATTGAAGGATCGGGGAAATTGGGGAAGTGGTGTCGGTGTTGATGGTGGCGATGGAGATCGGAGGAGGGGTTGTTGAGGAAGCTAGACCACTGACTTTGGAGGTTAGAAAATGCTTCTTGGAGATTGAATTTTGGTGTGTTTAAGTTTGGGGTTTCTTTTGCATTGAAGGGAAACATAATTATGCAGAGGGACTGCTAAGTGAAGAGACGAAGGAAAAGAATGAGGTTGAGGGTTTATTTCTGGGGGTTTGGCACGGAAAGGCAGACTGAGGTAATGGAAACGGAAAATGCCTACACGGATGACACGGTCTAATACTGAAAATGAAATATAAAAAAATATATATAAATATAAAAAATATAAAAATTTTTATATAAGAATTAATTATTTTATAAAAATAATAAAATAATCATATTTAATAATAAAAATATAAAATAATTAAATTTATAATTATCAATCATAATATAAAAATAAAAATTATAATTAAAAAAATAAATAATTCATTAAATATAAAAATATAACTTTTTTAAATATTAATTAATTAATTTATGAATGAAAATATTTTAAAAACCAAAATGATATCAAGAAACTCACCTATTGGCTTTTTAATTTTGACTATCCTAAGCTCTGCTATGACAACGTGCTTTTGTGGCTCTTGTACTATTATTTAATTAATATAAAGTCCCACCGAAAAATAGTTTTTTTGAGTTTCAATTTTATTATTCGTGTTAGATATCGTGATTCAATCACGCAGCAGAAGTAAACATCAATAAATTTTTAGAACTGTAAAAAGATAAATTTACGATATACCTCAATCGATGATATCGAGAATTTCGAAAGACGTAAATTTTGATTACGAATAATTCATAGTCAGGATAATAGTCATGATAATCGAACTATCACACTATATTACGATGACTCAACTCTAAACCCGATGAGTTTGAGATAATTGAAAAACCTTCAAGACTCACTATTGTTTTCCTCAACAATGGTGATTGTGTTCTTCTTACAAAGATAATTCTCTCACACAAAATTGTTCTCTCATTAGAATAGTCAATATTTCATCAAATTGCAACTCCTGTAGAAACTATGTAGAAAGAAAATAGGGAGAGTGTGGTAATGGATAACTACCAATTATCCCCTCATTTGAAATTCAAAATTTTTACTTTGGTAAAACTGCCCTTACGTGGGCATTTATCAGTATCTCCCACTTGTACATGAGAGCATTTTACTTCTATCATAAGATCACAACTCATGCGATCTACCACATCACCCTACTGGGTTTTCATATAGGGTTGGACATCGTGTGACTAGAGAGTATATCTATAAACAAAGATTTCTCGACACACCTGTTAGGATGATCGAGTAGTCACTGTTACTATAAAAAAAAACTCGTACCTCAGATCCAAAACTAATTACATCCGTCGAGCTATTTTCCTTATCGAATGTAATCCCTAGAAATCACTCGACTATGTATTCACTATTATGTTCAAATCCGTACATGGATGAACATAAAAGATCGATCGGTGAATACAATACAGTGATTCAATGTCAATTGGTCTTTCTTTTCTCAAACTCGAATTTATTAGTTTCAACTCAGCTGTTTTCCTAGATCTATCCCTCATATCTCAGTTTATCTTTCGGACCATCGGTAAACAGACTAAAATAGCAAACACTGAATCATGACCTCTAGAAATAGCCGAAAGTAATAAGGGCACAAGAGATCTCACCCAATGGATCTCGGGTCTCACACAGTAGAGTTCGGGGATAAATTTTAAATTATTATCTCAAGTAATATAGCTCTCACTTTCCTCCATCGTAGATAGTGATACACAGGTTTGCTTTTTACTGCTCTAAGAAATGGCACTGTTATTGAGTAAGATAGTAAAATCTGATGTTGATTTGCATTCATCCAGATCGCCACTCCAGTCGATATCTGAATACCCAATGAAATGCAAATTACCTCCTCCGCAACATAAGAAGAGGTTTGCAGTTCTCTTGAGATATTTCAAAATCCTTTTAACTATTTTATAGAGACCTCTTCCAAGATTCGATTGATATCTACTCACTAGACTGACTGTAAAACAAATGTCTAAACATGTACACAATATTACACATATCAGACTACCCATTGCACTGGTATAAGAGATTTTACTCATATCTCTTATCTTTTCTTGAGTCTTAGGACACATGTCAAGATTCAGACCCTCACCTTTAGTGATAGGAGTATCAATGGGATTACAATCATTCATCTCGAAACACTTGAGAACCTTCTTGAGTAGGATTTTTGTAAAAGAGCCAACATTCTGAGAATAAATTGAGCCTCACCCATGTCCTTTATATCAAAACTCGATGATAACCGCATTTTGATGGTCACATATACTCTCTATTATTACAAGCCAACAGAATGTCATTCACATATAAGGACATGATCACAAAAGAGTCAGAAGAATATATTAGATAGATGCAATAATCCTCTTTGATCATCATGAAACAGTAAGATATCACTTTCTCGTGAAATCTTAGACACAACTACCTGGATGATTGCTTAAGGCCATACATCGACTTCTGTAGTTAACAAACCTTATCTTTCTAACCTATAATAACAAAACTAGATGGCTGCTCTATATAGATCTCCTTATCCAAACTTTCATTCACGAAGACAGTCTTAACATCTATCTGGTGTAACTCCAGATCTTATTCGTGACAATCGTTAAAAGTAAATTGATCGAGATAAATTTGACTACTGAGGAGAAAGTCTCCTCATAGTTTATGCCCTTAGTTTGAGTATAACCCTTAGCTACCAGATGGGTCTTATACCTTTTCACCGATCCGTCAGCCTTTCTCTTGATCTTGAGAACTCACTTGTTTCCAATGGCCTTTTTGCCCCTAAGCAAATCAACTAGATCCCAGGTCCCGTTGATTCTCATTGATTCCATCTCTTCATCCATGGCATTCAACCAATGATTCTTTGCAGAACAATTGAGAGCCTCTTAGACTATTTTGGGTTCCTTATCATTCTCAGGAGTAACAATGAGAGTCTCACCCTCAATTAGGAAATGATGTTTAGGTACGTATTCTCGACTGCTCTTACGAGGAAAGGGAACCCCTTTACCTCTAGATGGATCACTCCCACTAGGACCTAGATTCGTAATGGGTTCTTGAGTCCCACTTGTGGGCTTAGTTGAGCCACTAGATCTACCCATCTCATAAAAGTTAAAATCCTGATCAATTTCATCTCTTTCAGGGAAATCATTCTCAAGGAACGTGACATCATAAGACTCAATCTCAATGACAGTGTCGTCTGTATGCTCACCTAAGAATATGTGCTCCTTGGAGTGTTCTGAATATCTTATAAAGAAATACTTATTTCCGTATAGGCCTAACTTACCATGTAGATACGAGGAATCGTGAACATACGCGGCATATCCCCATGGCCTCAAGTGGCAAAGGTCAGGCTACCTCCTTATCCAAAACTCATATGGGGTACTGACTGCGAACTTTGATAGAATACGGTTAGGACATAGACTGCTGTCAACAATGTATCTCCTTAATAGGGGATGGATAAATTGGCATGCGCCATTATAGACCTCACCATCTCTAATAAAGTTCTATTCCTCTCCTCGGCTACTCCATTTTGCTGATGATAGAAGGAATAGTCAATTGCCTCATAATGCCCTTCTTGAAACAGAGCTCTTGAGTGGTTTAAACAAGTACTCACGCTCCCAATTTGTTCTGAGAGTCTTTACTCTCAAATCTAACTAAATCGCAATCTCACTAATAAACCTCATAAATCATTTCAATACGTCAAACTTGTGTGAGATTAAATAAATGTAACCGAAACGCATGTAATCGTCTATGAACCTAATAAAGTACACAGCTCCATTTTGGGCTCTCACGTTTATAGGGCCATAGATATTGGAGTAGACCAATTGCAATGAGTCCTAGCTCTCACTGTCTTGCCAAATGGTTTTTTTGTAGATTTGCCAACTAGGCAAAACTCACATATGGGTAGCTTAATTCTAGTTAGCAGGCCCAATAGATCACTCGCTGCTAACCGATTCATTCTCTCTTTCCCTATATGTCCAAGTCTACTATGTCAGACATTCACATCATCATCAACACAATTAGATATAAAGGCAATAGAAGAATAACAGGAATAATCATTAAATGATATAGCATCCAGTGCATGTAGTCTATCATGAATAAAACCAGAACAAATGAAAGCACTATCATAACTAATAGAAATAATAGATTTCCAAAGGATAAAGCATATCCTAGGCAGTCTAAAGAAAGTATAGAAATCAGGTTTTGTCAAGTATCTAAAGCATAAAGGACATTATACAAATATAGAGTCTGGCCATTTCGTAGCTCCAGCTTACAAATGCCAATCCCTTTAACAATGATAAATGCTCTATTCCCCATGTAAATCCTCTTAGTCTAAGAACTTAGTCAGCGGAACTCTAAATACATACTCCTATATTGAGCTACATTATCGATGACTTCTAAGTCTACAATCTACAAAGGAGAAGATTTAGTGACCATCACAATAAAGGAGACAAAGCTCAAACCATGTAAAAAAGAAGGGCATACTTTCCACTCGTCACACTCATGAATGAAATGACAAAGTTTGCTACATAACGTAGTACTTTACCTTAGCCTTATGTAGCTCTTTCTTCTAGCACTTTTGTACCATGCTGTCGGATTTCTTGGATGGCTTCTTCTTGCTTGGACTTTAGGCCTTCTTCTTATGTTTTTGGATTTGTGTTAGGTGCCACAAGAGTATTATGTACAAAAATTTCCTTCCATGGTTCATGTAACATAATTCCTAAATATATATATATATATATATATATATAATTCACATCTCTAATACCTATCGTAGGTCACCAAAAGATTTCATTCAGCTAGCACTAGTCCAAATCTATGCTTCGTCTAAAAAAATAGAAAAATAGGGGAGTCAGTATTAAAATATTCAGTAAGTGGAGTGAAATGGCATGATGGATATAAATGAGGTGTGAGGGTGGTGGTGCCAAATATATATATCAAACATATATTCCAAGACAATAAATAATGTCAATTGTATAAAATAAATTCAAATCAGAAGTACCATGACTCATAAATCTCAATTCAACAAGCAAATTGCATTTTTCTTTTTAATACTTATGGGGTTTGCCAAAACCATTCTCCTATCAATGGGCGTTGGCAAGATCCGCCAATGGGTTTTTCATAATTTTTCATAAACTCTCCTTTCTCCTTGCCATTGGCCCAGAGTTCTATAGGGGTGTCTTCACGTTATCGCGGGAACAACTTGAGAAGACTCTCTATCTCACCTACCACCAAGCCAAATTTTTATCCAGCCTAAACCATGCGGCCCTGATGGCCCAGATCCATGGCAAGACTTAGACTATAATCCTTTTTCTTATCCATGTGTCATGTTACAAAATTTTCATTTAGAATCAAATTTAGCAAGCAATTCATAGGGCATTGAAATTCCACAATTCACAGTTATCATTCCATTGTAACATAATGCATAACAATTCAAAGATCAATGCTAGAGTCATGGATTTAACAACATTTCATTTTGGGGCACACCACAATCACAAAGCATTTTAAATCTATTTAAATTTCATTTGGAAGTTCAATTTATAAATCATAATTGAAATTATTTTATCATTCATAATCAACATAACTATCCACTCACCTCTTGGGAGGGTACTCACTCCCAATTCCACAATCAAATTTCAAGAACAATCCTTTCCCTAGTTCAATTGATTTTTCTAGATCAATAACCTTGATTTTAATGTTAAATCACCTCCATTTCTAGGGTTCATAAGTTTTCCCCAATTTATCACAAATCTCAATTTCTTCAAATCCAAAAATATAGGTTCTAATTCCACCATTCACATGTCATTTACATCTATATAAAATTTTCATTTATAATTTTCTCCAATTCTTATCATTCACAAAACCTAGGGTTTGATCTCCAATAAAATTTTCTCAAATCTCAATAATAAATTTCAATCTAGTAATGAGAAGACTAAATTCAAGTTTAGGAAAAAGAAATTATCATTATTTTGGGGTTGGATGGAGTTTTTGAAGTTTGGGTTTCAAAAACCCTAACTTCTCCCTTCGTAGAGCAAACCTTAGATTTTTCCTTAAATCCTCCTTCTCACAAGTTGTTTGAGGATTTTGGGGGTTTACTTGAGTGGATTAAGTGTTCTTATAGGAGAGAAATTGATTTTAATAGAGAGAGATTGAGGAAGAATTAGAGAGAGAGAGAGATAAGAGTTCGCATGGGAGAGGAGAGAGGTTGATGGAGAAGAAGGAGTCGAATAAATAAAATGGGCTTATTCAATCCCTATTAATTGTAAAGCTAAAATTACTATCTTGTCCCTCATGAATTTAGGTTTCATTTGTGTTTAAGGGTATTTTGGTCATTTTGCCGCCTCACCGTAGTTGATTTGTACATCTAGGTGTTTCAAGGGTCAAATCCACTTGTGATGTATGTGATCGACTTACAATTGAGGAACTAAATCGACTTGAATATTTTCCTTCAGATGCCAAATCGACTTGCAATTGCCAAACCTCAGAAATGTGCTCTATATTACTTGGCAAATCGATTTGTACATATGCACAAATCAACTTGTCATGCCCAGACCTCAGAGCCGAATCAACTTGTTGATACTTATTCTTATATTCTATGCACCCTTCAAATTAACAAACACAAAATAAGTCGAACGTAAACTCCAAAGCGAACGAATGGTTCAATGAACCCATCATTCATAACCTGAAGTCACATCTCACCACCTATACTTGGACTCAGTACATAAAAGCCCACAAAAAAGTCATAAATAATGATGTGGGACCCTAAAAAAAAAAGAGAAACAATCAACTCGGAATGACCTGATGCGTCACCGGTAGTCCCACGTGCCGCCACACCATGCACCAGCACATGCTGGCAACAAGCTGCTGCATGCACCAGACACGTAGCACTTCTGGGACTCGCACTCATGCACGCTTGGGTCGCTTCTCGGGTTGGGACACGGGTTGGACGTGGTTTTTGGTCGAATCAACTCGGACCTCTCCCCCGACCCGTCACGTGCCTCGTCGCACATGACATCCATGCTCCTACAACCTGCAGGCGGTCTTAATCCCAAATTTTAGTATGAAAAAACAAATATTGACTTATTACTTCGGACAAATTCTTTAGTCGTTGACTATAATTATAAAAAATATTTTTGGTCCCTTGTCTGCAAGTTCATTTTCATCTCTGATTATATACCAATGATCTCCAAAATATTACCTACAGTAACACATTTGCGAGTAGGAGGTCAGCTACAAGAGGGATTTATGTTAGCGTGAATAATCTAAGCTTCAACATATTAAACGAGGTAATATGGAAATGATTTCTATTATAGTAGAATGTAGGGCTTCATGGAATGGTTACATTGTGGCAATCAAATCGAATCATCAAGTTCCTAGAAGTGGTATGTAACTCAGGTAGATTTGGAGTCAATTATCTTTGATGTTAGGAATGCAACAGAGTAGCATATGCGGCTTCCGATATGGGGCATGATGTTATGTGTAGGAAAGCATGGATACGGAATTTTTTGGTTCTAAATTCCTAATCCAATAACAAAATTTTTCATTACCTTGTTAGTAATTTCTGCTGTTATAGTTTTCTATCCAAGATCTAGAAAATCATATGTTCATTTGTTGTTGTAAAAAGAAGAAAAAAAGCAAACAGAAAAGGAGGAATAACAATTCACATCATGAAGTCATAAAAAGAAAATAATAATTTGTCCTTTTAATATAAAGATGGAAATCTCAACCATTGGCCTCCGGAAAGGGCCCACTTAACCCGCTGAACATGCATAATAATAACCCACAAAACACATACACAACAAAGTACAATCGGCAAACTGTGTGCACCGGCTAACGCATAAAGCCTCATTACTACAGTCACCAAACTTTGAACCGTGTCTATATTGCCACATATTAATTGTTTCTTATGTGGTTACAGTGTTCTGTTTATTACTTCTTAATTTTTTTGCAAACCTTGCCTGATTTTTGTTTATTTGAAGTAAAAAGTACATGATATGAATCATTGTTTTTCGAGAATGAGATATTCTATCACTCCAAGGGAATGTTTTTAAGGGTATAGAACTAGAAGAGGGGCAGTCTATCTGCATGTGTAATCAGAGGAAGTGGAAGAGAGTGAATAAGCAGTGAGAGAAAGAGTGGGAAAGACAGAGATGAGAATTGATTGAGAGAGAAAAAGACCTAGAGGGAGGATAGTGCAGGAGCATCCAACGATTGAGAAACAAGTGTAGGAGCATCTATGAAATTAGAAAGTTTCAAGTTAGTTGGGTTTTTCTTCTCTCTCTCTCTCTCTCTCTCTCTCTCTCTCATTTATTTAGGTTTCTAAGTTACGATTAATTTTTATTTTTATTTAACTATTTAAAAAGTTTAATTATATAATTAAAAAATTTTTAGTTTAAAACGGTTTGTCCTAGTTAATATAAATATGAGATAATATTTTTTTCTCTGAATAAAAAATTTTATTTGTTTTCTAAACCTTATACTATATTATTATTTTAATAGGAATCATCATATTCTAATCCTAATGTTAAGAGATGTAATTGCGTAAATCAATTCCCTTCTGCCAAAGAAATAAGATGAGATTTTTGAAACAGGGGGAGAGTCCTTAATGCATAAGAAACTTCAGTTCCTTCAGCCAAATAGGTCGTGGTTTCATTAGGTTTTCAAAGCCTTTTAAAACTCATGTCAACCAACCTCAAGATGTCGATATAGTGTTTTACATACCTCTAAGTGAAATAAGTCCCAAAAGCACTCCGCTAATTCTAAAATAAATAAATAAATAAATATCACAAGAAAGATACAAGAGAAACAAAACCCATTTAGCCTAAGTTGGTGAAAAATCACAATTAAGCCCAAAAATTGACCTAAGAAGCTAACTAAGTTCTAGCTGCACACATGTAGTGACTATTAAGCATTCACTACATGATATTATACTACCATCTTTTATAATCCCTCTTTATTTTTTTTTTTATTTTTTTTATTTTTTTAATAAAGGAGATATTGTTTCTTATGCACAACTAGACCTAGAGTTAACCCTCTGTCAAGGAAACCTGGTTGTAACATATAAAATTTTGGTAAATTATACTTTTCTCCCTTGTGATTTGATCGAAAACCACATACTTTCCCTTATGATGAAAAAAATATCCACTTAACCCCTTATGTTTTTGAAAAGTGTGACAAGTGTATGAAATATTTCAAAATTAACGGATACATAAAGGGGTGATGTAAAATATCCATTATACCCCCTCTTAAAATGTTATTGTTTTTTAAACCCTAAAACACTTTGTTTTTCCCTATACTGTCGACTGTCTTTGCAGGGTGATCGATTGACTGCCATGGCCAGTCAACAACGTCGCGCACGCATGGTCAACTGCCTTTGTAGCGCGGTCGACCATGCTGCTCACACGGTCAACTGCGTCTGTTGGGATGGTTCACTGCTTGGTTAAGAATTGTTTAAAAAATTGTTTAAGAATTGTGGTGAGAAAGTGGCGTACACATGGATAGAGTGAGAGGAGGTGTGAGATGATTTAGAAAGAGTGTGTTCTGTAGAAAAGTCATTGTCCAAGAATTGTAGCCGAGAGATGATTTGAAGTGGAAGACTTAGAGAGAGTAATGACACATGACAATTGTTGGACCGTTTCATAAAATCTACATATATATATATATATATATATAGATATATACTATGTGGAATACACCATGCGTGTGCGTGGTGCGAAGTTTTTGATTTTACATGTCCACTGAAAATAATTATGAAAGATTAATAGAGAAAAAATTTCATTAAATTTTTAATTTATAAAATACGACAATGACCAGTAAATCAAGCAACAAAATTGTCTACTTCTTATATAAATTGAAATAAAAGCCTTAAATCAATCAAACTCATTTTCAGTCATGCAAATAAAAATTATTTGTAACTCCAATATTCCTAGCTCATGCCATCGAAAAAGAGAAAACTCATACAAACCAACAACAAACAAATCTCGTAAGGGAGAAAATTGGACCAAAAAAAGATGTCGTGCGCCTAGATAGAATAACACAGTACAATAAAAATTACAATCAAGAAATACTATAAGATGCAATCTTTCTAACCTATCAACTTGCAAATCATAAGGCGACCTCGTCTATAAGAACCAAATGGTTGGGAAAAATATGTACTTGTCAATGCTGTTAGTCATCACAGGAGGGCTACTCGTCATTGTTCAACGCAATCATGATAAGGCTTCTCGTTATGTTCATTGTCGCGCTTTCATCCCCCCGCCTGCTCTTTGTTCGCCATGGCTTTCAATCGAATCTCTAGTTGCAGCACAATGAATACCAAGTATTACTCACTTCAATAAACTCCCATGTTCCATTGCATTGGTCAACTCGAACTTGGGCTTTTATAGCTAAATGAGCATTTTTCCCTCAATGAAAAGCTCAAGTACTGTTGCTTTTAATGGAGTCAACTCAAAAGTTATCAACCATTAACCAAATAAAACCCTAGGAACTTGACTGCACATATTGTTTTGTCCCCAAAAGATGTATGTTAAATTGAAATCACCTTAAAGGATACAAAAATAGATTGGTACCTAAGCATTTTTATTTTTCAATCTCTGAAGTTTTTCATTTAGGCTTGCAATGCTGAAAGAACAAAATTCGTTGAGAATGAGAAAGAAAAGTATACAATTCTGAAAACCATTAGGTCATGTCTCACAGACCTTTGTTGCAGTTGAATTACTTGCGACTTTTGTTCTCTCTCCCTTGTAGGAGAAACCTGTTGATTAAAAGTAAAATATTATAACAAGCAAGGAATGCAACATCAAAAAATTGAAAAGCCAAGATTAAAATCATTCAATAGGTAAGAACACAATCTATCGCAAAAATAAGTACAATAAATTGCAACTCTTACAACCCAAGAACAAGAAATTATAGAGTATCAGTATCAAGAGGATTTTTTAGGGGGTGCTATGAAAGTTTAGAAATTTAAAAATCAAAAATCAACAAAGACAAATCACTGTCAAAATTTGGAGAAGCATGTGGAATTAGATGCCACCCTCTAAAAATTAAGGGTGTGTTTAGTTGTGGAAAACAAAAGTGTTTTCTAGAAAACGTTTTCTAAGAAAATGAAACTGTATTCAAATATTTCAATTTTTAATTTTTAAAAAATAAAAATTAAAAAACACGGTTTTCCAATTTATGAAGAGAAATAGAAAACAAGCTTAAAGGTGTTTTCTACTGATTTCCATTACAAATAAACCCATGTTTTTCAAAATTTTTCAAATTGTTAGAGAAGATTGGAGATAAAAGAATATGCATCTTTTGAACATATTTTCTAAATTTTCTACTATTTTCTTTAAAAATAGAAAATATTAAAAAATTTAAGATGAAAAATTAGAAAACGTTTTCCACAACTAAATGTAGAAAACGTTTTCCACAACTAAATGCACCCTAAGCCATTGTTTTGCTTTCCTACAAGTAAGTTCATACTTTATAGATAGCCAAATAGCTGTGGACAAAGGCAACAGGATTTAGCAAGGATTTTATGACCGTTATAGAAGCAAGCCTTAAGAGGTGTACTACTTCCGTGGACCAATTCCAGCACTACTTAGTTCTTCCAGAGCATCTGCCCTTGAAGTAGGACTCCTTGCAGAGGCTTTAATTTATTTTGTTTTTTAATTTAAATTCCTACTTGGTCAACTTATTAGTAGAAAGGGGAATGGATCTCTTGAACAGAACAAATGAATTTGGATAACAATATTAAAAAGAAGAAACACACGTATTTTCCTCAACTCAAATCTCTACATTTGTAACTTTTTTATTTTGTTTTATTTTTTTTTTTTTATCAATCATTCCAATCAAGTTAAACCTATCAATGGTATGCATTGGACCATTACAGAATCTGCAGAAAAGCCTTCTTTCAAGAACAATCAGATAATCAATAGTTATTAGCTATTACCAATAAGCAAGAAGATTTTTAAGTAATAGAATCTAAAAATGATCATCCACCTAGACCTCTTTCAAGAACAATATCTTGTTATCATCCATTTCAATAAGAGACTTGGTATTTATTAAAAAAAAAACTAATTATTGAACATTTAATTTAAAAACACTAAAAGAATCATCGATGGAACAAGTATAACAACCCTTGTAACACCCCTACCCCAGGGTGCTACCATAACCTTCATTTATAATGATCATAAGTAAAATCAACCATAGCGGATATAATAACATCTGGAAATAAAGACAGCAACAGCATTCATTTAATTCAACATTAAACCTTTTCTACCATTAGCATTTCTGTGCTTGGAACATTTGACGACATGCTGTCACACCGGCCACAACATATTAACGATCTTCATCAAAATTTTGATGAGTATGAACCCTACCTGTGAGAGTTCATTGGCATCACCCTCAGGGAAGGTGATGCTATTATTACCTATAGCCAGGAAAAAGGAATTGATCACAACAAGAATGACGTGGAGGACAATAGGCAGAAATGCAAGTTCATTAGAAAAATTAGACCATAGCAGAGATCTGCTCCACATACTTGATCAATCTCGTTATTTCATCCAGGCAACATGAAAAGTACTTAGACACAGCATATCTCAAGGTTTGAGAAATGAACACACATTCAGATCCAAACCCTTTACATGTTTTGTTGCAATACACACACTGGGTTGATGGAACAGTTTGAAGGAGCCTGAATGAGAGAAAGATAGCAATGGTTATAAAGCCATTGCCTAAAAATGAATTGTTAAGTTCCACTCTCAAAACCAAATTAAGATAAATATCAATTAGTGGAGATATTTAGAGCGCATAACCAGATTGAGCTGGAGAGGAGAACACAAAAATTCAGATCAAACCTATTTTTGGTAGCTAAGCAAGAACATCAGAGTTATGAACTCAAGATTATAGCAAAATAAAACATATGGCACAGCTTGATAAACAAACTGGGACAAACTTCCTAATGTATTCATTTTCCAACCCAACGTCCGACCTCAGCCATATTCACCGTGCATAAAGTTTCACCAGCAAAATTGTCTATGGTAAGATAATAGAATGCCTACATAAAAACAAGCATCTAACGGTATAAAGGCTTGTTTGAATTCTTCATGTATTTCACTCTTGAGTTTGGCAGAGAGAGCCCTTAGGGTCATTTCTACATCCTAGAAAAATATTGCCTTTGGTTACAGTTCTTCAACCCCCTTGCACAGTCTAAGCAACCAACTCAAGCCTTGGATCACACATGATGGCCAACTCAAGAACCAAAAAGCTTGGATTCTATATTTCAGGCCCATAAGTACATCATCAATCGTTTTAGACAGTTCTCCTTGAATACAGCTCAGAACCTGGTAAATTCTGCTTAATCTATGTAATACTCCGAGTTAGTATATATATTAATAGCATCTTCATGGTAGTCAAGGCACACACTATTTCAATATCCTAGCAATATATGTCCCCTTTTGAGTCCAGAAGCATGCTCCACATAATTGAAGAGTGAAAGACTCTTAAATTAACTCCCACCTACACCATTAGAGAGAGAGAGAGAGAGAGGAGGAATGATTAGGGCCCTGGGTTTTGATCGATCAATTGATTCAGGTGGGTGTGAGATTTAGCTAATGAACAAGAACAAGAGAGGAGGAGAGAGAGAGCGGAGTGCTTTAGGGTCTGCTTCTGCAAGTGGAGTATTTTCCCAAACATTCATGGGATCCATTGAAATTTCAGGGAAGAGGATTTGAGCATTAAGAGAGAGAGATTTGGGAGTGAGGTGGTCGCAGGATGTGGGGGTGGAAGTGTGCAGTGGGGAGAGAGTGTGTGTGAGAGAGAGGGTGAGCAGTTGGATTGGACGAATATAGAACAAACCTCAGCCGTCAGATCATGAATGTGAGGGACGATAAAACTAACGTGGCCAATGATTGACGACACTAATATGTATTTGTTAATAAATAAATAAATACAGAAATAAGAACATGAGATAAGAATAATTCCATCTACAAGATAGAAACATTATGAAATAGATACTGGGATGATCATTATGTCATGTTTCAAAGGTTGATTAGTTGAATTGAATTGATTATAACCATGTTCAAAATATAATAGAGGAGAAATATTAAACAACTCTGAAGACAAAACTCATTATGAAACTGTGTATAACAAAAAATTGACCACCATCAGGCTCAGGCAGGATGTGGTCCTCAATGGAGCTGACTGCCACAAAACATTTTGCATATCCAAGCTAAGAATATATTGGTTATTTGTAGCAAAAATTGTAATTTAAAAAAACAATATTGTTAAAGATTGGGAGGAATTACATCATAGAATCGGGTCAAGATGTTTTGACATTGTTGTCGCACAATCGTGGAAATTTCTTGATCAGATTCAACAGTAATGCATAAGCATGTCAACAAGAGATTATCTAGTCTAGTAATAATTTACCAAGAAACATATATGTGGACTCAAAACCACATCTACGGCATCGACTTTTTCCTAGTTTAGAGTTAAAGATAAAAGGCAGTTATGAATTCCATAATATTATTTCTCACGTACTATTAGAGGAACTGGGACCACCTCAATCTGCAGAGGAACCCCTAGTGTCCTCCCTCAGGCCATAATTGGAGCTTATCCATAAGTTCAGGCACAATTTAACTTATTTTAGATGACATGAAGAATAGGCAAAAATGCAGCCATACATCAAATACAAGTATAAAAACATACCTGAGACACTAAAAGTGAAAGAAGATTTCCACCATGACCTGAATGCCAAAGCTACAGATGAGCTGAGAGGCCCCACCTTCCCCTGTAAAAATATGGAAGGTGGATTTTGTCTCTTCTATTACAATCAACTAATGAAAGCAAAGTATATGATAATTCTCTTACCTTTACCAAAAAATTCTTATTAGCTTGCCAAGATGCCGCTATATGGGAGGTCGAATTTGGAACAGTCTTTGACAACACCCTATACAAATACAGTGATCAGAACCCCATAGGAAACTACATTTCTATGAAGTCGATAAAGAATCAAGAGTACCTTGACTTTAGCTTAAAGCCAAAATCAATATAATTTGTAATTCCACGATTTCATTCTCCTCAAATGGGCTCTTGACCTATAGGACAAAGCAACAAAAATATAAAAATAAAAATAAATAAAAAAACAAAAAACTGAGGATCGAATTTATAGCAACCAGCATAACAATGGCTTGAAAATCTGAAAGACCATGAATGAGAACGAGCATTCGCAATAAAAGCACAAATTCTTTGCTTATATCTCTTCCTTCGCTTACATCAGATCTACTGATGTTTATTTCCTAATGTCCCTTTAGTATTTACAAATTTTTAAAACATAAATTACAAAATCTCAAGAGAAGCAACCTCATACATTTTGTCATGAGTATTTCTTCATTGTGTACAGCTGCAATTACAGAAGAAATTTTATGCCACTCCAAAGGATTTCAGACAGTAGCAATGATGCAATAAAAGTTCAGAGGCTACTGAATCCCATTAGACTAAGCCTCTATCTTCTTAGTTGCTGATATTTTCTCAGTGTTGTCATGGCCAACAAGCTACAGATGAAACATGTGCTTCTAAAAACAGTCATTTCACTCTTTCTTCTACCCCCCCACAAAAAAAAAAAAAAAGAAAAAAAAATACCTCTACAAGCAACAGAAAGAACATAGAAAAATGTATCAAAACAGAGGCAATTGATAAAATTAAAACAATGAGAACATATAAGGGAAGAAATTACCATACCATCCTTTGGACAGCAAAATGCTGATAGAATGAAGCAATAAACTGCAGTAAAAAACAATTTATAAGATGACAGAAATAACATAATATGACGGCAAGTACGATGCATCTTAAATAAAATGCAGTCCATACCATTATGATTTGTGTTTGTGGGTGCTAGGAGGCTGAAAAACACATGCACATAAATATCGTTTTCTCTTTTTTTTTCCCTCCCTTTAAATGACTGCAGTCCCATCTAAGTACTAAATTTCTGGTCTTCTAATCAAAAATGATAAAAGAGATGACAGAAATAATATAAAATGACAGTAAGTATGATGCATCTTAAATAACATGCAGTCTATACCATTATGATTTGTGTCTATGGGTGTAAGAGGGATGAGAATAACACGTTCTGATTAATATCTTTTTTTTTGTCCTTTAATAAACTGAAGAGCCTTTTAAGCACGAAATTTCTAATCTTCTGATCCTTTAAACAAGTATTAATACTTTGAGGAAAACTTTCATACATTTACATGCTCCGCACATAATGATAATAAAAAATTTTCAACCAAGTTAAACTTGTCATGACATCTAAAGGTAGACAAGTAAATAACTTGAAACATAATTAAACCAATTCCTAAGCAAAAGAGCCAGACGAGAGACAGGCTCATCAAGAAAACAGACACAATTAAGTGGAATCTCCATCCCCCAGTGACATTGCAACTGGCTATTTTCCAGCTGTCTTTTGCATGTACAGCTTTAACCCAAAAGTGAGATCAAGTCAGAGCTGTTATAGCCTTTTCATTTGCCAATAAAATTTGACAAATGCCAGCCATAATAGGAAACCCAGTACCATACACAATTGAAGCAATTCATTCAAATGTTTTGTGCAAATTAATTGTGCTTCTAGCAGCATATAAAAGACCATTTTTGTATTTTATCTTTTAATAGACCATTTCAAATTAAAGAGCACCAAGTGAGTGCAACCACAGGCAAAAGCAAAATAGCAAAGATGACCATAAGTCACAAAATGGGTATTCCTACTTAAATATTGAGAATGAAAAGAGGCTTTTCCTCACTCTAATAAACTCTCCTAATTTCCATCGTTCATACCAACAATTAGTAAGAGGGATACATTAAAGGACTAAAAGGAAACGTACTGCATAATAGCTAAATTAGGGAAAAATAATAAAAATCACTAAATTATTTTCAATGCAAATTGAACCAAAATGCTAAACCATGATATAAAGAGACAAGAAGCAAAGCTCAGAACTTTTTGCAAGTTCAAGACCAAAATTGAATGATGGGCACAAAGGGCTATCAGTATCCAACTGCATAACTCCAGTTATTCAAATTCTTATATTTTGCAATGTCCTTGCATCGAACTAAGAAAAGAAAAACCAAAAAACAAAGAAAAAAAATCAATTTTTTTCCGTGTTGTGCTTTACTGCTGAGGATGCCTTATCCAAATATAGCATGGAACATATAAAAACATGTCTTCAAAATCATTCTCACATGTGCTTACGAGTACTCCTGAATTTGAGGAGAAGCTATAGCTTTAGCTTACTGCACCATGCCCAGTAGCACCTTAATAAAAAAATGTCTTTTAAAAGTTAAATAACAATAAAGAACTAATCATTCAATTCCAGCACCAATCCCCACATAGCTCCATAATGATAGCTCAAGTTTAATGTTTGAAAGCCACTAACAGACTGGATGCCCCTGCTCATTCAAACATCAGCCATCCTACACTGGAATCCACAAACCCTAACAGCCAAAAGAAAAGGCTTACATATAATTTTCAATTCAAAAAAAAAAAAAAACACCTTTTAGATTGGAATTTCAAATGCCCAAAAAAAAAATGTTTGTCAGAATTAGCTTTAACAACATTTATATGAGAAAACAACTTTGTAAAGCATAGCTAGAATATATTGTCATTTTTAACCTTCTACAAATATATTTACTTCTTCAAAACATATAAAATTTGCCTAACAATATACATTAGAATACTAAATATCTATAGATCATATTACCCGAAATGAAAAGTTCTACTTTTTAATAAATATTAAATAGACATTTCTAACATCACATGATTACGTCGTTTGACCACAGCATTATGAGTGGCTAACCTGCGAATTTCAACTAAGTTGATTGCAAATAACAAATCTCAAGTTACCCCAATATTAGTATAAAGAAGAGGTAATAAAGCCCACTTTAATTGCTTCAAAAAGATTAGTTGCAAAGTAATTCTAGCATAAAGGGTAGCATATTGCCTACACATATATTGTAACTATGTGATGCAACAACACAAAGCAAGTTTGACAATACAATAAAATAATGCCTCATCGTGGGAAAAGGACGCCAAAAAGAAAAAGAGATCAGTGAGAAGGCTTACGTTGTGGCTTCCAACAGTTAACCTTCCCATTTTGCTGATGAGCCATGCATTTTTTGGGAATTCACCTGGCACTGACAGAATAGTCCTTGTGTATTAGAAACTTGTCAAATAATTTGAAAATGTAAGACAAAATTTGCCACACAAAAAACTCTTAGGGGAGTTCAACCAAACGAATCTACTAGAAAAATAAAAGAAAAAGAGGGAGCAGCACCCATAAACTTTATATACAACAGGATGTAGGTCACTAATTCATTATAGCCCACTAATGGAGAAGAAATTGCAGTGCAGAAGCAAATGAGATGATGTAAAAGAAAATATAGCAAAATTGCAATACCATGAGTTGAAAAGTAAAAGAGATCCCACATAGATAGAAGAAGTCTATGGAAGTAACAAAGACATGATAATATGTACCACATAATTCTATGTTAGAAGAAATCCATGTTAGTCATGTTTGTGTTTAAAAGAAAATAAAATTAAAAATGCAGGTTACATACAAGATAATGGCATAAAATGTGGCTCCAAATGACAGATTTCCCAAGCCGTAGTCAACCCCATGACACCATAATCTTCAAAAGATACCCTGCAGGGGCAAAGACAAAATAAAATGTTTGCGAAAGCACAAAACAAGTTTGGATACCAAACCAACTCAAGATTCCATAGCATGTTTTACCACAAAAATGCACCTTTTGTTTGAATAACAGTATATACACCGAGGCCAACTACCAAAACTATGAATCTAATGTAATGCAATATTCTCTTGTAATTGAAGTTATTGATAAGCACATGGTAGAATTTTTCAATGAAAAAAGAAATCTGTACTTCGTTAGATTTCGTCATTTGAGCTGTCAACTTTTTCCTGGTATATATGTCATTACTCTTTATTTGGGTTTTCTCTGCATAATTCAGAAATATTAAAAGAATTCAAGATATAGGAATCAAGAACGGAATGAAGGGTAATGAAGGAGAAGGCTCTCAACAGTAGCACAATAACAATCAAATAGAGCATTGAACAAAAGACAACTAAATGCTGTGATAGATAATAATAAGAATAGAAACATAAACACAATTAAGAAAACTACAGCAACAGTGATTCAAAATCTGACGTAATTCCCACTACATGTCTCCAACGAAACCTCTTTCTATTAATTCCATGATACTTAAGATATTGCACTACGAGAGAGAGAGAGAGAGAGAGAGAGAGAGAGAGAGAGAGAGAGAGAGAGAGAGAGAGAGAGAGAGAGAGAGACCTTGATAACATCCTCACCCAGTAATCTCTTCCTCAAATCATCACAGTAGGGGTATACTGCAAATGATACAAAACACAGGAATAAAGCCATTGGAATCAAATAGAGACCACCTATACTTACAACACATAGAAAATCAAAACATTCACAAGCAGCAGAAGCCTTAAAATATCTTCTCCTTTTCTACATTTCTTCTCATTAATATATATATATATATATATATATTTGTCTTCTCCCTCTCACTGAAGAAGACGATGGGGAAATATATTTGCAAATCACCTGAATTGGTGCAGAAGACACAGCACCTCCATCCATTAAAACAACTCCTTGTAAAGTTGCCATACATCTGCCAAAATCAACACCCAATTCAGAAAGCCATCATCAAAATCAAACCAAAACAAAACAAAAATTTAAATCAAAATTCAAGCATACCCCAATGGAGGAAGACCACCGGGCCAACCAGCTACTGACAACGACAGCGGCACTAAGCCCGGTTGAGCTATAACACAGTCTCCACATAGACCTCAACATCATCACAATCACAAATCTCCACCGAATGCGAAGCAAGCCCATTGTCATGCCTCAATTTCTCCGCGAAAAACCGACTCCGATTCGCCAAAACTTTCCGATGCACATCCATCGAAACGCTATACCCATCTCTCGACCCCACAATCAATTTCACATCCCCAAATCCAAACCCTAAACAAATCATCACAGTACATCAAAAGAACAGTCTTCACATAGACCTCAACATCATCATAATCACAAATCTCCACCGAATGCGAAACAAGCCCATTGTCGTGCCTCAATTTCTCCACGAAAAACTGACTCCGATTCGCCAAAGCTTTACGATGCACATCAATCGAAACCCTATACCCATCTCTCGACACCAAAGTTAATTTGACATCCGCAAACCCAAACCGTAAACCCCTAAACGGAACTTCGGACAAAACCCTAGAAACGCGGTCGTGCAATTTCTTTTCCTTGTCGTCGTTGAGTTTGGATCCGCGTTGTTGCTCTTCGGACATCATTTCAAACCATGTAGGGGTTGAACGGACTTTGTCAGAGAAGGAATGAGAAGAGAGAGAAGAGAGAGTGTTGGTTTTGGAGGGAGAGGAAGGAGATAAAACCCCAGAAAAAATGGGGCGGGAAGGGTAGAGAGAGTGTGTTGGGTCTGAGATAAAGCTCTGTTAAATATAATTGAAATATATTAAAAAAAAAAAAGAAAAAAACAAACGAGGTGCTCGGTCGACTAAAACATTTCTTGAGTCGACCAAAGCATTTAGTCGATTAAAGAAATGCCTTAGTCGACCAAAGTATTTAGTCGACTAAAGCATTGCTTTAGCTGACCTTTTTTTCTCCTATTTTTTTTTTCAAAAGAGGAGAGAGAGAGAGAATAGAGGAAAAATAGGGAGAAAAAGAAAAAAAAGGAATGACACGTTGCTAGTGGGTCCCGTGAACGACGAAAGAGAGAAAGAGAGAGAGAGACATAAGGGATGGCGTCCATTACCATCCGATCAGCGAACCTTCTGTGTAGTCACCTCTTGCCATATGAAGGATGACGAAACCTACGTGACGAGGGTTTATCCACACTTATAGATATATGTTAATAATAATTAATGATTTGAGAGACATGAGGAATGACTTCCATTACCGTCTGTACCATTGCGAGCGAACTTGCGTGTTGAATCACCAATTGCAAGAGAAACCCACCTTTATTAAAACATTAGCGTCCACCTCACCTATGAGCAGTCACTTCTTACCACATGGAGGACGACGAAACCTACGTAGCCAAAGTTTATCCACGCTTATAGATATATGTTAATGAGATAGAGAAAGGTAAATTCATGTGGTCACATCGTGTTGAACAAGACTCTGTCAACAGCACTTGGGAAGTAATCGGCCGCATGGGCCTATGGTCGATTGCATGCTCCAATGGGTTGGCCGTTTGGATGATTATTTTGATTATTTTTTATCCAATTTTCAAATTATTTTTCATTATCTTCAAACTTATTTTCCACTTAAATTTTCATTTTTTTTATCATCATCAAAACCTAATTTTGTCAACATGAATAATATTATTTTTCTTCATTCAATCACTTATTTCTAATGTAATACCGAAAAATATTAGAAAATTTTCATTTAAATTTTTCTTTATAAAATATCAAAAGAAACCAGTTGTAATCGATATAGACCAGGAGTGCAACATCAAAAAATTCGATGTTTGAGTTTTCAATTTGTTCCTACATAAAATTCCCAAAGAATTGGATGGCTTAGTGGTAGAACACTACAAAAAAACATGGATTTAGAGATGGATTTTAGTGACGAAAAAAATTCTTTACTATTTGCAATGAAATTAGTGACAAAATCGAATTTTGTCGCTATTTTGTGACGAAATTAACAACAAATATGTATTCATGGCTATTTAATGACGAACAATAATTTGATCGCAAAATTTGTGATGAAGTCACAAAATCAGGGACAAACAATGGTGTTGGTTATTGAATTAGTGATGAACCAATGTGTTCGTCACTAAATCAGCTACAAACGTACACATCATCATTAATTCAGCGATGAAATGAATGTTCGTCACTATTTTTGCAATGAACTTGGGTGTTCGTTGCTCATTTAGCGATGAGCCCATCTTTTTGTCGCTAAATTTGTGACGAATGGAAAGTTCGTCGCTAATTGAGTAACGAACGAGGGCCTTTGTCGCTAAATCAGTGATGAACATCCAATTCATCACTAATTTAACGCGACAAAAATTGATTATCACTGATTTAGCGACGAACAAAGGCATTTGTTGCTAATTCAGGTACGAACCACTTGTTCATCACTAAGTCTGCAATAAATATAAATTTTTGTCACTGATTTAGCAACCAACTTCATCCTTTATTGCTAAATCAGTGACGAACATTACCGTTCATTGCCAAATTTGTTGCTAATTAGCCATACACTAGTAATTTATCACTAATTTCAACGTTGTTTGTAATCTCGTGTCTGATTTTGTGATTAAATTCCTTCTATGCTCTCTTATATAACATTTTCAATTGTCTCTCTATTTTTATCCTTTTTGAAATAACGAAATCGGTTTGAATATGTAGTGAATATTAAAATTTTTACCAAATTGACTACTTTTGATAATAAATAATTCATTCAATTTCTATTTATGTAAAAAAATAGTAATTGAATATTACCTTTTAGAGTAGTAGAATTTATTCATATGAACAAATGAGTATATATTTATATAAGTTATAGAGATTACATAATTTGTTTTAAGTTTTCAAGTCATTATCTAAGTATGAAAAAGAATTTTTTTTTATTAATTATCAATATAATGAATATTTGTTTCTCTATAATTTCATCGTTACATGCATTGAATTAAATATCATTGATAATATCTCTAATTTTGTAGTTAAGTAGATAAAATTAAATACTTATCGTTAAATTCGTCACAAATTGATTATTCATAGTTATCAATGACAAGTGTTCGTTGCTAATTTAGCGAAAAAAAATGTACATTCGTCGCTGACTTAGCGATTAACGTTAATGTTTGTTGCAAATTAGCTATGAACATGTGCATTCGTTGCTAATTTGCATTCTTCACTCATTTACTCATTGTTTCTGTCACACTTTTACTCTCTAAAATGAAAGTCTCTCTCTCTCTTTTGCGCACGCTAGAGTTGGAGCGCTCTCTCTCTCTGCTCTCATCTCTCTCTTTATTGAAGGACCGGCGGCAGCAAATCACCGGACTGATAATCCAGTGGCAGCGTTGCTAGATTTGGGAGGAGGAGGGTTTCCCCTCCCCTGCTCTCGTCTCTCTTGGCAAACGAGGGGGAGGGACCCTCCCCCTCCCGGGCCTCTCTCGAAAGAGAGCAGATCCGACGGTAGCATCATCGGATTACCCTTTCAGAGTAAATCTCTCTCTCTCTCTTCTGAATTGATTGGAAGAGAAACAACGAATCGCGATTTCAGAGGATTGGACCGAAGAAATTTGCGGAACTCAAAGAAGCAAAACCTCATTCGGAATGCAGAAGAAGAACTTGATTTGAAGTTAAGGTTTGATCTGTTCACCGAAGGTGAGAGGAGGCTCGGATGGTTTCTCATCTTCTCATCTGTGAGCAAATTTTATTCTTATCCAAAACCTAGCTCTCCTTCTCTCTTTCTATTTTTGAATTATGAACTCCCCCTCTACTTTTTGTATCTTGTAGTCCTCTGGGGAAGATGAGGAGACGAACAATGTCTATAGTTGTGTTGATCTATATTTCGTCTCTCAGGTGAATGCCTTATCCATGATCTGCTTTGAGAAATTAGGTTTCCTTAGGAATTTAATTAATTCTTTGACACAATTGTGTTGATTAATTGTAGGATGGCTCTACTTTTAAGACCAAGTACAAATTCCATCCTTTCTATGCCACCACAAAGGTAAAGTAGAAGTGGCATTTCTTTATTTATAAATCAATGGATTATTTATTGAAGCCATTTATTCTCGTGGTGCTAATTGATTTATAATATGTTTGTGATTGCAATATAAAATGGAGATGAAGGTTAAGGCTTATATGCGTAGACGTTATGAAGGAGTAAGTTCTGATATATGAATTGTAGACAAAGAGGACATTGATCTTGTATTTCTTGTTGTTTGACTTCACAATTTCTATTTAGCTTTTCCTGGAACAAATTTGCCTAATCAACTCTCTCTTTATACATATACTATACATATACATTTGCGTATACATATACATATATGCATTCATATGCATATACATATATTTTTATGTATAAATATAATATGCATATACATATACGTATATTTGTGCATATTCATGTACATCTACATATATTATATGCATATGTGCTGCACAGATATAGATTATGATGCTTATAAATTGTATGTTTCCTGAGCTCTTAACTGTCCAGTACTCTGATTTCATTCTTTTTGGTGTGAAAATTACATTTGTAAGTTTTGTTACTAACTACATCTTAAGACTAAAACCTATTGCATTCTTTACTTTTGGTAGTATTTTATATAGATGCTTTGGAATGGTTTAAACTCTGATCTTATTCTATCAATTTAATTTCACAGTAACAAGTTGACATGTTTTCATGCTTGAGGAGTTCTCTTTTGCACAACTATACCTATTTGTGCTCCTATTTTAATTGAAATCTACATCTGATTGCTTTTGACTGAACAATAAACTTGGCTAATATTGTGCACCAAAGTGTTTGGAACTTGTGTTATGAACTACCTTTGTTGCTAGTTACTTGATGATCTAGTTTATTGTTCAATGTGAAGATAGAAAGTGAATTTGAGGAGAAGTGCACTAGTCTATGGTACATCTATAGGGTCTTATGTCACATCTTATGAAGCAAGTTGGTTGTCCACCTTATGATTATCGTGTTTGACATTGAGGATAGCATTACATTTGTAAGATGGTTATTTGTTAGAATTCGAAGTTTGTACATTGATGCAGAAGTCGTGAATTGTGATGAACTTCACCAGATCTTTCTTTATGCCTTTGCATGCTATTCTAATACTTTTATGATTGTGTTATATGTTGCTGAAGATTCTAGCTTCTTTTTGATCTCTTTAGACCAAGCATAGCATTCTGCTTTCGTAGCTTGATCTCATCTTGATTACTAGTAAAACTATTTTTTATTTATTTAGTTCCTATCATAAATCAACTGTTATAAGAGTTGGTCTATGTATGATTCATTGCAATATGTAGGTGAAAATCAGAGGGAGATTCTGACGCAGGACAGGGTAGTGGGTGTAGCAATAGTAATGAAAGTGAAAGGAAAATTAGGAAAGTAGGCCTAGATCGCAACCTAGGGTTCTTAGGCTTCACACCTAAGAGAAGACTGCATCTCACAATCTGGAAGAATGTTTATTAATCAGAAAAAAATTCCCTTTGAAAGGCTACATAAGGTGCCTATTTATAGAAAAAAATAAAGCTTAAGAATCCCTACTCAAATATGACTCTTCTCCTGTGAGGACTCCTTTGATAAACAAGGACTCCTTTGAGGAAAACCAATTCATGTAAAAATAGGACTCTATCTAAAGATAACAATCTAGTTAAGATAAACAAGGACTCCTTTGAGGAAAACTAATTCATGTAAAAATATGACTTTATCTAAAGATAACAATCTAGTCAAAATAAAAAAGGACTCCATCTAAAGATACAATTCTAATCAAAATAAATCTTATCTACCATAAGAGATATGATCTAAAATATCCCAACTAGATCCTTCATTATCGTCCATATCCCAAACCAAAGTTTGTGCTTTTGATCTTGCACGTCTCCTGTAAACTTTAAGAGGTTGTTGCCAACGTGCTGTATCATCTCTCCCTGGCTTGAAAGAACTCGACTCTGGCGAGTTAAAAGCATGAAAGCTATCATAAAGAATCGGATTAATCTGCTGCAACTCCTTTTCTGTAACCCAAGTGCAATCAGAAAGCGGACGTCTCTTCCACCTAACCAGAAATTTCTGTTGAATGCCATCTGCAGTGTAATCTTCTTGGAAGTCTACAATTTCTTCAACTTCCTCCTTCAATTGTGGCCCCAATGGAAGCTTAGAAACAGCGGTGTCATTTGTAAGTGAATCATCACCATGGTATAAGGTCAAATCTTCAATGTTGAAGACATTGCTTATGCCTATATCATCTGGCAAGTCAAGGACATAAGCATTTGAACTGATCCTCTTAAGGATTTTATAAGGGCCTGCACTCCTTGAGTGAAGTTTCTTATATCGCCCCTCAGGAAACCTCTCAGGTCTTAGGCGAATCATGATCATGTCTCCTTCCTTGAACTCAACAAACTTTCTCTTCAAATCAGCATGTAACTTGTAGTTTTCATTGTTTGTAGCAATTTTCTTTCTAACTTCATCATGTAACTCTCGTATGTGCTTGGCAAAGGCTTCAGCTTCTACACTAGGACGAGCTTCAATTGGTAAAGGAACCAAATCAATTGGCTTCTTAGGTGTCATTCCTGTAACCACTTCAAAAAGACTGCGACCTGTACTCCTATTAACTGAACTATTGTAGGCAAACTCAATCATAGGAAGTGTCAAATCCCAACTAGAAGTATGGTCTTGCATATAGCAGCGTAGAAGATCTCCCAAACTCTTATTAACAGCTTCAATTTGTCCATCTGTTTGTGGATGAAATGCTGATAAAAACTTCAGTTTGTTGCCCAGCAATTTCCACAACGAATGCCAAAAATAGCTCATAAACTTCACATCACCAACAATTGTAAGTGGTATCCCATGAAGCCTCACAACTTCTCTTGCGATAACAGCAAATACCACCTTTGATTCTTGACTTTCCATATCAAACTCCTTCTTTGTTAGGACATAAAGATGTCTTTTGTTGCCTCCAACATTGCTCTCAGATTTTGATGGTGGTCCCCCCCCCATATTTCTTTATCTCTAAAGTGCTCATAGGTTGTAGCACAATGAGCTTATTCTCATATGAGAATGTGTAAGTATTCTCTCTGCCATTATGATTGACATTCCGATCATAAAGCCATGGACGACCCAAAAGAATATGTCACTTGCACAGGGATGACATCGCATAGGATGGAATCACTATAAGCTCCACACTTGAAGGCGATGAGGCACTGTTTGGTCACTGGGATAGTTGTGTTATCAATCCATGCAACTTTGTATGGTTGAGGGTGTGGGTTGGTTGGTAACTTGAGGCGTTCAACAGTAGAACAAGACACCACATTCATGCAGCTACCTCCGTCAATGATGAGTTTCTTAGCATGTTTCCCACAACGCACTAATGTTTGAAAAATTGCTGTACGCTTCCAGTCTTCTTCCTCTGCCTTTGGAGCTGCTAGGATTCGTCGTACCACTGTCATTAATGATGTGTCCACGTCATCATCACCTACAAGATCATCATCCTGATATTCTCCATAGTCAAAAGAGTTGTCTGCTTCATCGTCCTCAGCTGCTTGTTTTGCTGTTCCTTCTGCACCCATATGTAGATTATTCTTTTGTGGGCATTGAAAACCCATGTGGCCTTGCTCTCCACACTTAAAGCAGGTGACACCCTTATTGGTTTTTCCTCCTAACTGATTTGTTTTGTTATTGGGATTGACTCCATTAGGTCTTGTTGTGACTTGTCGATCTTGTGGGAATTGTCTCTTTGTTCCAAATTCTCCACTTTGAATCCCAATTCTTTTAGTACTTGGATGGTTCAAATATTCTTCCACATCAAGTGCAATTTGGAAGGCATGCTCCAGACTATAGATGGGTTGTTTAGCCAGTTCTCGTTTAATATCTGCTCTCAATCCTGCTTTAAATCGAGCTGTTGCTTGCTCTGCACTTTCCTCTATTTGAATGCGCATCTTGAGTTCCTCAAATTGCTGCATGTATTCAATCACACTCATGCTGCCTTGCTTTAATGAAAAAACCCTTTCACGCATCCGTTCAAAATAGTTATAAGGTAAATATTTCTCTTGTAGCTTAGCTTTCATCTCTTGCCAAGTTCTAAGAGGTTGTTGGCCTGGTCGTTGGAGGCTGCTCTCCACTGTACTCCACCACAACTTTGCCAGTCCAACCATCTTCATCTTAGCAAATCGAATTCGTCGAGAATCCTCCATATCATACCAGTCAAAAAATTCTTCAAGAGAACTAAGCCAATCACAAAATATGACAGCATCGATTTTGCCTTCGAAATTTGGGACTTCAATCTTGATTTTCTGTGTGATGTCTCCAGCCAGGTCACGTTCAGATCTTCTTTGGGGATGTGGCTGTACTACTTGAAGGTTTTGTGTTGTCATAGTTGGCGCTGCAGATGTCCCTTCATCTGTGGATTGTGCTGGCCCTTTCAGTAGTGTTTCAATTGCTGCAGTTAAAGTCTTTAATTGCTCTCTCACTTCTTGCATATTGCCTTCTAGGCGTTCAACTCTTGAGCTCAATTCAGCATTAGTCACCATAGTTGTGCATGAGAAAACAATCTTAAAATTAATGAAGACTTCAGCTCTGATACCAACTGACGCAGGACAGGGTAGTGGGTGTAGCAATAGTAATGAAAGTGAAAGGAAAATTAGGAAAGTAGGCCTAGATCGCAACCTAGGGTTTTTAGGCTTCACATCTAAGAGGAGACTGCATCTCACAATCTGGAAGAATGTTTATTAATCAGAAAAAAAATTCCCTTTGAAAGGCTACATAAGGTGCCTATTTATAGAAAAAAATAAAGCTTAAGAATCCATACTCAAATATGACTCTTCTCCTGTGAGGACTCCTTTGATAAACAAGGACTCCTTTGAGGAAAATCAATTCATGTAAAAATAGGACTCTATCTAAAGATAACAGTCTAGTTAAGATAAACAAGGACTCGTTTGAGGAAAACTAATTCATATAAAAATAGGACTCTATCTAAAGATAACAATCTAGTCAAAATAAATAAGGACACCATCTAAAGATACAATTCTAATCAAAATAAATCTTATCTACCATAAGAGATATGATCTAAAATATCCCAACTAGATCCTTCATTATCGTCCATATCCCAAACCAAAGCTTGTGCTTTTGATCTTGCACGTCTCCTGTAAACTTTAAGAGGTTGTTGCCAACGTGTTGCATCAGATTCCTTTTGCTATAATGACATCAGATGACACTCATAAATGTAAACCGGAGCTGCTTGAATCAATTGATTATTTTTGAATAAAATCTACACAAGTAAAGCTACTTAAGCAGGTATATATATTTCAGTCATATTATAAACAAATAAATTTATCTGTCATATAATCTTACTATAACTTGATATTCTAGGAAAAAGTTGTATGCTTAGATGATAATGATGCAAGGCTTGCAATGGATCCACATAACAAATAAAAGATCCAGGTAGTTTTATAAAAAGTCTTGTATCTGGCTTTAACATTTTTCAGAGGTAGATAAACCTAGTTTTCTACTTTCTAGTGCTTATGTTCCCCCTGTTTTCTGTGTTGTTATGTTTTGTATGTGATAGACAAAGCCCCATGGCCATGGTGATGTACATTCTCCTCTTTATTCCAACAGTCTTTTGAATTCATGGTAAGTACTACCCTCAGGCTTGTGGTTTAAAATCTGTTAATATCTTCCCTGTTCCTGCTTTTTCTTGTCTTTTTAATGTTCATTAACAATGCTAAACTTGTTAATGTACATTTCCTAATCTATAGGACCTCTGAACTCATGTTGCATATTAGTGCTTCTTGTGTACTATGAAGTAAAGATAAAAGCAGTTAGTAATGCATATCCTGACTTTAAGTCACTTCATACTAATTATTTATCTATTTACACTTGGTTGTTTTCTTTAAGATAAGCTGCTTTGATTTTTACCTTGAAATCAAATTCTTTATGTGGTCCTTCGTGGTCATTTCTAGCGGCCCCGGGGGGGACTGCCCTGCTGATGTCAGGAGGGGGAGAGGCCTACCCCTCCCTCCCGCCAGACTGGTAATTTGGCGGCGAGGCCGTCGATTGGCATTCTCTCTCTCTCTCTCTCTCTCTTTTTTTTTTTTTTTTTTTTTTTTTTTTTTTTTTAAACTTGGTGAGTTTACAGCTTATTTTTTAATACATATTTTTGATAGTTTAACAATCTTTCAAATTCTCTGGTATAAAAATCATGGAGGGAAGCATACCTTGGTTTGACTCAAGTTATTAAGGAGAGATTGATCTATTTTGTACAACTTATTAGGTTTATGGTGCTTTCTAATGTCAATATATATATATATATATTGAGCTCGAGTTCTGTATGGGATTTCAGTTGAATTTGGCAATTGATGTTATCGATGGTGAAAATGTTGGTGACAGAAATGGTGTTTGTTTGAATGGTAATAGGCATGTGACATTTTTATGTGGGAAAGGAGGAGTTTACGCGCTGGGTGCTGTGGTTGCTAATTATAGCAGGGACAGTCAATAGCGGGACCAATATTTAAATCTCTTTCTTATGTATAATTTGATTAATTTTCATTATGGGATGAGATAGCTTGATTTTGATCACAATTATGGAATTTTGCTATATTTGGAGATGGGTTCTTTGATTTGGTGTTCTAATGTCTTCTGTAATTTCTTTCTTTGATACATATCTTTGAATGAACTTGGAATGTAATGGCCTGTCAATGACTTTATGGACTGATGCATGTAGTATTACGCAATTTATTTATCATATTATGTGATCGAAAAGTTGGGAAAAATCGTACTTTATATAATTTTAAAGATATTGATATTCCTCTTTTTGTTCTTTTATTTTTATATGATAATGTTTTCATTATATTATTTTTTATTCTATGTTAATTATTTATTATTGAGGATATGGCACTAAGCAAAGGGATTACTTATGCTTTGTGCCGCCCCAGGTTTGGCATTAGAGAACACTTCAACCTTCAGACATTTTTGCTACTCGAGTTGATCTGCAAGGCTCTGCCCTTGTATTTTTTTTTTTTTTACGTTTATTTATATATGTTAATGTTTTTTTTTTTATATTTTTATATTTTAATTATTTATTATTGTTATAAATTAATATATTATATATGATTTATGTTATTAATAGTGTATATATGTGATACTAATATATTATTTGATTTTGTGGTTTCGATGATCGAATTCAAGACGAGAATGGGACCCTCCTTCTAAGCAAGGTAATTTTTTTTTTTTTTTTTTTTTTTTTAACACTCCAATGAAGTACCTTTTGCTAGTAGTACCTTTTATTAATATTTTATAAATCTTAAATTTATAAGCAGGGAAAATACAGAACGATAGAGGTTTGATATATAATAAGATTTACCTGAACGTCAAGTTTTAATTTTATAGTTTCAATGAACTTAAAGAGGTACACACACAATAAAGACTCATTTTGTAGTATCTTCAGTTAACCCCCGCTTTAAGTTAGAATTCCTTCTTCTCTATCTCCTCATGATAATGTTGGTGATGGTGATAATGATGAATATGATGATGATAATGGTGACTTTTGATACTATTTATTGTTATTTGAATACAGTAACTCTTATTTGAACATTGTTGCCGGTGATGTTGGTGGTGATGGTAACTCCTATTGCATTTGAACATTGTGACTCTTGATATTGTTCTTATTTTGTAATATTTGGTTTAAATGATTAGTTGTTGTTGTTGAGTCATAAATTGGTTGATGTTGTTGGATGACTAGTTGCATAGATGAGTAGAGATAGGAGAAATTTTATGTTGATGGTTATTGGATGTTTGATCTTATTGTGTGATTGCTCTTAGATGTTGGATGGTTGTTAGATGTTATATGGATGAACAAAAATAGGACACATATAGAAAAATTTAAAAAATATACCATTAAAATTAATTTTTATCGCAAAATTTTCGTATCCATTACAAAATTCGTCACTGATTTTTAGATTCGTCACAAAATTCGTCGCTAAATTTATTGCTAAATTTCTAAATACGTGACTAAATTTTTAGATTCGTCACTAAATTTGTTACAAAATTTCATCACCAAATTTGTCGCAAAAATTCATCGCTAAATTTGTCAGAAAAGTGTCTCTAAGTTCGTGGCAAAAATTAATCGGTAATTTTGTCACAAAAGGTTTGTTGCTATTTTTTTCACGAATTTCTAATAAAAAATTAGTGATGAATTCTGCGACGAATACTGTTCGGTTGAAATTTTGTGACGAACAATATTTCGTTGCAAATTTTGCAATGAATGGAATTTCGTCACAAATTCTTTGATGAATAATATTTCGTCATAAAATTTGTTACTAATTTGCAATGAAAAAATTATTTGTTAGTGATGAAATATTGTTCATTGTAGAATTTGCAACGAATTTTGGGGAGTTCATTGCTAATATTTGCAACAAGCTATTAGTGACGATCTAATGTTCGTTACTAAAATTTTTAGCGATGAACTTTTTACAAAAATCCATCCATAAATCTGTCATAAAAAGACTGCTTTTTTGTAGTGGAAAACATTTTTTGTGACATGAAATGCATGATTTCAAATTCCCTTAGATCATAACTAAGAGATTTATTCCCCATTTTGCATGAATTGTGAGAGACAAGTTGATTTGTGTATTGGCAAGTTGGTTTGTGTTTGTTAAGCATGTGAAAGATAAGTTAGTTTGTGAGGTTTGCAAGTTGGTTTATGTTTGTGAGGTGTGTGAGAGACAAGTTTGTTTGTGAGGGTGTCAAGTTGGCTAATGTTTGTGATGAGTATAAGTGACAATTCGACTTGTGGGTTGTTAAGTTGGATTGCAAGCCAACTTGATGAGTGTGCAGAAATAAGTTCTGAGGCATGGACATGACAAGTCTATTTGAACAAAGGTACATGTCAACTTGGTAAGAGAGATGACAATGGTTCTAAGACTTGAATGTGACAAATCGACTTGTGCAAATAGATAAGTCGATATGGCAAGAATGTAGGCAATGATTCGGAGGTTTGGTGATGGCAAATCGACTTGACCTTACATGGGAAATGCTCAAGTCGACTTGATTTCATAAAATTAAATCGATTTGCTTGTATCGCAAGTAGACTTGACCCTTGACAATCCCACACAAGTCCACTTGTGAGGGTTGCAAGTCGATTTGTGCACATGAAATGTAGTGAAATGATGAAAAAGGACAACCAAAACTAGTTGAAGCTTAACAATGAGGGATAAGATAGTAATTTCATAGTATACTACAAATAGGTTTCATCAAAGACCAAAATTCATTTCTCTTTTCTCTTACTCGACTCTCATAACTCTCGCTCTTGTCCATCTCTCTCTCTATCTCTTATTTGAAATCAATCACCCCTCTACTAAAATCACTCCATTAAGTTTCCAAAAATCCCAAGTAAACTCGTGGATGAAGGTGAATTTAGAGAAAACCTAGAGTTGCTCCACGAAAGGGAAACGTTAGGGTTTTTGAAACCCGATGCCCAAAGCTTGATCCAACCACAAAATTGAGATAATTTTTTTTGTATTCTAAACTTGGGTTTTGCTTTCTCGTTATAGATTTGTAAATTGTTATTAAGATTTGAGGAGTTCAATTTGGGGATTTTAGAGTTAGGGTTTGTAAATGAGAAAATTTGAAAAAATCATGAATGAAAATTGTATATAGATATAAATTAATGTATATGATGGAATTAAAACATACAATCATGAATTTGAGAAATTAGGGTTTATACTATATTGGAAAAAATTCATAACCCTAGAAATGAACATAATTTAACATTTAATTCATGTGTATTGTCTTAGAATAAAATAATTGAAACTCGAGAAAGGATTAATATAGAAATTGATTGTGAATTGGGAGTGTTTATCCCAAGATGTGATTGATTTCATGATTATACTTGCATAAGAAAAATACTTTTATAGAACTTTCTAAATGATTTTCAAAACTTGATTTTATATATTTTAGTGTGTAGAATATTCCAAAAATTGAGTTTGAAATTCTTATGTATCCTAATGTTTTGAATGAATATATATGCTGTGTTGATTTATTATTGTTGAACACATTGTGATATGGGTACTAACGAGCAATTATTAAATTAATAGCATATGGAATTGATTATTAATTTTCATGAAATGATGCATGGTGTGGTTACTAGGGGAAGAGACTGAACCCCATAAAATGACTAGTTATTTCCCCTCCACGACACAAATCATCGAGTGTGTAGTGGGGATTAATAGACCATGGTATATAATCAAGCGTGATGGTATATTTTTGGTCAAATAACTTGCCGCCTAATGGGGTATGGGACAGTTGGTTGTACCACCAATGAACACCATAACCAACGCCAATGATGAGAGCATTTTTAAACGTAAATTTCTAGAGTCTTGGTGGTCTCACCTGAGGTCATGGTAGATCTTTGTTGAAAACAACGATTTTGGTTTGCCCCATGCTTGAAAATGTAAAATAGTTGGATGCATATGATGATTTTGAAAATAATAACTTGAAATTTATTTTCCTTTGAATAAGTTTGAGAATGACAAGATGATTTGAATAATTATGCATTTGATATATTCACCATACCAATTTTATTTTTGTACAATTTGTATATCATTCATTGGGTATAGTATATACTCATCCCTCCACTTCCATTTTTATAGAGAAAGCCTAATTGAGATTTGTGGATGCTTAGGGTGATTTTGAAGAAGCTTGCTTTGTTGGACTTCTTCGGACAATAGTTTTCTTTTGATTTAAAGTATTGGTAGACCCAAGTGGAAGCACATTGTATAATTATTTTGAGAATCTATTTTGTATTATATTTATATGGATTTGGAATTTAACTATGGTTTGTATTCCTAAAAATGAGGACCTCCCTTTTATTTACTTGAATTTCTTTGGAAATAGCTTTTGGGGGAAATTTGGTATGGACCCTTTGAGTAGAGACTGGTTTTAAAATCTGTGGATTTGTTTGGATTTGAAATGGCCGGGATGACCCATGTGCATGCATGTTACAAACAGGGATGGGTTGTGTAACACTGAAAATTAGGTGTTAGAAAATTTTTATTTAATTACTAATTTTTCTTTAAAAAATACTAGGAAAAATCGGATTGTAATTGAAACCAGAGTTTGGATGTAACATAAAAAAATTTAATATTTTGATTTTTTCATCTCATTTAAGTGCCAAGTATTGAAAATTTGTCAAATTTTGATCTTTTGCATAATTTCAAAATAATTTGCAAGTGAATAAATAAATTATAGTTCATATAATTAACAAAGAGTGAATTGACTTAGTGATGTATATCGTTTTGGAAGATTATGGAGTCATGAGATCAAACCTCTTTAGGAACAATGGACGAGAGAATAAATGAGACAAATTTGCTTGGTGAAGGGATAAGTGAATTTTGAGGAAGAAAAAAAAAAAAAAAAGAAAAGAGACAAGTCTCCTTGAGAAGGCATGAGATGCCTTGTATGAAGCTTGGGTTGGCTCATGAAAATGGATGATGTGAATAGTAGGGTGACTCATGAGAATCATGGGTTGGCTTGTGAATGAAATATAAAGAGAATGGGTCACCCAATGAAGAAATGAGACATCTTGGAGTGTAAATTGTGAAGCATAAGTCGCCTTGTGTAGAGCATGAGACAACTTTAGAGGGTGGAGGAAGAGCATAGGATGCCTCATGCAATGAATGGGTTGCTTCTTGCATAAAAAAGGGGAGAACAAGGCACCTCATGCGGGTGTTGGGATGCCTTGTGCCTTTGAAGAGACGACTCAGGGAGAGCAAAGGACATTGACTCTGGGGGATGGAAACCTTGAGTCGCCTTGTATCAATGATTGGGATGACCCGTGGCTTGGAGAGTGAGGAAAGGATGCCTTGTGCTCATGATCGAGTCACCCTATACAAGCCATAAGACGCCTTGAAGGTGTGTAGGGTAAAATGTCTGAGGCATCGTAAGCTTGGGTCGCCCTACCGAAAAATGTTGGGTCGACCCGGGTGGCCAGCAGGGGGTGAATTTCTGAGGTCTCACATTCTTAGGTCGCCCTGTCCAATTCTTGGGTCGTCCCATCCCATGCATGAGTCGCCCTAAGTCCTTAGAAATCAAAGAATGGGTTGCCTTCTTTGTGAGTCGCCCTGTTCATTTGAGCCCCAATAAATTGAGATATAAAATGACCAAATTGAATAACCAAACCCAACCCAAACCCTTGAATCATCAAGGATAAGATGGTAATTGACTAATTCAATAATAATATATTTGAATAGAGTCTAAATTCTTCATCTCCCTCGTTTATTTCTCTCGACAATTGCTCTCTCATCTCTCTCTCTGCATTTTTCTCTCTCACAACTCTCTTGAATGCTCTCTTAAAAAGAATCAACTACCCTCCAATTAAACCTACTCAATCAACTTCTAACATCCTCAATACATGCGTGAGAAGGAGAATCGAAGGAGAAATTAGAGTTGCCCAACGAAGGGAAAGATTAGGGTTTTTGAAGCCCAAATTCCAAAACTCCATTCAACCCCACAATTAAGATAATTTCTCCTCCCTAATCTTGGGTTTAGTTTCCTTATTACTAGATTGAATTGTATTATTGAGATTTGAGGAATTTTATTTAGAGGTCAAAACCCTAGAAATTGTGAATAATAAAATTTGAAGGAAAATGAAATAAAAATGGTATCTAGATAGAAATGACATATAAATGAACTAAATGTTGAATTTTGAACATAGATTCTTGGATTTGGGGAAATTTAAGGTTTGTGCCAATTTAAGAAAAAATTTATAAACCCTAGAAATTGATGAAATTTAAGAATTAAATTGTCATTATTGGTCTAGGAAAATCTTTTGGAGCCCAAGGAGGCATTACAAGGGGTTCGAATTGGGGATTGGGAGTGAAAGCTCTTCCAAGTGGTGAGTGGATGGCTATGTTGCATGTGAATGAGAAATTGTTTTAAATTATGATTTATGGAATGAATTTTGAAATGAAATTTGAAATGGATTTACAATGTTTTGTGATTGTAGTGTGCCTTGGAATGAAATTGTGATAAATCCATGACTCTTGAGATTAAATATTAAATTATTTACGCCATGTTATATTTGAATATTTATTATGAATTGTGAATAATCATCTATTTTGTAAATGAGTATGATTGGTGTGATGAATTGAATTTGGTAACATGGTGTTGGGAAAAAGACTATAGTCTAAGTCTTACCCCCGACCGGGGGCATCGGGGTGATGTAGTTAAGCCTTATCTATGTTAAATTAGAGATTTGAAGGAGACGAGATGGAGAGCCACTCAAGTCGGCCGGATGGTGTGGTGGCACCCCACAAAAACAATTCTTGGCCAGCGCCGACGTGGAGGGAATTTTATAGAAAATTGTAAAAAGCCCCTTAGCGGATCCTACAAATAGCCATTGGTAGGAAAATGGTTTATGGCAAACCCCAAAAAATATTTTAAAAAGGAAAAATTTGAATTGTTTATTGAATTGGAATACTTAAGTAATGGTGAATGTGATTTAAATTCCAATTTACGTAAATTGTTTTATCTATTGAAATGAGATGAATTTGATATTATATGTTTTACACCATTACCCTTATCCCTCATTCATGTTCATCATGTTATTGCAATTCATTCACTGAGTATTTATAATATTCACCCCCTCTCTAATTTTCAGAGGAAGCATAGACTTGGACCAGTACCGGTTGGATGAAAACTTTTGGTGACATTCGATAGGTATTGGAGATGTAAATTTTATTCTTTTTAGAATCTATGTATATGGACCATGGAATAGAAGTTTTGTACATCTCTTTAAGTTTGGATTTATTTGATACTTGCTTAGTTACTCCTTGGGCAAGTATTGGTAAAATCCTTACTTGGACAATATGGAACTTTGTTTGACTTTTGCTTAAAATTTTCTTTTATAAAAACTTATTGCTTTCATTGGGACATTTGAAATACATTGTGAACTTTTGAAATATATTCTAAATTTGTAGAGTTATTTCAATTGCTTAGGATTGTTTGGATGGTTGAGCTGATGCATGAATAATTTGGATTTTATATTAGAAATGTTTGAGAAATGGAATACCTTGCGGTACCTTGGGACATGCAGTGAGGTACACATGTGTTTCAGAGTAACGTGACAGTTATTATGTGCTCAACGGGAGAGTCGAGGTGTGACAATTCTATTGGTATCAGAGATTTGGTTCACGATTTTAAATATTTAAAGGTTTGAAATATTTCCAAATGTCTCCAAAAGTTTTCCAAGTACTTTGAAATGTTTTCCTTTTTAAATTTCAGATTTTTAGAAGACTTTTTTCGAAAGATGTATAAAAACCTTCAATGGATTCTTAAGAATTAGGATCAATTTTATTTTTAGGGAGTTAAATACATAGTCCAATACTTAATTTAGTGAGTTAAGGATAATTCCTCTCTCCTTATAGGAATCATGCCTCCTAAGCCAATGATGAGGAATGTTAGTGAGATTCTTCCTTCCGAGCATTAGGATGAATCATCATCCCATGCTCTAACTTCTCCTTCGGTTGCAACTAGTACTTACCTGGCACCTTTAACCGAGATTCTTCCACCGTTACTCGATGCTCTCTGGTAGTGGAACGAGTGGTGAAACACTTATGGCGCTCGTCTTCAAGCCCTTCCTCAAGCGCCAATTCCTTCTCTACCAAGGCCAACCATTCCACCTACTCCTTCGACAGAGCCAATTACTCCTCCCACTTTTGTGGCTACTCCCATCACCTGTCCAACCATCAAATTGTCCAAATTGATCAAAGAACCCCGACAACTTGGATGTGTCACCTTTACAAGGACGAGTGATGCTATGATAGAAAAGAACTAGATTAATCAGGTTCAGGAGACAGTAACCGATATGAGGCTTGACGATGAGTTGAAGCTCATGGTGGCTGTGAAATTGTTAGATGAAGAATCTCGAGCATAGTGGGATGGTCTTAAGGAGAGATCCATAACACCTATCTCTTGGAATGAATTCCTTAGGGAATTCAACGAAAAGTAGTGTACTCAATTCTACCAAGATTTAAAGAGAAAGGAATTTCTCCACCTCCGCCAAGGCAACAAGTCAGTGGTGGACTATGAGATGGAGCTGAGGAAACTGTCCTCATTTGTTTTGGTGTTGGTGATTTCAGAGGAATACCCGCGCTCTAAGTTTGAGGAATGTCTGAACTTGTTTATCCAGGAGAAAATGTCTGTAACCTCGGCCCACACCTACAAAGATGTTCTAGAATTAGCATTAAGGGCTGAGAAAATGGTTGAGAAAAGGGGAAGGATAAGAGAGGGACAGAAGAAAAAAAGGAGGTTCAAGTATACATTGGGCCAAGGCTCAAAGCAGAGTAGAAGCACAGGCTCCTACGGTGTAAATTCTATTACCGAATCCGTTGGCATTCCATAATACCAACGCACGTCCCATCTTGGGACCCCCACTTCTAGTTCCATTTTTGGGAGCAAATCGGTGGGAAACAAGAAAGAGTAGTGTAAGCACTGTGGAAAATTTCATTCCAGGTTTTGTCATACATTCAAAAGGTGCTACTAGTGTGGAAAGTAAGGCCATTTCTGCAACATTTATCTAGAGTTGGGGTGGGAAAGCCAAACAAGTTGAGAATGCCCTAGTGGATCGAGGGGAAGTCAAGCCAACACCCCTACCTCACCTCCTAATGTCACACCATGGATGGAGACTGTGAGCAACATAGTAGCTACTCCAACCCAACGTCCGCAAATAAGAGCTCAGACCAGAATTTATGCAATGACTAACGAGGATGCCCAAAACAATCTCGACATAGTCATAGGTAAATTTTTAAGAGTTTGAACTCGATGATTTAGAAATTTGAATATAAACATTATGAGATCATGATTGCTTGGTTTTGAATTTGAAGCATATTAGAGATATTGCATGATACTAAGGTGATTGGAAATGATTTTGATGTTTAATGATAGCTTTGGTGGCATTGAGATTATAAATTTTGATTGAGTTTGGTTAAAACTGAACTTTAATTTTTATTCTCCATATATAGGTATGATGAAATTTTTTGGAGTTGATACTCGTGTTTTAATTGATACAAGGTCAAATAACTTTTTTATGAGCACGGAGTTTGCTAAACATTCAAATAGACCTTTGACCCCACTTGAAAAGGAGTTATCGGTTATCACTCCTTTAGAGGAATGGTTGCAAAGGGACATTGTACTCAAGGCGTGTGAAATAATTGTAGAAGGTGAAATTCTTGAAGTGGACTTGATTTGGTTAGAGATGAGAGACTTTGACGCTATACTGGGTATGAATTGGTTGCATCCTCATAGGGCTTCAGTGAATTGTTTTACTAAGGAGGTAGAATTTTGGAGACCAGGACGTCCTCCACTAGTATTCATTAGTGAATTGTGAGTCTTACTGAGTTGTGTAATCTCGATTTTGGAGGCACGAAAACTAGTGCACAAGAGCTGTGAGGCTTACCTAGCCCACATTATTGACACTACTATGCAGAGTCCAAAGTTGGTAGATGTTTTGGAGGTGAATAAATTCCTAGATGTTTTTCCTGACGAGTTACCTAGTCTACCTTTGGTTCAGGAGTTTGACTTTGCTATTGACTTAACTCCCAGAACCACACCTATTTCAATCCCTCTATATCGAATAGCACCTACGGAGTTGAAAGAATTGAAGGTCCAATTTCAGGAGTTATTAGACAAGGGGTTTGTTCGACCGAGTACCTTATCTTGGGGTGCTCTGGTTCTATTTGTGATGAAGAAAGATGGCACCATCTGGTTGTGTATCGACTACTGGTAGCTGAATAAGGTGACCATTAAGAATAAATACCTTTTGCCGAGAATTGATGACTTGTTTGATTAACTCCAAGGGGCTAGTGTCTTCTCGAAGATCGATTTAAAGTTGGGCTATCACTAATTGAGGATAAAGGATAGTGATATCTACAAGACTGCGTTTAGAACACAGTATGAGAACTATAAATTTTTTGTGATGCCATTCGGTTTGACGAATACTCCTATAGTTTTCATAGACCTCATGAATCGAGTCTTCTACCCCTACCTCGACAAGTTCATCATAGTATTCATTGACGATATCTTGGTCTATTCCAAAAATGATGGGGAATACTCGGAACATCTTTGGATGTACTACAAACTCTCTGAGAGAAGCAACTATACGCCAAGTTCCCCAAGTGTGAACTTTGACTAAGGGAGATTAGCTTCTTAGGGCACATTGTATCCAAGAATGAGATATTTGTTGACTTGAAAAAAGTAGAGGCAATTCTGAGATGGGAACAACCTAAGAATGATATCGAGGTATGAAGTTTTCTCGTTTTGGCAGGGTATTACTGGAGATTTGTAAAAGGATTCTCCAAAATTGCAGCTCCATTGTCTAGCTTGACTCGAAAGGGAGTCAAATTTGAATGAAGTGATAAGTGTAAGCAGAGTTTTCAAGAACTCAAGAAGAGACTCACGTCCACTCCACTACTTGCTCTTCCTACTGGCGGTGGTGACTATGCGATTTATAGTGACGCCAGCAAACAAGGATTGGGATGTGTTTTAATGTAAGGTGATAGAGTGATTGCCTATACTTCTCGACAATTGAATAAGCATGATATGAATTACCCTGCTCATGATTTAGAGTTTGCTGTCATTGTTTTTGCTTTGAAGATATGGCAATATTACTTATATGGAGCTACCGACAAAATCTTCACCGACCACAAGTCTCAAGTACTTATTCACTCAAAAGGATAAGAGCTGATCAAAGACTATGATTTGGTGATTGACTATCACTCGGGCAAAGCCAATGTGGTTGCGGATGCTTTAAGCCACAAATCTTTTTCTTCTTCTTTATTTTGCGGAAGTTTGTATCTCTCATGTCTTGTAGGATTCCGTACACTTAGAGTCAATCTAGCATGTGATGAGCATACTGCACTTTTGGTCAAGTTTGAAGTGCAACCAACCTTAGTGGACCATATTAAAGAGTTCCAAACAACCGATGAGGAGCTAAAGGGCATAGTAGAAAAGGTTCACAATGGTGAAGGTGACGACTTTCATATACGAGGTGATGGTATAATAGTATATGGGAAACAAATTTGTGTTCCCAAGAATGACGAGCTTCGGAGAGCCATACTTGAAGAGGCACACTCTTCGGCATATGCAATGTATCCTATAAGCTTAAAGATGTACCAAACCATCAAAGAAACTTATTGGTGATCGAGATTGAAGTGAGAGATAGTCGAGTTTGTGACAAGGTGTCTTGTGTGCTAACAAATCAAGGTTGAACATCAGAAGCCGGCCGAAACGCTTCAACCATTGCCTATATCCAAGTGGAAATGGTAGTACATCACCATGGATTTTGTGGTGGGATTGCCATGTACTCTGAGCCATCATGATGTAATTTGGGTGATAGTTGACAGACTCACTAAATTAACACATTTTCTTTTAATCTAGAACACTTACTCTTTGGAGAGGTTAGCTAAACTATATATTTGTGAGATTGTTTGACTCCACGGGGTTCTAATGTCAATTGTATCAGATCATGATCCCTGATTCACATCTCGATTTTGGCTTGAGCTACAAGAGGCTTTAGGGACAAAGCTTAAGTTCAGCACTGCTTTTCATCCTCAAATTGATGGACAATCAGAGCGTACAATTTAGAAATTGGAAGACATACTTAGGGCATGTGTAATGGACTTCTAAGGGAGTTGGACAAGCATCTTCCATTGATTGAATTTGCATACAATAATAGCTATCAAATTAGCATTAGGATGCCCCTTACGAAACTCTCTACGGAAGAAAATGCCGAACACCTTTATGTTGGGATGAAGTTGGAGAGTGGAAGATTGAAAGTGTGGAGCTCATTGAGACAACCATAGAAAAAGTGAAGGTGATTTGGGTAAGAATGAAGCCGGCTCAAAATACACAGAGTTACACCAAAAAAAAAAGACGACCTTTGAAATTCAAGGTTAGAGACATGGTTTTCTTGAAGAAATCACCCTAGAACAGTGTAATCCAGTTTTGGAAATGGGAAAAATTAAACCCTTGGTATATTGGGCCATTCAAGGTTTAATTATTAATTTTTTTTTTTTGTAAAATACAGGGAGAAATCGGATTGTAATCAAATTCAGAGTTTAGATGCAACATCGGAAAATTTAATGTTTTGATTTTTCCATCTCACTTAAGTGCCAAGTATTGGAAAATTTTCAAATTGTGATCTTTTGTATAATTCCAAAATAATTTGCAAGTGGATAAATAAATTATAGTTCATATAATTAACGAAAAATGAATTGACTTAGTGGTGTATATCTTTTAGGAAGACTTTGGAGTCATGAGATCAAACCTATTTAGGAACAATGGATGGGAGAATAAATGAGACAAATTTGCTTGGAGAAGGGATAAGTAAATTTTGAGGGGGGGAAAAAAAGAAGAGAGACAAGTCTCCTTGAGAAGGCATGAGATGCCTTGCATGAAGCTTGGATTGGCTAATGAAAACGGATGATACGAGTAGTAGGGTGACTCATGAGAAGCATGGGTTGACTTGGGAATAAAATATAAAGAGAATGGGTCACCCTATGAGGAAATGAGACGTCTTGGAGTGTAAATTGTGAAGCATGAGTTGCCTTGTGTAGAGCATGAGACGACTTTAGAGGGTGGAGGAAGAGCATAGGACGCCTTATGCAATGAATGGGTCACCTCCTGCATGAAAAAATGGAGAACAAGGTGTCTCATGCGGGTGTTGGGATGCCTTGTGCCTTTGAGGAGATGACTCAGGGAGAGCATAAGACGTAGACTCTGGGGACAGAAGCCTTGGGTCACCATACATCAATAATTGGGACAACCCATGGCTTGGAGAGTGAGGAAAGGATGCCTTGTGCTCATGGTTGAGCTGCCTGATGAAAGCCAAAAGATGCCCTGAAGGTGTGCAGGATGAAATGTCTGAGGTATCGTAGGCTTGGGTCACCCTACCCAAAAATGTTGGGTCGACCTGGGTGGCCAGTAGGGGTGAATTTCTGAGGTCTCACATTCTTGGGTCGCCCTATCCAATTTTTGGGTTGACCCAAGGCATAGCAAATTGGAACACGGGTTATCCCAACCCATGCATGAGTCGCCCTAAGTCCCTAGAAATCAAAGAACAGGTTGTCCTGCCTTCTTTGTGAGTCGCCCTATCTATTCTAGCCCCAATAAATTGAGATATAAAATGACCAAATTGGACAGACAAACACAACCCAAACCCTTGAATCATCAAGGGTAAGATGGTAATTGACTAATTCATTAATAATATGTTTGAATAGAGTCTAAATTCTTCATCTCCCTCATTCATTTCTCTCGACATCTGCTATCTTATCTCTCTCTCTGTATTTTTCTCTCTTACAACTCTCTTGAATGCTCTCTTAAAAAGAATCAATTGCCCTCCAATTAAACCTGCTCAATCAACTTCCAACATCCTCAATACATGCGTGAGAAGGAGAATCGAAGGAGAAATTAGGGTTGCCCAACGAAGGGAAAGATTAGGGTTTTTGAAGCCCAAATTCCAAAATTCTTTCCAACCCCACAATTAAGGTAATTTCTCTTCCCTAATCTTGGGTTTAACTTCTTTATTACTAGATTGACTTGTATTATTGAGATTTGAGGAATATCATTTAGAGGTCAAAACCTTAGAAATTGTGAATAATAAAATTTGGGAGAAAATGAAATAAAAATGATATATAGATGGAATTGACATGTAAATGAACTAAATGATGAATTTTGAACATAGATTCTTGGATTTGGGGAAAATTAGGGTTTGTGCCAATTTAAGAGAAAAATTATAAACCCTAGGAATTGATGAAATGTAACAATGAAATTGTTATTATTGGTCGAGGAAAATCAATTGGAGCTCAAGGAGGCATTACATTGGGTTCGAATTGGGAATTGAGAGTAAAACTCTTTCAAGAGGTGAGTGGATGACTATGTTGCATGTGAGTGAGAAATTTTTTTTAATTATGATTTATAAAATGAATTTTGAAATGAAATTTGAAATGGATTTATAATATTTTGTGATTGTGGTATGCTCTGAAATGAAATTATGATAAATCCATGACTCTTGAGGTTAAACATTGAATTATTTGTACCATGTTACATTTGAATATTTATTGTGAATTGTGAATAATGCTCTATTTTGTAAATGAGCATGATTGGTAAGATAAATTGAATTCGATAACATGGTGCTGGGAAAAAAGCTATAATCTAAGTCTTACCACGGACTGAGTCCATTGGGACAATGTGGTTAAGGTTTATCTATGTTAAATTAGGGGCTTGGAGGAGGCGAGATGGAGAGTCACTCAAGTCGGCTTGATGACATGGTGGTACCCCACGAAAATAAATTTCGGGCCAACGCTGAGGTGGAGGGGATTTTATAGAAAATTGTGAAAAATCTCTTGGTAGATCTTACCAACAGTCATTGGTAGGAAAATAGTTTTTGGCAAATCCCAAAAAATATTTTAAAACGGAAAATTTTGAATTGTTTATTGAATTGGAATACTTGAGTCATAGTGAATGTGATTTAAATTCCAATTTACGTAAATTGTTTTATCAATTGAAATGAGATGAATTTGATGATATATGTTTGGCACCACCATCCTCATCCCTCATTTATGTTCATCATTCCATTGTACTCCATTCACTGAGTATTTATGATACTCACCCCATCTCTCCAATTTTCAGAGGAAGCATAGATTTGGAACAGTGCCGGTTGGGCGAAAACTTTTGGTGACATTTGATAGGTATTGGAGATGTTAATTTTATTCTTTTTGGGATCTATGTATATGGACCATGGAATGGAAGTTTTGTACATCTTTTTAAGTTTGGATTTAATTGATACTTTCTTGATTACTCCTTAAGCAAGTATCGGTAAAATTCATACCCGGGCAATATGAAACTTCATTTGATTTTTGCTTAAAATTTTCTTTTGCAAGTACTTAAAATTTTCTTTTGCAAAAACTTATTGCTTTCATTAGGACATTTGGAATACATTGTGAACTTTTGAGATATATTTTGAATTTATAGTGTTATTTCAATTGCTTGGGATTGTTTGGATTGTTGAGCTAGCACATGAATAATTTGGATTTTATATTGGAAATGTTTGAGAACCGGAATGCCTTGCAGTACCTTGGGAAATGGAGTGAGATTCACACATGTTTCAGGGTAATGCGGTAGTCGTCGCATAATCGATTCGAGGATCGGGACATAGCATCTAAGTTGTTGCACTTAGCACCAATTAATACGTAGGTAGCTGTTAAAAATTATCAACTAAATTAGTTAGTAGATAAAAAAAATTAATTAATAATATATATTTATAAACGAAAATAGTCGATCAAATTCTAATTTCATTTGATCTAATCTTTCTCATTAGTATTTGCTCATCAAAGCATGTATGCTTTGACCATTATCAAAACATATCTTGACCAACAAATGCTAAACTTGTGGGCAATTTTGGAAGGAAAAATTACATGCTGACCAAGTGTCACAAATACCCACGCATGCTTCACAATTTTCTTAATGTCTGTTCAATTCCGTCTACTTGTTAGACTTTTAAAAAGCATAGGAAATAAATGGATATGTTTTTACACTATAGGAAAAACATGTCGTTTTCAGTCAAATCATAGGGGGGAAAGTGTAATTTAGCCTTAAAATTTTTATACTTATTTTTGCGAGGAAGAAAGTTAATACATTGATCTCACAATTTGGATTATCATGCTTCATCATACTGCATAGAAAATGAATGCTTTCACATGCACGTGCAAAAAGGAAAAGAGGAAAAAATATATATTAGATACACCCTAATTGATATCTCACAAGAATTATTAAAATCTAATAAATCAAGGGACAAGAGAATAGCGCATCCTTAACCAAAATAATCCCAATACTAGACATGACATGATCTTAAATTTGAAATTTGCAACTAACACCAAATCCGAGTTTTTGAGAATGCTTGAGATTTCGGACATGTTCCAAACAATAAAATGAGATGAGATATCTCGCAAAATGTTTATTTGAAACTAATGTATTTAGAGCTTGTTTAGTAAAATTTATTTTTTACTTAAAAGTAGTTTTTAAGTTTAAACTAAAAATAATAACTTAAAAAATAAAGTTAAATCTGTTTGCTAGTTTCATTTTTAAAAACTCTTTTTTTGTTCCTTTTTATTAAAAAGTTATTTGATAAAATAATCTATATAAATTTTGATTTTAGTTAAAATTACCATAAAGTGAATAGATATATTATAAGTATATTACTAACTATTCAAAAATCTACAATAATAGGCATTAATTTTAATGATCAAACTAAAAAATAACAAATTATTATTTTTTATTTACAAGTACTGTTATTATATTACTTTTGAATATATATAGTGGGGGAAGAAGTGTTATTTACAAGAATTATTTTTATAGGTTATAGTATTTTTTTATATAACAAATTATTTTTTACACATTATTTTTCCAAAGAAAGATGACAGCAATTGGATTTCATAACCTACCACCGTTGGATTACTTTCCCTAATCCCCAAGGTTCTTCGTTGACTTGGTCATTACAAATAATAGTGACGCCAAGAAAGTGTTCGAAGAAATTCCTCAATGAAATGGCTTCTTGGAATTCTGTGATAACAAATTAATTCCTTTTGAATAAAATTAGTTATTATAATTTTTGCCTACTGTTCCTTCTTTCCCTACTCTTCGTGAACCTTTGCCTCCTTCCATCAAGCCCGTTCCTCCTTCCTTGGCTTCCGCGATTCATCCTCCGTCCTCAACGTCTTCGACAGCTGTGACTGCTTCTTTGAAAACGGTTAAGGAGTTCTAGAGACAAGTAGCTAAAGAGTTTTTGGTGAAAAATCTTTTGTTCACAAGCCTGATCAGCTAGGGAAGAGAGAGAGGGAGGGAGGCAGGGAGAGGGTCAGAGAGAGAACCTAGCGATGGCGAAAATGAGAATGAGGTATTGGGGTATTAAGGTTTTGAAAGGGTAAGAGTTGGAATTATGATTTTATAAGAAGGACATAAAGGGAATGAAAAAATATTTTCTCCATAAAAGCTGGTAAAGGAGAAGCAAAAGCTCCTCTTAAGAGCTTTTGGTGAAACTTTTTTTTTTTCTCGTTTTTCTTCATTAAAAAATGGCTGTTTTTTTTTTTAAGAGTTTATTGAAAATGATATTTGGTAGAATTTCTTCTTAAAATGAGAAGAGAAACTTAAAAAAAGTTCTACCAAACACACTCTTAGAAAGTTATAAATGAGAAATAAACATTTCACCTTTTCCTTTTTTTGCATGTAAAAGATTTATAAACATTAGTTGCAATCCTCCATAGTAACCTAGCCCTTTCTATAAATAAGAACACCTCATCTTTCAATCACCGCATTATCAAAAACCTAAAGATAAAAGCCTTACCCCACAAAAATGGCTTCTTCCATTAGTTCTACAAAGAACTCATTGTAATTTTGTATACAAAACCTTAATACATGTGGGAGCCTTTTGGTATACTGGAAGGGTTGTCTTCACATGTGGGTCAGATATAAGGAAGCGTGCTCTCTCCACAGGTTTAGTAGAGATCCTACAGACGCCATGAAAGCGCTTGCCTTCTGGCTAGGGCATGAGCACGCCTCTTATGGCTTCAAAAACATGGTTTATAAAGTTCGAGGTTTCCCTAATAGCCTCATTGATGCTACAGTGGATAAGAATCGATATTAATTCTTTGTTATTTTGATTTAAATTCAATGCTTTTGGATTTTTTCCCCAGAGAATTCTCATGTCACTTAAATCCTTGAATTAAAAGAATTATAATTGGGAAATGCACCTTTTTTGTGTTAAGTTTACATATTCATACGATGATCTTCCTCGGTAAACTTTTTTGGGCCCAATAGCGTTTCAGCCACAAAATCATTATGGCTTCCCCCAACTATAATCCCCTAATCTTGGTGCATACAGAATTTGATTCAAAGATATCTCTCTTCCACCACAAAAGCTTTAACCTACAAAATCAGCTAAGACCTGCAGAATTATGAGATTGGAATAATCACGCCCTAATTTCGGTGTATTTTTGAGTCCAAAATTTCGACCCTCCGCGGTTAATTTTGAAACTCCACTTTTCAGCAACATCATTACACAAAATACATACCAAAACGTAGATCATGATGTAAGGAAACTATATCTATCATTTTCATGCATCGATTTTCTCTAAATCTTGACAAATCTGGGGTTTAATGGTCTCGGTCACTATTCACGACCGAGAACTTCAACTGGAATTTTCATGACCTAAACGTGTTCGGAAAATTATAAAAAAATTATTTTCGTGATCTACGTGACATGGGTAACAACGTGGTATAATTGGATTTACGAAACTCATCTGTGATCCGAACCCCAAATTTTATACCTTATATTTTTTTTACCCAAAATTAATTCCAAAAATTTATTTTAAAATAAATCTAATATGGCTCTGATACCAATGTTATATTATGGTGACTCTATCACGCAGCAGAAGCATATCTCAAAAATTTTTCGAAATCATAAAAGGTTAGCGTTTAGGATATACCTCAATGAACAATATAAAAATATTTCGAGAACCGCGAGTCCTTTGTCTTGATCTTTCTCGTAGTCGGGGTGATAATCACAAAGTCGAACTGTCACCGCAATTCTATGATGTCGCAACTCAAAGCCTGATGATTTGATCGCTGTAAAACAAATTCCCTACTCGGAATTTAGTAACCCTCATGACAATGTATTTTTTTCTAAAAAATACAATGGATGTGCAAAACTTTCTTAATTGGAATGAAGAACCCTAGATCTGTAGGGATGGTTCTCTCTTTAAAGAAGAATCTCAAAAGTTGTTACTAACTCACAATTGGAAGGGAAATCAAAATCACACTCACATAGAAGGAAAGTTACACAAAAGGGGGAGGTAGTTATGGGTAATGGGAGTTATCCCATTCCCATTTAAAGTTCAAAATAATTTTTATCTTAGGTAAATTGCCGCTACGTAGGCATTTACTAACATCTCCCACTTACACATGAGGGCATTTTATGATCACTACAAAATCACAACTCATGTGATCACTCCACATCACCCTACTAGACTTTCATATAGAGTTGGACGTTGTGCCACTAGCGAGTACACCTGTAAATAAAAGGATTTCTTGATGCACCTGTTAGGATGATTGAGTAGTCTACGTTAGTACAAAAATAAGGCTCGCTGTACCTCAGATCCAAAAGTAATTACATTGATCGAGCTACTTTTCTCATCGAAAGTAATCCCCAGAAATCGCTCGACTATGTATTCACTATTATATTCAAATCCCTATATGGATGAACATAAAAGATCGGTCGATAAATATAACACAATGATGTATATCCAATTGATCTTTCTTTTCCCAAACTCGAATCTATTAGTCTCAACTTAGCTGCTTTCCTAGACCTGTTCCTCAGATCTCAATTTATCTTTTGGGCCATCGGTAAACAGACTAAAATAACAAACACTGAATCAGGACCTCAAGAGATAGCCGAAAGTAATAAGGGTATGAGAGATCCCACCCAATGGATCTCGGGTCTCACACAATGGGGTTTGGGGATAAATATCAAATTAATGTCTCAAGTAAAATAGCTCCCACTATCCCTAGTCGTCGTATCACACGTGATATGAAACAGTGCCACAGTGTTATTCTCCCATCTCTCAAAGGGCATATGTCAATTTTTTCTAACATTGTATAGGTATGAGACTCAGTCTACACGTAAGACTTTATCCAGAGATCTCAGAGAGAGTATAGATCTCAAATCTGGCTACTAACAGACAACATGGATGTGGTTACGTCTATGTCGGTCATATCACATATAACCTCATCCTAAACACATATCAGGACGACTTATATTCTAGTAGGGCTACTCTCAAATCCTCTTATAGTCAGAAATCGTCTTATCTCCGCTCACTCAGAGCTGGAGGTGATTACTCATGTGAGAAAGTTGAACTCGCCTGCCTGACATATCTATTATTACATCACATAGTATATATATGATAACAAAATTAAGTCATTAATTAAAATATAACACAAGTGTGACTGAATAATGAACAATAATCATATATATAGAAAAATCAACAAGTATCAATGTCATCAAAAAAAGTATAAGATGAGAAATGTCAACAAATACCTAAACCCAATGACTCCCTATGCCCTAAAAAGGAGTCTCTAGTGATGGGTTTGGTGAATGGGTCTGTCACGCCCCGATCCTCGATCCGAGACCGTAAACAGCCGCCTGTCACCCCGTATGCTGCCACCACTCGACATGCATACCGAGGCAACGAAGGCTCTCATCAACACCTGTATAACACCTGTTTTTCTCAAAACATCATTTCCCAAGTAAATAATATAAAATGCAAGACAATGCCTCAATGCATAGTTATACAGTACATCTGAGAGTTTCAATTACATTACATAATATAATTACAGTCATCCCGATATAAATATACAATGGCCATTCTATAGACCTCAAATATGTACAGTATCATCAAATACATGAATCCATCATCATTAAATATAACACTGCAGAAGAATGGTCGATATCATACTCAAGTCCGAGGTCTCCCAACAAAATCAAGTGTGTTGACTCACTCGACACGTCTCTCTTGTGCTAAGTCTACAACTGAAATCAGGAAAAAGTGAGGGGTGAGTATTATAGAAAAATACTCAGTGAGTGAGGGAATCGACAATATATTCTCAATATAGGTGTGAGCATGGAGTGCCAAAGTACATTTCAAAACCAATATGATATCAAAACCGAGTATGCTATGTCCAGAAACCAAGTGATCACATATCACACATAATAGTATCAAAATATGCATCAATTTACATTTCCGAAAACAATTAAAGCTTGCTAAGAAAATAACTCCAGTAGTGGTCTACCTCGACCAATGACGGGCACGTTGGGGGTTTTCATATGCAAATATATAAAATTAGCTCTCTACCCCAACGTTGGTCACAGGCCTCACCAAGTGCTAGACAGTGACGTAACACATGTCCTCCCCACATTTGGTTCAACCGGCTAGCTCGTGTCTATACGTATATCCAACAATCAAGTATAGTACCTCACTCGGAGCAAGACTGTAACGTAACACACGTCCTCTCCAAATTTTGGTTCATCCGAGTGCAACTATACACATCACAACCACGACATTTGCGGATACCTTCTGCAGAAGCGTATCCAGACGCACAAGGGGCGCATCTACAAATGTCCTTCGTAGTTACGGAATCCATCAACAATATCATCACATCATCATATCCGTCAATTCCATCACAAGTAGGCATCCAGTCCACATATAAATCATCAAATCATTTCAAAACAGCGTGCCAATGTATTTCATCAAATCCTTTCAATTAAAATGTCAATGCAATGATAGCATATAATTCATATCACAATTACAAAGAGTGGCACGATATATTTTCAATATAAATCATGGATGCATAACATTTAACTAAATCATTTGGGACATTCCAAGAATCACAAAAGAGAGCATTTAAAAATCATAGGTCAAACCAATGCTTACACACATTTCACAAAATATGTCATTTTGAAAAACTATAAAACATAGATTTTGTTCAATTGAAAAATACAGTGTCAAAGTCTCACTCACTGTATACGGGAGGGTACGTCACTCCCTAAAATGCACCACAACAATAGAAAGAGTTTCCCCTAAACGATCAAACAATATATCACTACAGTCATAATATATATAACACATATAAGTGTTATAGCCTTGAAAAATTTAAATGTTACATTTTATTTTTAACTACCCCCTTCAATAGGATTAAAACCTAGAACATTATATCTAGACTCCAATACATATACATACATTATTTCCCCTTCAAACATCCAAACTACAACTTCAATCACACATTATCAAAGGTACCCAACACAAACTACATTATGCTTTTTTTACTGTCAAGGTCATTATTTACATATTTAATCTCTTAGTATACTCACTTCACATTTTTAATTCTTTATCAATTTCTCCCCTTCAACACACCAATCCAACACCATACATTTATTATATTAGCACAAACACATGCTTGTGCACATTCTTTACAATTGTATATTTTCGCATCACTTAAATACACCAACATCACTATGCATGCATACACATTTATACATCATTACATACACATATAAGCCTTCATTTTATTTACTAAATTCATTCTCAAACTTTTCCGGACAGCATGCAATTTCCTTGTTCTCTTTAATGCATTCGGTCAAGGCATTTTTCATACACATGCACAATAACTCCATCCAAAGTTTCTGCATACATACACACCTAAATCCTCACACTCATGATCCCACTTTCACGTACATATACTCAATAACTCACCACAAAATTCTGCACACTTTCCTCTTTCATTTACCTTACATTCCACTACATTTTTCACATGAAAATGGTTTCCTTTCTCACTTCCACTAGTGCAGAAAATTCTGCACTCATTCTTTCTTCATTCCATTCACTAACACACATATATACACCTCATATTTCAATGCCAAAATCCAACACACACAAGTACATAAATCTCACATTTTAACACCCAAAATTTCATTAAAACCTATCCAATTTCATACCCAAAGTTCTGAATTTTCCTGCATGTGTTCCCCTATGGTTTCCCACCTCAATATGTGTTCATTCAAGACTTAAATCAAACATTTCACATGCTGAATTTTTCTGCACACCCTATAGTGTTTATTTACTTGATTTTCACACCTAGACTAAACTAAAATTAACTCATTTTCATAGTAAATGCAAGGATTTTCAAATGAAATCAAGTGCAGAATTTCTATACCTCAAATCTTTATGTCTCAAGTCCAAAACAAGTCTTCTCCTCCAAAAATCTCTCCTTTCCTCTTTGATCCTAATTTTTTGGTCAACAAAGATTCACCAAGTTAGAGATTTCCTTTTGGCTCCAAATTGATATATGTTACACTAGGGAACAAGAGGAAGCTTTCTTACCTAAAGTTGTTGAAGAAAATTTGAAGAATACATAGCTCTCTTAACTTGTACCTCTAGGTTCCCATCCTTGAATCACCAAGCAACTTTCTCCTTTCCTTTCAATTTTTTGATATGTTGTTTTAGGGATGAGGAGTGTTTGATTGATGTAAAAATATTGAAGATTGGTTGAAGGAATCAAATCTCCCTTCAAGGAATGGCTCACGGATTTGGAGAAGGAAAGAAGGCTTTTTGGTTTCTCTATCCTTTGGCTCTTCATGTTTTTGGCAAGAATAGAATGGCTAGGGTTTCTTCCAATCTCATTTACTTATCTCTCATTTAATCTTGGCCCTTCATTTTTCCAAGATCATTTTCCACCCTTGGATTAATCTTATTAAACAAGACTAAATCTCATTCACTCTCTCTTCCTCTATCTTTCTCTTCCTTCACATTTTTCTCTATCTCTCTCCCTCTCTCCCACTATTTGTTTCATTAGTTAATACATATTTCCATATTAAAATTTTCATTTAATTAATTAGTGTGGGACCCACTACTTTTATTTCACTCTCTACAACTCACACCCATATTTAATAGGTGGGGCCCACCTCAAGTTCCTAAGCATCTCATTGGTCCAGTTAGGGTTTTAGGAAAAATAAAATAGTAGATTAATTCTAAGTTATTGTAAATTACAAACAAGTCCCCTAAACTTTGAAAATTCCATTTTGACCCCAAAATTTTTCACAATTACACACTAGGCTCCTTACCTCATGTTAAGTCTAACTAAGTCCATTTCGCATCAAAATGTGCTCATTTAGTCTTGTCGGGGCTCATTACCGTCCGATTAGGGTTTTTCGGGTGATTTTCCAAAAATCCCTGATTTAGCTTTACGAAGCGATATTTATCTATATTTGAGATCCTCACACAGTTGTAAGGCCATTATAATTATTATTTGACCTCCAATGGTCATTTTAGAAATTTTTAATTTCTGGCAATTTTAGCCAATATTTGTTTGGGGACGGTTTTATCAGAAAAATTTCTTAGTGAAATTTCTATATCGAGCGTGAGTAATATCATACATAGAATGGAAAATAGTATAAATATGAATACACCGAGATGTCGGTGTTATATTTTTTAACCCCCTAAAAAAAAGTTTCATCCTCGAAACTTAAACAAAATTATACACTGAAAAGCTGAGGGTACAGTCTCCTCATGGCCTCCTCGGGCTCACAGGTCTCCTCCTTGACCTGGCCACTTCTCCATAAAAGTCTAACTAGAGGGACTTCCTTGCTCCGTAGTTTCTTCGTCTGCCGATCAATGATAGCAATAGGCTGGACTGGTAGACTCAGATCCTCTCACAACTCAATTGGCAAAGACTCTAAAACATGAGACAGATCAGTTAGGTACTTTCTAAGTACCGAGACATGGAAAACATCATGAATACGGGAAAGCTCATCCGGCAGCTCTAGTCTATACGCCACATTTTCGACCCTCTCAAGGATACGGAAAGGTCCAATATACCTGGGGCTCAACTTGCCTCGCTGCTGAATCAAATCACCCCTTTCCAGGGCGAGATCCGAAGGAAAACCATATCTCCTACCTCGAACTCAAGTGGTCGCCGCCTCCTATCTGCATAAGCTTTCTGTTGATCCTGGGTGGCATTCATCTGCTCACGGATGATCCTCACTTTCTCTTTCGTCTCCTTAATAATCTCTACACTGGTGAGTTGCCTCTCTCCTACCTTATCTCAGCATAGCGGAGTGCGGCATTTTCTCCCATACAATGCCTCATACGGAGGCATCTTAATGCTAGATTGGTAGCTGTTATTATATGCGAACTCTACCAGTGGAAGGTGCCGATCCCAACTACCCTGTAAATCCATAACACATGCTCTCAGCATGTCCTCCAGAGTCTGAATAGTCCTCTTCGACTGACCATCGGTCTGAGAATGATATGCTGTGCTAAAGCTCAACCGGGTACCCAATGCCTCCTGTAATCTGGACCAAAATCTAGATGTAAATCTGAGGTCTCTATCTGATACTATCGACACAAGTACCCCGTGAAACCTGATAATCGTGTCATTGTAGAGGCGTGCCAACACCTCTAAGGAATAATAAGCACGTATTGAGATGAAATGTGCGAATTTGGTGAGTCTATCAATGATCACCCATATAGCATCGTGCCATGCTGAAGTCCGCGACAACCTCATCACAAAGTCCAATGTGATGTGTTCCCACTTCCACTCGGGAATGGGAAGAGGCTGCAACGTGCCTATAGGTCTCTGATGCTCGGCCTTCACTTGCTGACAGACCAAACATCGAGCTACAAATTCTGCGATCTCCCTCTTCATACCGGGCCACCAATAACTACCTCGGATAGTCTGATACATCTTCGTACCTCCTGGATGCATAGCTAAGCGGAGGAATGAGCCTCCTCAAGAATCGCCCTCCGAAGATCGCTGTCATCTGGAATACAAACCTGCTCTCGGAATACTATCAGTCCATCATCACGAACTCGAAAGTCTCTGCCATCTCCCTTGTGGATCTTATCAAGAATACCCTGGAGCTCCTGATCAGATCCCTGGAGCTCTTTAATACGGTCGAGCAAAGTCGGCCTCACCTCAAATCGGGCTAGTAGTGCTCCTTGATCATTACTAGCCAAACTGACTCCTAACGCACGGAGTCCTACCAAACAAGAGAGGTAAGCACTCTCTGTCACCTAAGAAGAAGACGACTTTTGGCTCAAGGCATCTGCCACAACATTTGCCTTTTTGGGATGATAGTCGATAATCAGATCATAGTCTTTCAATAATTCCATCCATCTCCTATGTCTCAAATTTAATTCCCGCTGAGTGAATAAATACTTCAAAATCTTGTGATCTGTGAATACCCTGCAGGTCGCCTCATATAAGTAGTGTCACCATATCTTCAAAGCAAAAACTATGGCGGCTAACTCAAGATCGTGTGTCGGGTAGTTCAGCTCGTGCCTCTTCAGCTGCCGAGAAGCATATGCAATAACCCGACTATTTTGTATCAGTACACAACCCAATCCCTATCAATTGGCATCACTGTATACTGCATACTCCTGATTGCTAGTGGGAAGGGCCAATATCGGTGCTGATGTCAACCGCTGTTTGAGCTCTTGAAAGCTCACCTCACAACGATTATCCCAAAGAAACTTGACGTCCTTCCGCATCAATTTAGATAGTGGAGTAGTGATCCAAGAGAATCCCTGTACAAATCACCGATAATAACTTGCAAGACCAAGGAAACTCCGAACCTCAGTGACAGTCTTCGGCTGCTCCCATTTTAATATAGCTTCAACCTTCTGCGGATCAACGAAAATACCCTCCGCAGAAACTATATGCCCCAGAAAACCAATCTGCCTCAGCCAAAATTCACACTTGGTGAATTTGGCATATAACTGTCTCTCGCGAAGAATCTGTAAAACAACCCGAAGGTGTTGAGCATGCTCCTCATCACTTCGCGAGTAAACCAAGATGTTATCAATAAATACGATGACGAACTGATCTAGATAATCATAGAAGACTCGATTCATCAAGTCCATAAATGCAGCTGGTGCATTGGTCAACCCAAAATGGCATGACCAAGAACTCGAAGTGTCTGTATCGGGTGCGGAATGCGGTCTTGGGTACATCCTTGGCCCTAATCCGTAACTGATGATAACTTGATCGAAGATCTATCTTCGAGAAAACCCTGGCACCCTGAAGCTGATCGAATAGGTCATCAATACGCGGTAATGGATATCAGTTCTTGATAGTGACTTTGTTCAACTACCGATATTCCGCACAAAGTCTAAGTGTACCGTCCTTCTTCTTCACAAATAGTACCGGAGCACCCCAAGGTGAAGTGCTCGGATGGATAAATCCCTTGTCCAGCAACTCCTGCAACTGGACCTTCAGTTCTCTCAACTCGGCTGGTGCCATTCTGTATGGTGGAATAGAAATAGGAGTAGTCCTCGGAGTCAAATCGATCTCGAAATCAAGCTCCCGAACTGGTGGCAATCCGGGTAGCTCCTCGGGGAACATATCAGGAAACTCCTGTACCACTAGGATCTCAGCAAGCCTCGGACCTTCTTTGGTAGTATCGATTACGTGAGCCAGATATGCTGTACACCCTCGGCATATCATCCATCTGGCCTCCATCACTGATACTACACAACGGGGTAATACCCGTCTCTCACCCGCAAACACCAGTGGTGGTCCTTCAGACCTCCGAAACTCAACTTCCTTGGTGAAACAATCCATGGAAGCTCGGTGAGTACTCAACCAATCCATCCCTAGAATAACATCGAAATCTGTCATATCAAGTGGAATTAGATCTGCTTCTAGCATTGTCTCACCAATCATGACTTTGTTGCCTCTATATACTGAATCTCTGACCAACTGCTCACCAAGAGGAGTGATAACCAATAGCTCCTCATCTAGAGGCGATAATAGCCTATCTGACTGTTAAGTGAAAGGGGCTTTCACATAAGAATAGTTCGATCCGGTGTCTATAAGAACACGGGCATCGACTTCGTATATTTTCATAGTACCTATATGCGAGAAATTTAAAAAGAATTAATTGAGAGTACGCAAAGGATAGCGATATATATATCAAAATAGTTAAGCCTTTAGGGTTGTAACTAATCATGTCCATACGTATCATCATGAGATACATGATTTCAAAAGAAAAGAGAATCAAAATAGTTAAGCTTCCAAAGCTTTAACTAGTCATGGTGCTACACGATTTCAAGAAGGAAAGAGTGCTTAAAAGCTTCTAAACAGAGGGGTCTACTGGAGGATTAACCATAATCACATCCGGGTTCGCCTGAGCATCCTCTTAAGTCATCGCATACACATGGGCTTGTGCCCTAGGCTGCTGTCGCGAAGGCCTAGAACAGTATTGCTCCCAGCTGCAGTCTGTGGAGCGGTAGGTACTGAATGTGCAGGTGCTCCCTGCTGACCTGTCCGTGGTCCACCTGTATGTGTCTGTGGCATATGACCTCTAAAACCTAGGTTAGGACAAAAGCTCCGAATATGTTCTTGCTTCCCACATTGGAAGCATCTCATAGGATCTCTACAAACTCCGGAATGACGTCTGCCGCAGTTGCGGTAGATAGGATGGTTTTGTATTGTGGAATGACTAGAGTCACTAGGGGCCGGTGCTCTAAACCCCTGGGGATGCGATCCCTGTCTGAACTGTGCCGGCCTAAAGTGAGAAGGGCCTCCCTGATGAAAGCCTGAAGTCCTACCCTTCTTTGAGCCTTGACTCGCATGAGGCCCTGCCTTCCTCTTCTTTAGATCTCTGCTCTCCCTCTGCCTACTTTCAGCACGTACAATCTCCTCAGCACGGAGAGCCGAATCAATAATCTATGAGAGGGAAAAACTGGGTGTCACCGTCATGTATCTCCCGATGCTCAAGTTGAGGCCATCCTCAAACTTGAATCGCAGCTGCCTAGGTGTGATTAGGTCGGGGACGAAGGCGGCTAATCTCCTCAACTCCGCCTCATACTCAGTGACAGATCTGGTCCCCTGTCGCAAGTGTAGGAACTCCGTCCTCTTCTGGTCCTGCTGAAACTCCATAAAGTATCTGCGGTCAAACTCCCTCAGGAAGTCTTCCCACCGCAGTGGCTCTATAGCCTTGTCACAGATAGCCTCCCACCAAGTGGGGGCATCACCATCTAACAATCTCTCAGCAACCCACAACCTAAAATCCTCACTCAGACCTAAGTCTGTCAAAATCCGTCGGGTCCTGTTGATCCAATTCTTGGCTGCAGTGGCATCCCCAAGTCCCGCAAACTCCATGTATCCTAACTGACGAGCTTTTTTGACTAGCTGCGTTAGCTCATGAATACGCCTAAGTGTGGCGAAAGTACTGTCACTCGGATCGGAAACTGTAGAAGGAACGACCACCGGTGGAGGATCCGATACCGCATGAATAGGAGCTACATAGGAATAGGCGCTGCCGTAGGTGTCGGCGCTACCATCGGTGGTGGTGGGGGTGGCATCTGAGCCCCGTGCACACTCATACACCTGCCTGAAAGCATCTAAAGAAGGTGGTGGAACTGCGGCTGCTGTAGCTAGCTGAAAAGGTGCGGAGGGGGTGCATGGGACGAGGAAGCATCCTCAGGTACAGTAGGCATCTCAGGTGCAAATCTAGTGCTCCTTCTGATAGTCATATTTCTGTAACATAAGAGTTCTCATTAGATAAGATTTAAGAATTAGGGTTAGTTATGAAGTAACTAATCCCCTAAAATGAATGAAATTATCGGTTTAAGAACCGATAAAACTAATACGCTAAGTTAGATACGCGCCATATCTTACCCCCTAAAATGAATAACCCATATGCCTAAGACCATGTACTGGGATCTCATGACTGTAAAGAAACTCCCATATGCACTTAGGACTTTTAAAACAAATTTAGGAATATTTTCAAAACTGTTTTCATAAAACATAGCTCTCAACCTGGAGCTCTAATACCAACTGAACTTCACGCCTCGATCCTCGATCCGAGACCGTGAACAGCCGCCGTCACCCCGTATGCTGCCACCACTCGACACACATACCGAGACAACGAAGGCTCTCATCAACACCTGTATAAAACTTGTTTTAAAACCTATTTTTCTCAAAACATCATTTCCCAAGTAAAGAATATAAAATGCAAGACAATGCCTCAATGCAAGTTATATAGGACATCTGAGAGTTTCAATTATATTACATAATATAATTATAGTCATCTCGATATAAATATACAATGGTCATTCTATAGACCTCAAATATGTACAGTATCATCAAATACATGAATCCATCATCATTAAATACAACACTACAAAAGAATGGTCGATGCCATACCCAAGTCCGAGGTCTCCCAACAAAATCAAGTGTGTCGACTTACTCGACACGTCTCTCTCTGTGCTAAGCCTACAATTGAAATCAGGGAAAAGTGAGGGGTGAGTATTATGGGAAAATACTCAGTGAGTGAGGGGATCAACAATATGTTCTCAATATAGGTGTGAGCATGGAGTGTCAAAGTACATTTCAAAACCAATATGATATCAAAACCGAGTATGTCATGTCCAGAAACCAAGTGATCACATATCACACATAATAGTATCAAAATATGCATCCGTTTAAATTTCCGAAAACAATTAGAGTTTGCCAAGAAAATAACCCCAGCAGTGGTCTACCTCGACCAATAACGGGCACATTGGGGGTTTTCATATACAAACATATAAAATTATCACTCTACCCCAACGTTGGCCACAGGCCTCACTAAGTGCTAGATAGTGACGTAACATATGTCCTCACATTTGGTTCAACCGCTAGCTCGTGTCTATACGCATATCCAACAATTAAGTATAGTACCTCACTCGGAGCTAGACTGTGACCTAACATACGTTCTCTCCAAATTTTGGTTCATCCGAGCACAACTATACACATCACAACCACGACATTTGCGGATACCTCCTGCAGAAGCGTATCTGGAAGCACATGGGGCGCCTCTACAAATGTTTTTCGTAGCTACGAAATCCATTAATAATATTATCACATCGTCATATTCGTCAATTCCATCAAAAGTAGGCATCCAGCCCACACATAAGTCATCAACTCATTTCAAAACAGCGTGCCAATGTATTTCATCAAATCCTTTCAATTAAATTGTCAATACAATGATAGCATATAATTCATATCACAATTCCAAAGAGTGGCACGATATATTTTCAATACAAATCATGGATGCATAACATTTAACTAATCATTTGGGACACTCCAATAATCACAAAAGAGAGAATTTAAAAATCATAGGTCAAACTAATGTTTACACACATTTTACAAAATATGTCATTTCGAAAAACTGTAAAACAAAGATTTTGTTCAATTGAAAAACACAGTGTCAAAAACCCACTCACTGTATACGGGAGGGTACGTCACTCCCTAAAATGCTCCACAACAACAAAAAGAGTTTCCCCCGAACGATCAAGCAATATATCACTACAGTCATAATATATATAACACATATAAGTGTTATAGTCTTGAAAAATTTAAATGTTACATTTTATTTTTAACTACCCCCTTCAATAGGATTAAAACCTAGAACATTATATCTAGACTCCAATACATATACATACATTATTTCCCCTTCAAGCATCCAAACTACAACTTCAATCACACATTATCAAAGGTACCCAACACAAACTACATTATACTATTTTTACTATCAAGGTCATCATTTACATATTTAATCTCTTAGTATACTCACTTCACATTTTTAATTTTTTATCAATTTCTCCCCTTCAACACACCGATCCAACACCATACATTTATCATATTAGCACAAACACATGCTTGTGCACATTTTTTACAATTGCACATTTTCGCATCACTTAAATACACCAACATCACTATGCATACATACACATTTATACATCATTACATACACATATAAGCCTTCATTTTATTTACTAAATTCATTCTCAAACTTTCCCGAAAAGCATGCAATTTCCTTGTTCTCTTTAATGCATTCGGTCAAGGCATTTTACATATACATGCACAATAACTCCATCCAAAGTTTCTGCATACATACTCACCTAAATCCTCACACTCATGACCCCACTTTCACATACATATACTCAATAACACACCACAAAATTCTACGCACTTTCCTCTTTCATTTACCTTACATTCCACTACATTTTTCACATGAAAATGGTTTCCTTTCTAACTTCCATTAGTGCAGAAAATTCTGCACTCATTCTTTCTTCATTCCATTCACTAACACACATATATACACCTCATATTTCAATGCCAAAATCCAGCACACACACAAGTACACAAATCTCACATTTTAACACTCAAAATTTCATTAAAACCTATCCAATTTCATACCCAAAGTTCTGAATTTTCCTGCACATGTTCCCCTATGGTTTCCCACCTCAATATGTGTTCATTCAAGACTTAAATCAAACATTTCACATGCTGAATTTTTCTGCACACCCTATAGTGTTTATTTACTTGATTTTCACACCTAAACTAAACTAAAATTAACTCATTTTCATAGTAAATGCAAGGATTTTCAAATGAAATCAAGTGCAGAATTTTTATGCCTCAAATCTTGATGTCTCAAGTCCAAAACAAGTCTTCTTCTCCAAAGATCTCTCCTTTCCTCTTTGATCCTAATTTTTTGGTCAACAAAGATTCACCAAGTTAGAGATTTCCTTTTGGCTCCAAATTGATATATGTTACACTAGGGAACAAGAGGAAGCTTTCTTACCTAAAGTTGTTGAAGAAAATTTGAAGAATCCATAGATCTCTTCACTTGTACCTCTAGGTTCCCATCCTTGAATCACCAAGCAACTTTTCTCCTTTCCTTTTAATTTTTGGATATGTTGTTTTATGGGTGAGGAGTGTTTGATTGATGTAAAAATATTGAAGATTGGTTGAAGGAATCAAATTTCCCTTCAAGGAATGGCTCACGGTTTTGTTTCATTAGTTAATACATATTTCCTTATTAAATTTTTCATTTAATTAATTAGTGTGGGACCCACCACTTTTATTTCACTCTCTACAACTCACACCCATATTTAATTGGTGGGGCCCACCTCAGGTTCCTAAGCACCTCATTGGTCCAATTTGGGTTTTAGGAAAAATAAAATAGTAGATTAATTCTAAATTATCGTAAATTGCAAACAAATCTCCAAAACTTTGAAAATTTCATTTTGACCCCAAAATTTTTCAAAATTACACACTAGGCACCTTACCTCATGTTAAGTCTAACTAAGTCCATTTTGCATCGAAATGTGCTCATTTAGTTTTGCCGGGGCTCATTACCGTCCGACTAGTGTTTTTCGGGCGATTTTTCAGAAATCCCTGATTTAGCTTTACGAAGTGATATTTATCTATATTTGAGGTCCTCACACAATTGTAAGGCCATTAAAATTATTATTTGACCTCTAATGGTCATTTTAGAAATTTTTAATTTCCGGTGATTTTAGCCGAATTTGTTTGGGGATGGTTTTATCGGAAATATTTTTTTGTGAAATTTCTATATCAAACATGAGTAATATCATACATAGAATGGAAAATAGTACAAATACGAATACACCGAGGTGTCGGTGTTACAAGGTTAGCCACCATGCTGTACTTGACTGTCACTTCACCCTTCTCGATAATATCTCTCACGAAATGGTATTTGGTGTCAATGTGTTTGGTCCTACTATGAAACTTAAGGTCTCGAGTGTAAGCGATAGCAGCCTGATTATCATAGTAAATCATTACTGGCCTCTCACTATCTGCTACAATCTCTAAGTCATCCAATAGTCTTCGGAGCCAAACATTCTCCTGAATTGCAACTGAGCAAACCATGAACTCAGCCTCCATCGTAGATAGAACAACACAAGTTTGCTTCTTACTGCTTCACGAGATGGCCATGCCATTAAGCAAGAAAGCAAAATCCGATGTTGATTTGAGCTTATTTAGATCGCCTCCCCAATCGGTATCTGAATAACCCATAAGGCACAAATCACCTCCTCCGTAACTTAGGGAAAAGTTCATAGTTCCTTTAAGATATCAAAAAATCCTTTTCACTGCTCTCCAATGACCCCTTTTAGGATTTGCCTGATATTTACTCACTAAACCGACTGCATAACATATGTCCGATCGTGTACACAACATTGTGTATATTAGACTTCCCACTACACTGGAGTAAAGTACTTTATTCATTTTCCTCACTTTTTTCTGAGTTTTAGGACATATTTCCAAGCTCAGACCGTCACCTTTGGCGATCTGAGTATCTATGGGATTACAATCACTCATCCCAAAACACCTGAGAATTTTCCTAATGTAGGTCTTTTGTGAAAGAGCAAACATCTTTCTCGAGTGATCCCTCTGGATCTAAACTCTAAGGATGAATTCTGCTTCACCCATGTCCTTCATGTTGAAGCTGGATGACAACTATTCTTTAATAGTCATTGGAAACTTAATGTTGTTCCCGGCCAACATTATGTCATCCACATATAATGACAGGATTACAAAGGAGTTATCAGAACATATCAGATAGACACAATGATCCTCCTCAATCATTATAAAACCGTAAGATATCACCTCCTCATAAAATCTTAGGTACCACCATTTGGATAACTGCTTTAGGCCGTATATTGACTTCTGAAGTCGACAGACCTTATCCTCTTAACCTTCTAGAATGAACCCATGGGCTATTCCATGTAGATCTCTTCATCCAAACTCCCATTAAGGAAAGCGATCTTAATGTCCATCTGGTGTAACTCCAGATCCATACTAGCGAAATCACCAAAAGTAAACGAATCGATATAAACGTAACTATTGGGGAGAAAGTCTCTTTATCATCAATGCCCTTTGTTTGCGTGTAACCCTTGGCTACCAGATGGGCCTTATACTTCTCGATTGATCCGTCGGCCTTCCTTTTGATTTTGAGAACCCACTTGTTCCCAATGGCTTTTCTGTCCTCAAGTAAGTCAACTAGGTCCCAGATCTTGTTGAATCTCATTGTTTCCATTTCCTCCTGCATGGCCTATAACCATTGGTCCTTCGCTGGACCCCCAAGAGCCTCACTGAATGTCCTCCGCTCTTTATCGCTCTCGGGAGTCACAATGAGGATCTCATCCTCAATCAGGAAACGAAAATGAGGTACATGTCCTCGACTACTCTTACGAGGATGGAGAGCCTCCTCACCTTCAGATGGACTGCTCCCACCAGGACCAAGATCCATAACTGGCTCTTGAGTCTTGCTTCTAGGGCCAACTGAGCCACTAGGCTCTCCATCTCATAGAAGATGTAGTCTCGATCGATTTCTCCTCTTTTAGGAAAATTATTCTTGAGGAACATGGTATCACAAGACTCAACCTCAGTAACAGTGCCGTCCGCATGTTCTCCAAGAAACACATGTCCCTTGGAGTGCTCAGAGTACCTTATAAAGATACACTTCTTTCCTCATGGGCCTAAATTGTCGCACTAATACGAGGAATTATAAACATATGCGGTACAATCCCATGGCCTCAAATGGCTAAGGTCAGACTGCCTCCCTGTCCAAAGCTCGCATGAGGTGCTGACTACAGATTTTATTGGGACACGGTTAAGGACGTAGGCAGCAGTCAATAACGCATCCCCCTAATGGGAGATAGGTAAATTGGCTTGTGCCATCATCGACCTCACCGTCTCCAATAGAGTCCTATTCCTTCTCTCGGCTACTCCATTCTGTTGAGGAGTAGCATGAATAGTCAGTTGTCTCGTAATGCCTCTCTCGAAACAGAGCTCTTTAAACTGCTGAGATAGATACTTGCACCCACGATCGATTTTGAGAGTTTTCACTCTAAGTCTAGCTAATTCTCAACCTCGCTAATAAACCTCCTGAAGCACTCTAGTACCTCAGACTTGTGCGAGATCAAGTAGATATAACCGAAATGCGTGTAGTTGTCTATAAACATAATGAAATATGTGGCTCCATTTCGGGCTTTCACATTTATGGGTCCACAAATGTCAGAATGGACCAAATACAATGGAGTCCCAGCTCTCATTGTTTTCCCAAATGGTTTTCTCGTAGCTTTGCCCGCTAGGCAAAACTCATAAAAGGGTAACTCGACCTTGGTTATCGGGCCCAACAAGCCACTCGCAGCTAATTGGCCTATCCTCTCGTGCCTTATGTGGCCTAGTCTACTATGCCATACAATCACATCATCAACTAAACTATCAGATGCAAAAGCAATAGAAGATAAAGGAAAATTATCATAAAATGGAATCGAATCCAATATATAGAGTCCTTCATAGACCAAACCGGAACAAATCAAAGGATTGTCATTAAAAACGAAAACTCTAGAGTTTCCCAACAAAACAGAATATCCTAACTGATCTAGACATTGGATAGATACGAGATTCCACTGAATCTCAGGAGCATACAAAACATCACGAAGATACAGGAATTGGTTACTTCACAGCATCAGCTTGCACGTACCAATCCCTTTCACTTCTACAAATGCTCCATTCCCCACATATAGCCTCCTCGCATGGGGACTTAAACGGCGGAACTCCACGTATGTGCTCCTGTCGCGAGCTACATGGTCCGTGGCTCCTAAGTCTATAATCCACAAAGGAGAAGAGTTAGCGAGCATCCATGTAAAGAAGAAAGACATACCTTTGGCTTGCTACACTCGCGTGCAAAATGCCTATGCTTGCCACATATATAGCATCGGATGTTGCTTTTATCAAGCTCATTCTTCTTGTGTTTTTGTCCTTTGTCATCGGTCTTGGCAAATTACTTCTTCTTGCCTTGGCCCTTGGCCTATTTCTAATGTTGCACTACTTGTGCTTTGTACCCCGAGAGCCCTTACTTGACTCTGCGATGTTAGTATGAGTTGAAGTAGACCTAGCCACCTCCTGATACTCCTCCTCAAGCTCATAATGCCTACTCACATCCATGAAAGTACGGATACTCTCAGTGTACATGAGATAGGACTTAACCACATCCCATGAGTTAGGCTAAGACTAGATCACACCCAACACTTGAAGCTCATCAGACATAGGCTCCTCCATACTCTTCATAGAGGTAATCATACTCAACATATGCATCAAATGTTGCTTCATAGTATAATCGGGCCTCTTTTTGTACGTGATAAACTTATAGGTCAGCATTCTCAACTTAAGAGCTGACTAGGAGCCATAATGCTCTTTCAGAGCAAGCCAAACTGACATTGCAGTAGGATACTGCTCGTACACTAGGATCAGCTCATCGTGCATGTTGCTAAGAAGGATCACTCTAGCTTGGCCATCCTTCTTTCTTCAAGCACGATATACCTCCTAATCCCGTCTCGCCTGTGCTGTGGTACCCTCCCTGGGGTCCATAATCTCTTGCTTAAGAACCTCCCCAAGTTCTTGTTCCTCGAAGACAAACTGAACTTTCCGGTGCCATATCTCATAATTGTCACCATTTAGCTTGTCTCCCTTCATGAGATCCAAAATGACAGTCTTTGTAGTAGCCATGCCTCTGTCACATAGAAAAGAGAGACGTTAGTGACAACTAATGCTCAATATCACAATTTGTGCACCCTACGTTGAATATAGATCCTAAGATGAGCGTATGAGTCAATGGACGCCATACACCACAATCCGGGATTGTATCTCACAATTCGAACTAGAATTCGGTATACAAAAACCCACAATTAGTCACATTTTTTTCATAAAACCCTCAAAAATTAGAAAAATTCCATTTTTGGGCAAGCCTACTCGCCGTCGAGAGGGTCCACATGCCGCCACCGCTGGCGGTGCATCCCCATGTGCTTACATGTGCTGGGGAAAGCCTGGGACACATCTGGCATGCACCTACACGCGCGCTCTGTGCGTTGGGGCGCATGCTAGATGTGCAGGCGGGTGGATCATACGCCTACACACGCACGACCCACCTGTCGGGTTGGGTTTTGGGTCATGGGCACGGATCGGACCCTGATTCATGTCGATTCATGGGTTGGGTCTGGATATGGGTTGAAACTACTGTACTCTCTATGCTGTTGTTTTGAGTTAAGAAAGCCCAAGGCTTTTCTCACTTTTTCTGCATCTCTTGGCATTGAAACTACTGTACTCTCTATGTCTCTCTCTGTCTCTCCACATTGTTCATGATCTCAACTCCATATGTGCAGAGATAAATCTGTTCATCATAGTATTCATCGGACAATTTCTTCAGCAATGAAAACCATGGTGGAGATATCCTATAGCCATAGCTCCAATGTAAATTGTTGTCGGTCACTGCCTTTAGTCTGCTCTTTCTTCTTCTAGTGTTGTATATCTTGTGATTTTAGTTGTAAGGATAAATCGGTGGGGATAGCTTCTGTGCTATTAGGATACACTCGACTAAGATTCTAAACTTTACTAAAGAAAAAAAAATACATATATATATATATAATATGGTTTTATGATGGTTGCTATATAATGATTTTTCATTTGTGTTCTTTAGATGATAACTCCAATGACCATGGCTCCATTGCTCTATGCTGAGGATCCAATAATGATGGTGTCATGTCCCGACCCGCAAGTCCGAGCACGCAATAATCACCATGTGATCTAGAAGTATGTGCAAACATTGACACACACCCCCCAAGATCCCACAAGACTAAGAAAAATACCCTTTTTTAGACCATATAAAAACCAACACATCGATTATTTAACAATTCAAACCATATGTTAACTTTGAAATATATATATATATATATATATATATATGAAAAACATATTACAAAAAAAGTTTTCAAAATACAACTTGTAAAATGTCACGCCCCGAATCGGGAATCGTGAACAGCCGCCCGTTGCCCTAGATGCCGGCTGTATTTTTACAGAAAATCGGGTAGAACCTCTCCATAAATCGGAGGTCTCCCATGTACAAATAAACATGTATACCTGTATAATTTAAAATTATCTTGTAAATTAAATAAATGGCCATCCCGGCCTCTCCAAAACCAACAAATCCCACAACCGACATCCAGAACAACGCAAGGCTAAATAAATTACCAGCAGTCCTAGCCACAGACCTCTACTGTTATGCCCAACTAGAGCATGAGCAGCCGCCATACCGAGCGGACTTAAATTTATACAAATATATTACAAATTCCCAATTTAACACTTTAAATATTTACAAATGTCTCAATGCAAGTGAAATATGAGAGTTTCGCAAACAAAAGTCCAAAAATTATACAGTCATCCCATAATATGTACACGGCTAACTACGGACCTCAATATCAAGACCACGTAGGGTCGACATAAAGTACGAAATTCATATTTTCAATTAAAACTTAAATCTCACCGTCGTAAATACCAATCCACCAACAAGCTATCATACCCTTTAGAGCCAAATGCGTCGCCCTAGCACCATAATCCTGTCTGGGGAGGGAAAGAGGAGGGGTGAGTACTCAGGGAAGAATACTCAGTGAGTGAGTGAGTCAATGTAATCGTCTAATATGGGGTGTGAAACTGGAGTGTCAAAGCATAAGTATACAAATCATATTTCAAATCATCATGCTTTTCATTTCAACAATATATCATTAGCACGCATTATCAAATCAAATATGCATCCAAAGCACTGTTATTAAAATCATAGAGATGCCAGCCGAAAGTGTCCTGACAGAGGTCTACCTCAACCTATGACAGGCGCACGGGGGGTATTATATGCAAATTTATTTAAAGTGCTCTCTACCCCGGCGTTGGCGACGGACCTCGTCCAGGTGCTAGACTTGGATAGTATCAAAATCCTCCCCCTTTTGGGTTCAACCTGGCTAGTACCGTGTCGTAAATATAATCTCGACAACTCGTGGGATACCCCAGGCCTAGGCATACCCGGACGCCACCCAAACGCCTCTCATGGTGTCCTTCGTAGCTACGGAACAATACATACCAAAGCCCTCAAGGCCAAAATCAATATCGTATAAAAAATGTGTCGTAAATCAGGTTCACAAACCAAATGCAACATATAACGTAAAATGACACATTATACATTTCAACCACATGGATGCATAATTTCATAATTCAACCCAATTTTTGGACACTCCATCGGTTCACAAAAAGTCAGTTCCAAAACCAGTCAAAACATTTCAAGCACACGACAAATCATGCTCATTTATCAAAATGTTGTAAATAGGGTTTACATATTAAACAAAAACATTGAAATAAATCCCACTCACAGTGTACGGGAGGGTGTGCACTCCCAAATTCCAAACCAAACCAAATCAAATTTCTCCTTTGAACCCGAACATGTTATCCTAAGGTATTGAACATTAATTCCACTTAAAATCATTTTCTAAAACAATTCAGAATTTGCATTTGTACAGCCACAGAGAAATTGATGTAACTTCTCCTACACATATCAGATTTAATTCAATTTGAGTCCTTTCAAATCCCCCAAAAGATTAGCCTAATTAAACATCGCAATTATCATCAAATAAAATCCCATAACAAGGGTTTTTATATTTTCCTAACACAAAATCACAATTTCGTCATTAATTTCCAAATATTTTTAAAGTTTATCTATTTTCCTTAATTTTGTACAAATCTCAATTCTCCAATTTATGAATAAACTCTAATGTCATCAATTGCATTTCATTATAAATAAATAACACAATCAAAACCAAGTCTAATTCAACTCCAAAACCACTCAAAGTCGGAAACATGCGTAAATTAATAAATTGTCTACAAAATAGAAAAATCTTTAAAAAATCATACACTTTTCAATTCTCATCCGATTTCTTCAACCCATATGTCATTTCTAAGGTATTAATGTCTATTTTCATAATATAGAAGTTGTATTTTGATTTCCTATATGCAGGACAATTTATAATGAAAATACTGCATAAATCCTTAAACTCAAATTCCAAATTTCAACTGTTTTCATGCATTCGTCAAATTAAACTCTAAGAGAAACTATTCTAATCAAGTCAACATGATTCTATCATCCGAAACATTTTCTTTCCATATCAGACACTAGACTCAACCTTAATATTCAAGCATAGAATTTCATAAATGCATTTCTTTGACACACACTTTTCAAGTCTCTAATGTACAAACAAACACTCAAACACTATTACTAGTTCAAGCCAAATTCTGTACAAGTTTACTTCCCATTTTCATGCCATAATGCATACATTTTTACACCACTTACATACCAAAAGTCTGTACACTTTTACATCTCATTCGCATGCCAAACACAAAATTTCATTTCAATCTTTTAGGCATATTTCTATCAAATTCCCAAGAAAGAAATCCTAATCAATCTAACATGGTCCTATCATCATCTAACACATCCTTTCATACTATACAGGACTTAACCCTAAGTAATTACATATAAAATCTCAGAACAGTGCATTTCATTCGAATTCAACTCATTTTCAATTCACATATAAAGCTTCTCATCCTACATTCAACCTAAACTAAATCAGTTATTGAATGCAGTTAGAAATCCCTCTCACCTAGGGTTCCAGAATTTGCAGCCTAAATCGAACGCCTCCTCAGTCTATTCCAAAGCCTGCAAAAGTTTCAATTTGTATTAATTTCAGAAATCTAAACCTAATTCCTAAGAAGGTTTGAAACCCTAGAATTAGGGTTAGGGTTTGATCTTACCTTTGCAGTGAATAAGGCACAGTCGACCTAGGGCTTTCGGTTGGGGCTTCCGCAGCTGGCAGAACCTGCTCACAGCAGAGGGAGAGAAGTGCACGCGAGCGCGCGAGCGGGGGAAGCAGCACTGCAGCCGCGCGCTGCAGTCAGGCGTGCAGGGCTATCGCGCACTGCAGTCGCGCGCGCAGGGGAGCCGTTGCACGCTGCAGTCACGTACGCTAGAAGGAAGGGAGAGGCCGTAGTCGCGAGAGTGGGAGAGGAACTTTCGCGCGGGCGGGGAGAGAGGTGGCGACTCGTGGTGGGTCACGGTGGCTGCGGTGGTGTTGACGGTGGAGCTCAGCGGCGGAAGAGCGCGGCGGTGGCGCTTAACAGCGGAGGAGAAGGAGGCGGAGAACGCGAAGAGATTCGCGAGGGAGTGAGAGACGAAGAGAGAGAGAGAGCGAATGAGGGAGAAACAGAGAGGGAGAAAGTGGCGGCGATAAGTGGTTGGCACGGCGGTGGGGTAGGTTGCGGTGAGGGAGGCGGCGGGAGGAGAATCGCGGGAGAGGGTGAGAGACGAAGAGGGAGAGAGCGAATGTGGGAGAGAAATTAGGGCAAAAACCCTAATTTCACTTTGGGGGCAAAACGCTGCGTTTTGCTCCCTTCTTTTTTTTTTATAAATAAATAAATAAATAAATAAATAATTGTCAATATATATATTATTATATCCACTTTTATCTAGCATATAAATTTCGTAGAAATGGGATTTACTGCGAATTACGGACGCAACATTTTAAAATATACTGAAAATTCAAGTTTAATACTCCAAAATCGAAAAATCAATATAAAATTTAAATTTTTTTTCTATATATATATATAAACGGAGGAAATATTTTTATTAATTTCAAGTACAGGAGTACAATACGGACACCGTAGTGTCGGTGTTACATAAAACATATGTTTCACTTCCAAAATGTCCTTTTAAGGGTCCTTTTACAAACCTCAAAAGAAATCCACACAAAACAGGACCATTACCAACTGTTGGCCTAGGACAACTTCTCTTCGGTTGGATCTAACTTACTGTTGAAGGCTGCTGCAGTATCTACAATTCCTCTAAAAAGAATGAAATAGAGGGTTGAGTATGAAATATTCAGTGAGTGGAGTGTAATGGTACGTTGTGACAATAAATAAGTGGTGAGTGTGGCAATGTCAAAATCATACTTTTTAACAATTCATCACTCATAGGCAGCATCAAACAATTTAGATCATCATAAAAAAAGATGCATCCACAAATTTCATACTTTTCAAAAATCATGGGATCTCCCTAAAGAAAATACTTCCGCCCAAAGTTTGGCCAAAACTGGGCGAAAGCAAAGCACTCTTAGGGGTTTCAATCATTTCTTTTCGTAACACTAATTCTTCCTTCCCTGACATTAACTCGTACCTCACCAGGGTACTATCTAGACAATATGACGGGGACGCAGGAGGCCACGCCTACCTCCCTTTGCTAAACAAAGCCCTCATTCATGTCATCCCATCGGGTTGTTTTATGGAGGGAATGACTATAGTCATTTACCATCACCAACACCTTAATTTTATAATATCCAAATATTTTCCAGTGTGTCACAAATTCAATAAATGGTTACCAAACTATATCACAATATCTGTGAATGCAATTCTCAACAACAATAGCACATATGTATTCACAAATACAGTGGATGCATGCATATTCCGAACTCACATTCTTGGAACATCCCACAAACACAAATAGTTGCCAAAAATCATTTAAAAATCATTTATAAACAAATTTATAAAAATTATTTTCTCATTTAAACAGAACAGTCCGTCCACTCATAGTATTTGGGAGGCTTGTCACTCCTAGATTCCTCAATAGCAAGAGGTTTGCCATGATCAGTTTGTCCAGCTTTTAAAGGTCATTATCAAGTAATCAAAATTATTAATATTAATTTCTAGATTAACCTAAAAAACCTTAATATTTTAAAAAATAAAAAAACTCACTTGTAGGGTTTAATAATCTCCAAATCCAAATAAACACCCAAACAAGTAAACTGAAAGTAAAATAAATAGATGAAAATACCTTGATTTTTGTCTCCCAGAATCTTTCTCGTCTAGGTTATACCAAACCCTAGGATTTTGTCATTCCTTGTGACAACTCTTCTCAAGCTTTTCCAAAATCAAAACTTGTATCTAGCTTTGAAGTGTTAGATGAGTAGTTGGAATCTTAGATCTTGAGTTTTGGTGGTGGGTTAATTAGGTTTTGGAATAGAAAAGAAGAATGGTCTAGAGAGAGTAAAGTTTGGGTCACGTGAATCTTCTAGAGTCTCATCCCCACTTTTGTTCTCTTATTCTCAATCCATTTTTTCATATTTGCTAAATAACCCTTGTTTACTCCTAAATTACACAAATACCCAATATGTCCCTTTTTGGGTTATTAGGAAACTCCATGGGTTAAACACTTAGACTTTACCATCTCCACCACCTCTTAGAATATCAACTAGGTTGCAGCTACCTCTATCGGAATCGATGAACATGAGAGTTTACTACAACTCAAGTGCAATCACCCATCAGAAGGATGATTGTCTAAGTACTTTCGACAAGTTTGGCTCCATATGCCAAACTTGAGGGGGAGTGTTGAAGATCAAGGTAATCAACCATTCAAGACTCAAAATAAAGTCCTCATGACAATAAAGTTCAATTAATGGTTGAAAAAGTCTCTTCGGCTTGGCCTAAAAATAGGTAGTGTGCTGCCCAGAAAATTCATCCAGCATGTTGTCCAAATTTCAGTCTATTTTGTTAGCCTAATTCATGTAGCAAGAAAAGGCCTATCCTTAGGATGGTTAGAGGAATTAAATATCAACAAACGGAGTCCAAAATGGAAGGCCAAAGATGCTTAGAAAAGCCAAGAAGATAGCTTAAATGGACAAGGGTATTTTGGGCAGGATTTATAAAGACTAGCTTTTGGGTTTGTCTCTATCAGCTAGTTTTGTGTCTACTAGCTAGTTCATAAGTCTATTGGCTAGTTGAGCCTCATGCCTATATAAATGTGTGTCTCACCTCTCATTTGAGACAATGAGAAAAGTTGGGAAGTCTTAGAGAACAATCTCTTCTCAAAGGTGGAGCAATCATCTCTATTATTCCTCTCTTTCTTTCTCACATGCCAAAGGCATTGTAATGTCCATTGCTCTCTTGTAAAATACACACACAATATTGGGCAATCGTTCCACATTCAAGTATTTTACATTTACGTTCATAAATACAAAGAAGTTCTTCTTCTTCCATTCTTATCTTGCTTGCACAATATCAACAATCAGAAAATCTATAAAGTGAGTAGACTGCCTCCTCAATGCCAGTCAATTACTCTTTGAAGTTTTCCTATTTTGCTTCATGAGTGAGTCGACTACCTATGCTCCTTGAGTCGACTGCTTTATGGCTTAGTTCAATGAATAGTTCCAAGTTTTAGTACTTCTAATTTTAAGGATCAGTATTTCTCACTGTGCATGGCTATTTTTCTTTCTACATTTGTAGTGAGTCAATTGCCTTACTTATTTAAGTCGACTACTTCTTTACCTCTGATCAGATTTAGGACTTGAACAGTGCTGAGGATAGGAACCCATAAGTCTAAATATCTGTACTTACGTTTTAAGACTTGTGGTAGTCGAATTCTTCACTCTGATGACTCGACTTGGCACTTCAACCTACTTTAGTATATGTGTATTGCACATACGCAGGATGGCTCAGTGCATGTGGCATAGTGTATTGGGCATTTGGCATGTGTCATATGGTATTATACACTTGGGTTACTATGTCCTTGGACTTGTTAAGTGTTCCATGTAGAGCAATTTTTATCCAAGTCAACAATTGCCTCCATGAGAGTCAACTTGCTTATGTTTTACACATAGGAGGATCAATCCTTAATCATTAAAAGATCAGTACCTCACCTCCATACTTTGAAATTTTTCTAAGTCATGATGAGGTGAGTCAAATAGGGTGAAACCGTAAGTCGACTTGGCCATTTGCCTAACATGATACGTATGTCATGGTCTAATGCAATGACTTATGGCATATGGCTTGTGATATGCTAATGCTCGTGTCATGCTTATGCAATGTTTATGCCATGTTAATGTCACGCCTATGCTAAGCTAATACAATGCTTATGTCATGCCTGTACAGTGCTCGTACATCATGCTAAGTGCTGATGACTCTCTCGATTGGTCCATTATTCTCTTGGTTGACCGAGAGCCTTGCTTGGTGCATGTGTAACACCGACTCTCAGTGTATCCTCATGTATTCCACTTCATATATATATGATGATTTTTCATGAGTCCAATTTTAAATTTTCACTCAGAAATTTTTTTCCGATAAAAATTTTCCCAAAGAAATTTTCCTGATTTTCGAGATGGGTAATTATTTTCAGAATGGACCACAAATGGCCCAGTGATGTTATTATTGGGTTTTGACAGTGTAGAAATTTTCACAATTTATAAATATTGAGTTTTAGGGTTAAACCGATAAAGTTTCAGAAATTGATCCGTAAACCCTAATTCGGATCGATTTTGGCAAACAGGGTCGAGACGACCATACTAATTTGTGAAATCGATTCCATTGGGCCTAATATAATATGTTGGACTTATCATGTAAAATTCAAAAATTTTTGGGTCAATTTCGAATTTTCGAAAGTTAGAGGGCTTATAAGCAAATACCAAAACTTGAGCCAAATGACCAAGTTGCCCCTCCATTTGATTAATGAGAACAAATGAGGAGATTTGTTAGTGGGGAATCTTGACTTTTGAGGCAATTAACATGTGGTTTAGAATTAAAGAAAGGATTTACATTTTATGTGGCTAAAATTAAAAGTGAAGAAGTATAAAAAGGGGGAGAGTGTTCAAGGCTTTCTTCACTTCTTCATGTTACATTCTTGAGTTACAAGGAGACAGAGAGCAGCTGAGAAAGAAAGAGGGGGAAAGAGAAAGAGAGAGAGAAAAAGAGAGAGGAAGAGTGTTGTTGTTGAAAAAACCTTGAAGTTTCAAGGTGTTCCTTCCGATCCTTGAAGTAAGACTCTATTCTCTTTTGATTTCCCTTGTGCTTTCCAAGAGGTGAGTTAAATTTCCTCTTTATTTTGATATGCTTGAGCCAAGGAAAATCTGAGATTTAAGTCCTTGTCTTGTGGTGTTAGGACAGCCGAAGCAAGGTTCTAAGGGAGGAAGAAGTTGCTTGCAAAGGGATTAAATCTGGGCCTTGAAAAACACCAAGGAGAGGTAAAGAAATTTCTGCATTTGTTAAACATTTTATAGCAGTCTTTATCCCATGTAATTGAGCATATTCTTTAAATTAAAACACAACATTTATCACTTAGGACATGTATTGATAAGTGCATAAATTCTGCATATGATTTGGATGAACATTGGATGATTTGAGGTGTTTTTAGTGTGATGGAATTTACATGATTGTATGCAGAGATTTCAGACTTGTTCTTGACTTGAATTGAAGTGATTTGAAGTGTTTTGGAAGTGTTAAGATCATATTCAAATGTGCAGAATGTTTGAACAGGAAAATGACCTAGAAATAACATGGGTTTCATGAACTTATGTTTGCTGGAATTTGTTAAACATATGCAGAATTTTTGGTACTAAAGTGATAGCTAAATGCATGTGTATTGTGGTGGAAATGAAGTAAACAAGGGTACATAAAATTTCTGCACTTGTCATGATGTTAAGGAGCCAAATTTGCATACTAAAAATGGAAAGGAATGTATGGTCAAAATGTGCTGAAATTCTAGACAATAGTATGATGTTCATGTGCTGAAAATTTGGGGCTAAATGATGGATTTGGGGTGATGATATATGAGGACTGATTTCATGCTAACCCTTGGTGATTTTGAACATGTTAAGAGTATGGAACAAATATGGGGAGTTAGTGAATTGGCTTGAACGACATAGATATGACATTCAGGAATTTGAAATGGAAAGATCATGCATTTATGACTTATGGACAGCATGTACACTTTTGTTCATAATTTCCTCTACACAACTCCAAATGGTATGAAGTTTTCTGCATTGGATTCTAGACATCCTAAGCTTTAAAATGAGATATAATCTAGTTGATTTGGAGATGACCTGAATTTTTGGCGGAACTTCAAAGTTTGGTCTTCTGCAGAGTCACATTCTGTTCTGTTCTGTTTTGCTCTGTTTTGTTCTGCTGTGAAATTTGCCCTAATTTTGAGGTACATTCTGATCCGAATTAGCTTGAGCCCTAGTTATAAAAAATGTAGATCTATATCTTATCTTTCCAACGAGATAAGAATCGCCTCAATCCGAAGCCTGTGCCAAAAGTTACAACCATTCTTCTGAAACTCATCAAAGGGTCATCCATTTTTCAACACTAAAAATAGTAGGGTTGTACAACCCCCTTCCATCCTTTTTTTACAAAATCTTAAAGAAGAAAAGTTGTAGATATCCATCTTAGTCACACACTGTGAAAAGTTCAGCCAATTTTCACTAGGGAATCAGAAGTTATACAAAATCTCCCAAAACTGTGCAGAGAAGATTCAGCTTCTCAGCCAAAACTAAACGGAGATTTTAGTGGTCTATTTCAGACCCCTTCTAGGAATAATTGGGAGAAATCCAAAACATGAAAAATTTAGATTTATGTTTCTTCTAAATACTGTAAACATTTCAGGAAGTTTGGAGTTGTGTCTTAAAAGTTGTGAGGCCTGTGCAAAAACTTTGATAGAACAGACTTCTGAAATGAAATGTGGGTAAAATGGGGCTATTTCATGGACTTTCACTAGGAATCCGAGAAAATGCCCAACTAGGAAGTTGTAGCCCTATGTCTAACTATAACATAGTCAAAAATTAGAGTATTTTCATGAGTAGATAGTGAGATATGGGAAGTTTACTAAAACGGGACAGAATAGAAGGTGAGATCTGGATTTGTTAGGAAATGTGAACTTTAAGAAATCTTCCAATTAGAGTTTGGATATTTGTTCAACACGAAAAGTGTAAGTTTTTACGAGAGCCAACCATAGAAATTGGAGTTTCCTCATTTCCGACCCCAGTTGAGGAACTTATGGTTGATTCTCGATAATGATGCGAGATTTGATTTTGAAAACCCTAGGTTGTGTATAACTAGGGTTACATCATATTTACATCGTCATATACGCATCATATGTCCTCTTTAGTGACTCATATTCTACATTATATTTATAGAGCCTCATTGGTGATTCGATTGAGGGGAGTCTTGTTTTACGCATTGTGGTTTTATTGGGGAGTGCACTACCCTCCCCTAATTGTGAGTGAGACTTTGACGTCTGCTGTTGATTGGAAACCCTATTTTAAAATGCTTTTTAAATAACATGATGTTATGAATGTATGATCACTTGAGATTTAACTGTTTTATGAAATGTTTTTGTGATCATTGGAGTGTCCTAACTACCGATTTACTGATATGCATCCATGTGTTTCATAAAATGATATTGTGCCAACTTTTCATAACATGTGATATTTATGTGATTCTATATCTATTGACACACGATTTTTGATACGATCTGGATTTCTAGGCTACATGCCCGACTGATTGATAATTCCATGATATGGGTTGTGCCCCCACTTCCCCGCTATATAGCAATATTCCGTAGCTACGAAGGACATTTGGTAGAGGCACCCATTATGCGCGGATAGGCTTTGGCCAGAGCTATCCCCCAAATATCAGACCTATGTTGTTGATCGTGCTTGTGATATTTGTAGGCTTATTTGAGTAGCCTGTGGCCAACGTTGGGATAGAGAGCCAGTGTTTCTACATACTTGCAATAAAAAAAAAAACTCCCAACGCGCTCGTCATTGGCTGCGGTAGGCCATTGTAGGGAATGTTTGTTAGGCCGGCTCTTTATGACTTGATATAACGGATGCATATACTGTTTTCTGATACGTGTGCTATGAAATGATTTTATTGTAATATCATGATTGGTTTGCACACTTGATATCTATTTGATACATGCTTTGACACTCCATTTTTACACCAATATTAATAGCACGATGTCAATCCCCTCACTTGCTGAGTACCCTCTCATAGGTACTCACCCCTCATAATTCCTCTGCAGGTTAACATTGGACTGAGGATTTGATTGAGCGTTGACTTTATTGAGCTTCTTTTGGAGATGTTGGGCTTGGGTATGGATACCTATTCTTCCGCTTGATCTATTTGTGGTTATTATTTATTTTGGGAGTATTTAGATTGACCACTGTACTTATTATACCTGGGATGACTATATTACACTTATGTTTGACTTGTGCAAATGATAACTCTCATTTGATTTGATATATTGATGCATTGAGGGACATTTGTGATGACCTAGGAATTGATTTTGGTCTATGATACATTTGATTGGATGTTGTTATCAGCCTTACGGTGTCTCCATATGCGAAACATTGTGCTCATGAATCGAGGTGCCGCGGCGGTTGTTGCGTGCCTAGCTCGGAGGCAGGTTGGGGCGTGATAGCATGAGTCGATTGCCACTAATACAAATCAATTGGCCTCAATCATTGATGATTTAATCTGTGTCCTTAGCCAACTATGTCATCATCTTAACCTTCAACTATTAATACCCATGCGTATGCTTTCTTAGATCTTCTATGTTCTAAGTGGGCGAGTCAACTTGATATCCTAAGCAAGTCGACTGGTGTCAACATATGTGAGCAATGTGGGGCTGTGGCATGTGTCTTGCTTGTGTTGTGACATGCATCTTGCCTTATAGCTTGGCATGTGCCATGGTATGTGACTTCGTAATAAGTTATCACGCCCCCATTCCACGGCTCCTCTAAGGCTTCATTGGTGACCGACTAATCTCACCAGGGCTCAGTCATTCACATAGATCACTTAAGTTATGTAAAAATAACATATTTTCTTTATCTCAACCTCTTTATATATTACGAAAGTCTTCCATACATGGTAATGTAGCGGAATGATTGCAACTTTTTGGGCCACTTTTGCCTAAGATGAATCTTATTACAACAAAAAGCATCACATCATATGTTAGGTATTCTATACTTCTTTATCTTGGGTCCTAGCAAAGTCTAAAAAATTATTTTTGTGTAAGTTTGACAACTCAGTAAGGTTTGTGTGTGCATATGTGTACAATTTTTTATTATAAAATTGTATGATAAAGTTTTTATTGTAAAATTTTTCCAAAAAAACTTTCAAAAAAATTCAATATTAACAACATGCACAAAGCAGTAATACCAATAACACATAACAATACAGTACAAATGACAGTTTAGTTCCACCTTATATCTCCATCACGAGCATAGTCTCCTTATTCCCTCTAAATAGGAGGTCCATTTCCAAAAGGTCGTATCAGTCTCCCCTACATTAAGTGGATAGACCTTCTGTGCATATAATCGGGTGCTATAAATATATATTTTAATGTTCGACAAGCCCCTTGTTTGCTCGAGCAATCTCCATATATACTAGCTTATATATCAATTACAAACACATGCATTGATACATTTTGTAGCAATAGTAAGTCATGATAGTTATGTATAAAAGATGTATGAATACAGTAGACACTTACCTCAAAGAGTTGTCTTAATCAGGTGTTTAGTTAAATGACTTGTTTTCTTTGAGCAACACCTCTCTCTTTTCCCCCATCTCTTTCTCTCTCTTATTTTTCTCTCTTTTCTTATCCTTTTCTCTTTTCTTTCTTTCTCTCTCCCTTTCTTTCTTTCTTGGTTGAGTTGGTTATGCAATGGTAGGGGTGTAGCATATTTATAGGCAAAGAATAGTGATGAGTTATTACCTTGTTATACCAACGGTTGACACGTGTTAGACATGTGTCAATCATGCATGACATGCGTTAAACATGAAGGACACGTGTTATTGTCTAAGGATATATGTCAATGGTAGGTCGGTAGATGTTTAACTGGGGTGGGTGATGATTATCCGAATGACAGCTTGATGTTTCAGAACTTATTTATGTGTAATGTCATTTAAGTAAATGTCTTTACACTATTTTAGTGTCTATTTACCTAAAAATTACACGTAAATAAATTATTTGCATTTTTCTTATTTTACTAAACATATTTAAATTATTTGCATGGCACTATTTTCACATATCCCAATTTAGTTGCATAATTTATTAATAGTAGAATGATATTACTATAAGAGAATTGAATGCATAATCGGGTATTTAGAATGCTAAGAGATAAGGTTGAGGAGACAAGGATAAGGGTAGGGTTAGGAGAAAAGGATAAGGATAATGATAAAGAACAAAGGGGATTTGGAATATTGAAAACTTATGCTTGACCAACATGCTATAGACTAAGTACAAAAAAAATTAGGTGTATGAAATATCTAGAAAATAAGAAAGAATAGTCCTGGTATTTGTTCCCCATATATCAATTAGGTTAAAACCTAATTTTCTAAAATTTTTCTAAATTTTTAACCCTCCGAATAAAATCCATCCAAGTTAGACATTACAAATTTTATTCTTGGAAAGGAGAGTTGACTTTTTATTCTTAAGAAATTAGATCTTGAAATAATTTTTATTAAATCTAAATAAGGGTACTTCTTTATTTACGTGTAATTTATCCTTTCCTCCCACACCCTAGTGTTGACTCATTAGACATGTTAACAACTATAAATACCCCTCCCCTATCCGTTCCCAAACAAATCTTGGCCAAGGAAGAAAGAAAATGAGAGAGAGGGAGGGAGAGAGAAAGGAAGAGAGGGAGAGAGGGAGGGAGAGAGAGGGACTTCCCTTCCAAAAAGAAAACCCTATTTCCGCATTAAAAACCCACCCAAACCTCTGTGACAACCACACTTTGAACTTGAAATAAGCCACCTCCCTCCATATATATATTAACCCTAGTCTTTGGGAAGCAAAAAAGGCTGTAGGAAACATAAAGAATGACCTAGAAATTCAAAGCAAGCTTGGGGAGGAAAGCAAGGAAACTCGAAGGGAAAATTTACAAGTTTGAGACAAATACCCTGCTTGTGTTTGTTTATTCGATGCCTAATAGTCATGTACATTATATTTCTTGAGTTATTATTATGCTATGATAAGAGTGGAGTGGGAGAGGAAGGAAGGAATTTCGAATCTTGAACATAAGGCATGAAAATTAAGAGATTCTACCCTGTTTCACAGTATAACCATACTTCGTTCTCTATTTCATATCTTTTTCTGCACAATTGTATATTTGTGATGTTTGGTTATGAATCCTATGTAATCCTTGTGACAAATTGTGATCTTTGTGATCATTACTTCATGTGAATTATTAAGAAATATAAAGAGAATGTGATAGCACAAGATTTCTCTAAAAGCTTTGCAACACCTATAGGTAAAGAGAGAAACTATAAATGTATCTCTTCTCCTTACAAGGGTAGAATTACAAGAGTAGAATTAGAAGCAGGTGAAGCGTTTGAGGTGTCCAACCAGAAAGACCTATATTTCAATTAGGAATACCAAATTTTGGCTTGCTATTCCAGACCCTCATACATTATCTTAGTTCGACATTCTATGCACTTCTAATGCTTGCTATTCTAGAGACTTCCATGTTACATTATCTGCATAGTGTATATTAATATTCTAATGCTTGCTTTCTTGTTATGCATAATATTGGTCCCCTATGCACTTGCTCAGTTTATGCTGACCCTGATATCCTTGTTTTCAGGTGACCAGGATGAGAGAGAATTGTAGGGTAAAAGCCTTTGAGCCAAGAGATTTAGATCTCTACTTATTTTTAACCACTCATCTTGTTAAGGCATGTAGCCCTGGTATTTCTTTTGGAATATGTAGATGTATAGTTGATGGTCAAGGAAAGCCCTATATGTATAGTTTTGTTTATATTGTGATTATTTACTATGTTGTGCTGTTGGATGACTAAGGGAGCCATTAATACTAGTTTGTTTGGTATTAGAACTGTTCTATTTGCTTTATCAGGTTTTATACAAACCCTAGGTGGCTAAATAGTCACTAAATAGGGGAAACTTTGCCATTATTTTATTTGGAAACAACAAGTAACTTACTTTTCTTTAATATAAATCTCCTTCCGTGTTATCACACACAGGGAGGGCGACTGTCATGAGTCTAAACGTCGCATTTTAGTTGTGTTGTTACTTCCAAATTTGCATGTCTTTCTCCTTTTGCTAGGAGGTGTGATGCTAGGATTGTAGGTCATCACAATGCTCTGATACCACAAAGTTTGTCACACCCAAATTCCACCCCTTCCCTAAGGCTTCATGGGCTAGGTAATCCAAGGTATCACATCATATGCTAGGTAATCCACACTTCTTTTTCCTTAGTTCCTGCATGGTCTAGAAAAATAATTTTTTGTGTGAGCTTGACAACCCAGTGAGGTCCGTGTGTGTAAATACATTTAAATTTTTAATATAAGAATGTAGACAGCAGTAAATTAACAACAATTGCATATTACAAGAAAGGATACAACACTTTTTATTAGTGATGAGCCAGTTCCACCTTATACCACCATTACAATCAAAAGTGCAGCCTTATAACTCCAAATAAGAGGTCAATTCCTGAAAAGCCTATCACTGTCCACCTTATTATATGGACAAACCTCATGTCCAAGTAATGGGCTACGACTAGCATGTGTTACGATGTTCCGCATAGCTCTCTACTTGCCCGTTAAATCTCAACACTATACTGGCAATCACTATTCCAGTGTGATAAAGTACGCAACTGGCATAAAAAGTACAAACACATACACTGATAGAATATATAACACTTATAAGTCAAGATGATGTGGGGACCGGTTGAGATAAAGTACACCCCTGGTACCACAGTTACATGACTTTATAATTATGCATTATAAAGAAATGTTTTCACTTCATTCGATTTTAGTATGCAAACAGGATGCAAATCTAATTATATGCAAGAAATGGAAGTAATAATATGCATACTAAGATAAATACAATGGACATTCACCTTAAAAAGCTGTTTTATGTGATCAAAGTTAACTTTTCTCTTTCGTAGGAACTTCTTACTCTTTCTGCAGGAACTTTCTATTGAACTATCTTCTCTCTGTCTCTGTCTCTGTTTCTCTCCTTTTTCTCTTTTCTTTTTCTTCTTCTTCTCTCTCTCTCTCTCTCCCTTTCTTTCTTTCTTGGCCGAGTTGGTTATCAAATGTGGGGGTGTAGTGTATTTATAGGCAATGATTGGTGATGAGTCATCACGTTATTACACCGGCGGTTGACACGTGTTAGACACATGTCAATCATACAGGACACGTGTCTAACATGAAGGACACATGTCATTGTCTAAGGACACATGTCAATGGTAGGTCGGCAAAAGTTTATCCGAATTGGGTAATGATTATCCAGGTGAATCCAGGTGACAAAAACACTTATTTACGTGTAATGTTATTTAAGTAAATTTCATTTACTTAAAAATTATACGTAAATAAAGAAATATCCCTTATTTGGATTTAATAAAAATGATTTTAAAACATAGCTTCCTAAGGATAAAAAGTCAACTCTCCCTTACAAGAACAAAATTTGCTACATCCAATTTTGATGGATATTATTCGGAGGGTTAATGACTTAGAAATATTCTAGAAAAATAGGTTTTATTCTAATTTAATCATGAGCAATAATTATCGGGACTTTTCCTTATCATTTTCCTAATATTTTTAATACACATATTTTTGAATATTTTGTTTCCAGTGAGTTGGTCAAATCTAGGTTTTAAATATCCAAGTATCTAATTTTGCCTTTAACTCACTTATTTGAGTAGCATCACATTCTTTTAGCAATAATAAGTTATTTCTCGCAAATAAATTCAATCAAATTGAGACATGTGACATTCCTTCCCCCTAAAAAAATTTCATCCGCGAAATTCATATATGTTTACAAGATCAGAGTAGGATACTTTTACCGAATTTTATCTTCAAGCTCCCAAGTTACATTTTCTATTCCATGACTCTCCAGAGTACTTTTACCGGATATACTTCCTTTGATCTAATTTTTTTTATATCAAATTCTAAGATCTTGATCAGCTTTTCCTCATAAGTCAGATCCTGACTAAGTTGAAGGGGCTAGATGTGCAGTGATATTTAGACAAATTGAAGGGGCTAGATGTGCAGTGATATCCAAGTATCTAATTGGGTTGATACTTTTGAAGCAATGATACATGGAACATGTCACAGATTTTGGACAAATTGGGTGGCAAAGCTAATCGGTATGCAACTTTTCAAATTCGCTCCAAGGAAACATCTGGGAGTTAGAGTCAGACATGAGGGAGTGGTACCCATATCTTTTTGTGCATGAGCAGTGATCTAGAGGACCGGATCTTTTAAGGGGGAAGAATGTAAGGTCCCATTCCGAGAAATTATTAAGTCATGCATTTGCATTTGCATTTTTCTTATTTTACTAAGCATATTTAAATTATTTGCATTGCATTGTTATCACATATCCTAATTTAGTTGCATAATTTATTAACAGTTGAATGATAATGCTATACGAGAATTGAATGTGTAATCGAGTATTTAGAATATTTAGAGATGAGGCTGAGGAAACAAGGAAAAGGGTAAGGTTAGGAGATAAGGATCAAGATAAAGATAAAGAACAAATGGAACTTGGAATAGTGAAAACCTTGACCAACTCACTGGAGACTAGGAACAAAAAAAAAGGTATATAAAATATCTAGAAAATGAGAAAGAAAAGTATTGGTATTTGTTCCCCATATATCTATTAGATTAGAACCTATTTTTTTAGAATTTTTCTAAATTGTTAACCCTTTGAATAAAATCCATCCAAGTTAGATATTGCAAATTTGATTCTTGAAAGGGAGAGTTGACTTTTTATCCTTAAGGAATTAGATCTTGAAACAATTTTTATTGAATCCCAATAGGGGATATTTCCTTATTTACATGTAATTTTTAAGTAAATGGACACTGTACTCAAGTGCTGTGAGAGCAATATTGTTATACACTTAAATTATTTTATTTTATTTTATTTTAGGCTTTATTAATTTATTTTAGGACTATTTTAGAATTTGTTTCATAAATTTGCATTAATTATTTTTGTGGATTTTGTTTTAGGAATATTGGACTTATTTAAGAGTTTTGGACTGCACAGATAGTTGTTAGTATTTTGGGTATAACCTTTTACTTTGATATTCAATTGACCTGATTCTTCTAGGGTTGGAAAGAAGACATTAAGGCCTACGAATCTTATGGAGAGTGCAAAAGCTAATTCAGGACAGAAGATATCCAAAAATTAGAAACAAATTGCTACAGTGCTGAAATTCATGAAAGTCAAAATCCTTGTTAAAGAAGACAACTACTTGAACTTATCCAAAGAGATATCTTTTAGATAAAGTTGATGATCTTCAAGTCTTTAAATTCAAGGATAATGAGGAAGTTTCCAAATCTTGGAGAAGAAAGAAGATAAGGTTTATCACAATAAGAATAAGTCTCCAAATCAAACAATAACACCCAGTTGTCAAGACTCAACTCTTTAGGGTTTTACTCCTATAAATATAACACCCTAGGCATGAAATTGGCATTCCTCACACACATTCTCTCTACATAGATTTTAGGATTTTATTTTCTTGTTTTTCTTTATGCCTAGTTAGATTTCTTGTTCTTAGAATTCGATGGATTCTGTTCTTTGATTAATAACATGGTTTGATCTATTTCTTTTCCTTAATTTTTTATTGGCATGATTATTGTTTGATGAGATTTTATTATTGAACTTAATGCTTCATATGTATAGATCCTACGTTTTGATAATTTGTGATTAAATGCATGAGATCAAGAAAAGATTGCATATGATCAGACCAATACAATAAAAAGTGTTATGAGATCGACGATTGATTAATTTTGTGTGTGGAGATTTTAGACAAAACCTTAAATTAAAGATATTTCATAGAACTTAATGCAATTCAGCCTAATCAAGATTGCATGACCAATAAGTTTTGGTTAGTTGAATTAGAGTTTTATTGCATGACCACTGGGTGAATTTAATTTAGGGAAATATGCTATCATCAATAATAATTCTTTAGTCAATAAACTTTAAGAGATTTGAAAGATTTCAACCATATAAAAAATTAAAAACAGATAAAATTGATGTCTTAGGTTTTATAAAACTGGAGTTTTATAAAAATTAGAGTTTATTTTCAATTGAGCTTTATTCTATTCATATTTTTATTTTAGAATTCTTTATTTTCTTGGTATTCTGGTTTATTCCATCCAACATAGATAGGGTAATTTAGCACTGGTAATACAAAATATTCTCGTGAGTACGATACTTGTTTTGCACTATACACAATATTTAACTAGGGTATATTTGTCTGAAATCATGATATATCAAAATCGTGTAATAAGTTTTTGGTATTGTTGCCGGGGATATTCTTGCATATGAATCAAAATAATCTTATTTGAGATTGAACATTATTATTTTTTTTATATTTCTTGTCTCTTTCTTGTTCTTGTTAAATAGTTATATAGTTTTTATGGTTTTTTATATATTTCTTGCTCTTGTCCATATAGAATTAGGATTCTCTTAGGTTTTTGCAGCTATCTTATTTCAACTTAGGCAATTGGGTTAAGCAACCAATTGTTTCGAAGGATTTTGGCCTACTAAACAAAATCTGCAGTTATACTACGGGCACCACCCTATCTTAGCTAAATTCCATCGTTTTCATTGGTTTTGCTATTTTTCTTTGATTTTATCATGATTTTAAATTTTTTTTGATTATCTTCTTGGGTGTTTTTTTACATTATTTTGTTGTGTTTTTATGATTTCTATTTTTATGTAGGTAATATAGATTTTCTTGAGTGGTTTTTGTAGACTATTTTGAAAATCAAAATTTGGGCTCTTTTTGGTGTTAATATAGTGCATGCTAAGATAAAAAAGTCCTAACCTATCCGAGTTTAATCCTGAGATAGAGAGAACTTTGAGATCCATTCATAAATAAGCTATGGAGATTAAGGAAGAAACAATGGCTCAAGATAACAAAACTATGAGGCAGTATTCGATGCCTAAAATTCAAGATATTTAGACTAGTATTGCATGGCTTGCAGTAGGAGGGAATAATTTTGAACTAAAATCTAGTCTTATTGTTACGGTGCAAGAAGATTAGTTTAGTAGAGGGGCCTTCAAAGATCTAATTAGTCATATGAAAAACTTTCTCGAGATAAGTGACAAAATCAAATTAAATAGAGTCAGCCCTGATACCGTAAGATTAAGGTTGTTTCCTTTCTTTCTTAAGGGAAAGGTAAAGGTATGACTGAACTCATTCCCTACTAATCATTTCCCAAATTAGAAAATTCTTTCTCAGGCATATTTAACAAAATATTTTTAACCTGGTAAAATTACTAAACTACGTAATAACATTACTAGTTTTAGGCAATTTGATGGTGAGTCTTTATATAATACTTGGGAGCATTTTAAAAATTTGATTAGGAGATGCCCACATCATGGTATACCTAACTGGTTAGTCTTGCAAACTTTTTTATTGTGGTCTTTTTAATTTTGTCAGAATTATCATTGATACTGCGGCAAGTGGTGCTTTTATGAGCAAATCATATGATGAGACATGTGTATTACTCGATGATATGACATCTAAGCAGTATGATTGGCCTAATGAGCATAAGATTCCTAGGCAGAGAGCTAATGTGCATGAGGTTGATAGTTTTACCATGCTGAATGCGAAAATTGACTCTTTGATTAATGCAATAAAAGCTAATCAAATCAATGTTGTGACCAACCAAACTTTATATTGTGATTCATGTAGTAAATCTGCTTACATGTTTTCTGAGTGTTCACAGTTACAACAAGCAATTTTTTTTTCAAACTTTGGCTAGCTACAAAACAATCCTTACTCTAACATATATAATTCCAGGTGGAGGAACCATCCTAACTTTTTATGGAGTCAAGGAGCACCACTAAGACCAAGCAATCCACCAAACTTTACTTCAGGAAATCAATAGCAAGCAGAGAGCAAAGCATCATGGAATGTTGGAATTGAATACTTGACAACTGTGACAAGTGAAAGGATTGAGAGTTTATAAACTACAACAAATGAAAGGTTTACAAAAGTTGAAAATAAGATTGATCAATTAGCTAATATTTTTCATTCTTGTATGCCAGATAAATTATCAAGTGACACTGAGAAGAACCCCAGAGAGTAGGTCAATGCAATCTCATTAGTGAGAGGGAAAGAATTGTAGGAGGTACCAGATCCATCCAAGGATGAAGAGGATAAACAAGAGACAAAGGAAGCGGTCCAAAAGCCTACGAATGAGGAGGTTAAGACACCAAATTCTAAATAGGGAAATACTTTATATTTGAGTAAGTACAAATCCCCTATTCCTTTCCCTAGACATCTTTTACATGCAAAAGAAGAATTTAATAAAATTTTAGAAATTTTTAACAAACTACATATTAATATTCCTCTTTTAGATGTCATCAGACAGGTGCCGGGGGTATTCCTTAAGGAAGTGATCACTAACAAATGAAACTTGATAAGATTTCAAAGATCAAGCTTATAGAGAGGTGCTTTGCAATTACTCTAAGAAAGTTGCTATCAAAACTCATGGAACTAGGTAAAGAAAGAAAGTTGTAGACAACAAGTAAGCTGGAGGAATGGTAGAATAAAACATATGAGAATGTGATAATTGATAAGAGAAGAGTAAAGGCATAACATGATGCAATAAATAGACATACTGCCAAGATTTATAAGGATGAAAGATTTTGCTAAAGAGCAAGTTGCAAGTTCACCGACTTATTTAGGCAAGTTCTTTGTTCTCTTTTCTTAATTTTAGAATTTGATTATTTGATTATTTTATCTTTTATTTTCTTTTTATATTGTGGACAATATTTGGTTTAAGTGTGGGAGGAGTACACATTTTGATTTATTTTTTATTTTTAGTTTTATTTTTTGGAAATTTCTGAAAAAAAAATAAAAAAATTAGAAAAATTTTGAGTTTTACTGTATTTTTTGAGTTTTGATAAATTTTTTTCATGCCAACTAAATTTTTTCGAATTTTCTAGTTCTTGTGTGTTACTTGTTCTATATTGGGTTACATGATAGATGATTACTATTAGTAGTTATTTGGTATATGATTAACTATTCATCTTTTTATAGTTGATTTGAAAGATAGACATATAAGATTTAATATCAAATTCACCTTAGTGAGGATTTGAGCTTTAAAGAGCAATTTTTTGCTCTCATCATTTTTTTTTGTTGTGCATATATCATACATGATTTGGTCATTCTATAACTTACTTTGTTATACATTTTGATACCACATTCTCGATTTTCATGCACTAAAATGATTAAGACACTTAGAATTATACACTTTTGACTTTCAAAAAATACCATTCCAACATCTTATACCCCTTGTTAACCCACTTGAATCTACACATTTTTCTTTTTTAAATTACCCTCATAATTTACCCCATGACCTATATTTTTTCTAATCCTAAATTTTAAGAGTTTACTAATATATTTATAGTTGATAATATGATATTATGTTTTTTAGGTATTATTTTTTATGTTAGAGTTTTATATGCTTTTAGTCATTATCATGATGAGTTATGGAAAAACAATCAATAGAAAAAAATGAAAAAAAATGGAAAAATGAAAGGAAAAAAAAAGAAAGAAAAGTGTTGGTAAAGAGAGAGAGAGAGAGAGAGAGAGAGAGAGAGATAGAGAAGAAAAAAAGAGAAAAAAATCGAAAAAGAACAAAAAGATATAAAAGAAAAAAATTGAGAAAAAATATTCTTTATTCTTGATATTATTCACTCTTATAATAAAATTTATATATATTGTTCTTTGCTTTAAATAAGTGATATACACATTACATATTCATAGTTAGAGTTAGTACTTTCTTTATTTTGAGGTAAATAATATAATGTCTTGATACTTTAGTATTTTTAATGAATTATTTTTAATACAATATTTTTACCTATTATCCTACTTTTTAACCCTAACCCAATTACAACTAAATAAATAATCTTTTGATTGGTATGTGGATTTCATATATATATAAGTGGTGGAGATTTGATATATTAGCAACCTTATGGTAATACTATCTCACTGTGTTAATTTGAGTGATACATATACCCATTTCATAAAATTTAGTGTTTTGAATAGTTTAATCACAGTTTCTTTATTCTATTGAGTGAAGCAATTGTGAGGGTGGATGAATCTTGCATTATTCTTGATTTTGATGAGACTATAAGAGATACAATAGTTTCTCTAGTACTGAATACTATGAAGTATTAGTTATCTTGATTGCAGTTCTAGTTTGAATATGTCATATGCATAATTAGGGACCTGGGACGTTGAATTGGTATTGGAGAAAATTTGTTCTTGCTTGAGTACAATCAAACATTCAAGTGCATGGTTTGATATATATTTTCTTGTTTTTCTTTATGCTTAGTTAGATTTCTTATTCCTAGAACTTGATGGATTCGGTTCTTTGATTAATAGTATAGTTTGATATATTTATTTTCCTTAAATTTTTATTGGTATAATTATTATTTGATAAGATTTTATTATTGAACTTAATGCTTCATACATATAGGATCTTACGTTTTGATGATTTGAAATTAAATGCATGAGATCAAGAGAAGATTGCATAAGATTAGACCAATACAATAAAATCTACATAGGGTTATGAGGATGATTAATTCTATGTGTAGGGATTTTAGAGAAAACCTTAAATTATAGATATTCTATAGAATTTAATGTAATTCGACCTAATCAAGATTGTATGACTATTGGGTTTTAGTTAGTCGAATTAGGGTTTCATTGCATGATTATTGGGTGAATCTAATTTGAGAAAATCTGTCATCATCAACAATAATTCTTTAGTCAATAAACTTTAAGGGATTTGAAAGAATTCAATCATGTAAAAAATTAAGAACAGGTAAAATTGATGTCCTAGGTTTTATAAAACTAGGATTTTATAAAAATTAGAGTTTATTTTCCATTGATCTTTTTTTTTTTTTTCATATTTCTGTTTTAGAATTCTTTATTTTCTTGGTATTCTGGTTTTATTTCGTCCAACTTAGATAAGATAATTTAGCACTGGTAATACAAAATATCCTCGTAGGAATGATATTTGCTTCATACTATGAACAACACTCGACTAGGGTACACTTGTCTGAAATCGTGATACACCAAAATCGTGTAACGTGCGAGATGTATGAATATACTGTAACTTGGATCAAAGTACAATGAACCTGATCTCAAGTTCAACTACCTAATTATCTTCCACCACCGTTGATGTGTCAATTTGCATGTTCACTTCGTCTCTCAACCTGACATGTCTCCAGACACGTGTTAACAACCTTGCTATGTGTCCTTGCCTCTCACACCCTACTGCGGGCTTATCAGACATCCTAATAACCGCTCCTCCATCCATTCCCAAACTAACTCTCAACCTAGGAAGAGAGAGAGAGAGAGAGAGAGAGAGAGAGAGAGAGAGAGAGAGTCTTCCTTTTTAAAAAAAAATCTTATTTCCACATCCCATTGTTCACTCACAAAAGCCAACCCAAACCTTCATGAAAACCGCACTTTGAGCTTGAAATAAGCCACCTCTCTCCATATACATGTTAACCCTAGTCTTTCATAAGCAAAATGAGTTGTAGGAAACATAAAAAACAACTTAGAAATTCAAAGAAAGTTTGAAGAAAAAAGCAAGAAAACTCGAATGGAAAATTTACAAGTTTGAGGGAAATACCTGCTTGTATTTATTTTTCGATACCTAATAATCGTGTACATCATATTTCTTGAGTTGTTATCATGCTATGATAATAGTGGAGTGGGAGAGGGAGAAAGGAATTTTGAATCTTGAACATAAGGTATGGAAATTGAGATGCTAACCTGTTTCATAGCATTACCATACTCTGTTCTTTATTTCATATCTTTTTTTGTAGAACTGTGCATTTGTGATGTTTGGTTATAAATTATGTATAATCCTTGTGATAAATTATAATCTTTGTGATCATTACTTCATTTGAATTATTAAGAAATATAAATAGAAAGTGATAGCATAAATATTTTTTCGAAAGTTTTGCGAAACCTGTGGGTGAAGCTTAAAGAGTATAGTTGGTATATGGAGTTCCAAAAGCTTCACGAAACCTGTAAACAAAACTTGAGGAACTATAGATGTATCTCTTCTCGCTATTGGGATAAAATTAGAAGCAGGTGAAGTATTTGAGGTGTCCAACCCAAAAGGACCTAGATTTCATTTAAGAATACCAAATTTTGGCTTGATCTTCCAGACCTTCATACATTACCTTGTTTCAATATTCTATTCCTTTCTTTAATTATTAATTTAAAATTAGAAACAACAAAGATAGAGAAGGATAATGAATTTAGAGTGGTAATTGCACTTAATTACTTGGGATTACTGGAGATAATGTGTATACTTCCATGTTATATTATCTGCGTGGTGATATTAATATTCCTATCCTTGCTTGCTTGCTTGTTTTGTATGCTATTGGTCCCTCGTGTACTTACTTAGATTATACTAAACCCGATATCCTTATTTTCAGGTGACTAGGGAGACAAGAGGAAATCATAGGGTAAAGGCCTTTGAGTCAAGAGATTTAGATTCCTACTTATTTCTAACCACTCATTTTGTTAAGGCATATAGTCCTGGTGTTTCTTTAGGAATTGGATGAGTTATGTTTATATATAAATGAATAGTTGATGGCCAATGAGAGTCCTATATGTATAGTTTTGTTTATATTGTGATTATTTACTATGCTATATATTGTTGGATGGCCGAGAGAGCCATTAATATCAGTTTGTTTGATTTTGAAAGTATTAGATTTGTTTTATCAGGTTTTATACTAACCCTTTGAGTTTGTCATGCCCTAGTTCAACTCCTTCTCCAAGGCTTCATTAGCGATGGACTGTCTGGCTCTCACCAGAGCTCAGTTGTTCATATGAATCACCTAAGTTATGTGAAAATAACATATCTTCTTTGTTTCAACCTATTTATATATTACAAAAGTCTTCCATACATAAAAAAGCAGCGGAACAATTATAATTTCTTCACCACTTTTGCCTGAGATGAATTTTATTACAACAAAAAGCATTACTCTAGGTATTCTACACTTCTTTATCTTGGGTTCTTACAAAGTCAAAAAAATTATTTTTGTGTGAGTTTGGCAACTCAGTGAGGTCCGTGTATGCATGGGGGTGGAATGTTAATGTTCCGAGGAAGAATATGTGTACCTATAAATAGGGTCTTACGAAGAGAAATCATACAGGAAGCTCATTGCTGAAAATATACTATCCACCCCAAAGGAAATAAGATGTATAAAGATCTAAAGGAACATTACTAATAACGTAAAAAGGGATATTGCGGGATATATTTCTACATGTTTGACTTGTCAGCAAATTAAAATAGATCATAAAAACTATTTGGCTTGTTGCAGCCCATATTAATTCAAGAATAGAAGTGGGATGAAGTATCTATGGACTTTATTTGTGGATTACCAAGGAGTAAGGATGGGTATGATGCAATATGAGTAATTGTACATAGGTTTACCAAATCCTCTCACTTTTTGTCTATCAAAATAGCTTATCCTATTAAAAAATTTAGAAGAATATATGTGGATGAGATAGTTAAATTGCATGGAGTATCTCGACCTGGAACAATTATAACAACTTCTCGCTACCAAGTTAATGTTTAGTACAAGTTTTAATTCTCAGACTGATGAACTGTCTAAATACACTATTCAAGTATTAGAAGATATGTTCTGAGTGTGTGTTTTAGACTTTAAGGTAAGTTGGATAAATATCTACCACTTGTAGAATTTGTGTATAATAACAGCTTTCAAACCACGATTGGTATGGCTCCTTACGAAGCATTATATTGAAGAAAATGCCAATCACCAATTTATTGGGATCGAATTGGAACAAAAAATATGAATGCATCAAGTACCATACCATGGATGATAGAAACCCTTAACAAAATCAAAGTGATAAGACAAATAATGATGGCCGCTAAAGTAGACAAAAGAGTTATGCTGATCGTCGAAGAAAAAATTGGGAATTTCAAGTGGGAGATCAAGTTTTTCTTAAAGTATTCCCAGAGAAAGGAATTATCCAACGTGAAAAAGGGGGAAAATTAAGCCCGAGGTATGTTGGTCCATTCAAAATATTGGAACAAATTGGAAAAATAACATATCTATTAGTCTTGCCACCAACTTTATCTAGAATCCACAATATATTCCCTGTATTATTGCTTCGAAAGTATCAACCCGATCCAGACTATAAACTAAATTACTAGCCACTCCAACTTTGTCAAGATTTAACTTATGAGGAAAAACCGATCAAGATTTTAGAATTGAATGTAAAAAAGCTAAGATTGAATAAGTATATCTGGAAAAAGTACTCTGAAATAACCATGGAATAGAAAATGCCACATGAGAACTTGAAGATGAGATCTGACAAAAGTATCCTACTCTATTCTAGTAATCAGGTACGAATTTTGAGGATGAAATTTTTTTTTAGGGGGAAGAAATATCACATACCCCAATTTAGTTACACGAAATAACTTTTTATTAGTAAGGATACTCAAACAAATAAATTAGGTATGAAATCGGAGACTTGGGATATTAAGAACATAGGTTTGACCAACTCGCTAGAGACTAAGTATTCAAAAAATTAGGTATCTAAAATATCTAGAAAATAGGAAAGAAAAGTTTCCGTATTTGTTCCACATATATCAAATAGGTTTAAACCTATTTTTTTTAGAATTTTTCTAAGTTGATAACTCTCCGAATAAAATCCCATAAAGTTAGATGTTACAAGTTTTGTTCTTAGAAGAGTTGAGTTTTTATCCTTAAGGAATTAAGTTTGAAACCATTTTTATTGAATCCAAATAGGGGGCATTTCCTTATTTATGTGTAATTCTTAAGTAAATGGGCACTAATATAACGTAAATACGTTTACTTAAATGAAATGACGTCACACGTAAATAAGTTCTGAAACATCAAGCTGTCATTGGGACAATCATCATCCACCCTAGAATAACATCTGCCGACCTATCATTGACATGCATCCTTAGACAATAATACGTGTCATGCATGATTGACACATGTCCAACACGTGTCAACCGTCGGTGTAACCAGGTGATGACTCATTACTAGTCTTTGCCTGTAAATACGCTACGCCCCTCCCATTGCATAACCAACTCGATCAAGGAAGAAAGAAAGGGAGAGAGAAAGGAAAAAAAAAGAGAAAAAGAAGAAGAAAAGAGAAGAAAAGAAGAGAGAGAGAGAGAGAGAGAGAAAGGAAAAGAGAGAGGTGTTGCTTAGAGAAAACGAGTCATTTGACTAAACCCCTGATTAAGACAACTCTTTGAGGTAATTGTCTACTATATTCATACATCTTTTATGTATAACTATCATGACTTATTATCATTACAAAATCCATTAATGCATGTGTTTCTAATTGATATATAAGCTAGTATGTGTGGAGATTGCTCGAGCAAGGGTTTTGTTGAACGTCGAAATACATATTGGTAGCAACCTATTAGGTGGATATGAGGTCTTTCCACTTAATACGGGGGAGACTAATAGGGCTTTTTGGAAATGGACCTCCTATTTGGAGCGATAAATAAACTATGCTCGTGATGGAGATATAAGGTGGAACTGAGTTGCATTTGTACTATATTGTTATATGTTATTGGTATTACTGCTTTGTGTATGATATAGTTAATATTGCATTTTTATTTTTGAAAGCTTTTTGGCAAAAATTTATAATGAAAATTTTATCGTATAATTTTACAATGAAAAATTTTACACACGTGCACACACGAACATCATTGAGTTGTCAAACTTACACAAAAATAATTTTTTTAAACTTTGCAGGGACACAAGATAAAGAAGTGTAGAATACCTAAATATGGAGTGATGCTTTTTGTTGTAATAAAATTCGTCTCAAGCAAAAATGTTCCAAAAAGTTGTAATCATTCCACTGTTTTACCATATATGGAAGACTTTTGTAATATATAAAGAGCTTGAACTAAAGAAGATATGTTATTTTCACATAACCGCCCTTATTCCACTCCTTCGAGGCTTCATCGGGGACGGACTGCCTGACTCCTGCCAGGGCTTAATCATTTACATGGATCACATAAGTTATGCAAAAATAATATATCTCTTTTATTTCAACATATTTATATATTATAAAAATCTTCCGTAAATGGTAAAGCAGTGGAATTATTATAATTTTTTGGGCCACTTTTGCCTGAGATTAATTTTATTACAATAAAAAACATCATTCCATATGTTTGACATTCTACACTTCTTTATGTTGGGTCCCTGCAAAGTCTAAAAAATTATTTTTGCGTGAGTTTGACAACTCAGTAAGCTCCATGTGTGCACGTGTGTAAAATTTTTCATTGTAAAATTGTAGGATAAGGTATTTATTATAAAATTTTGCCAAAAAGCTTTCAAAAAAATGCAATATTAACAATAATATATACAAAGCAGTAATAACAATAACACATAACAATACAGTACTAGTGACAGTTCAATTCCACTTTATATCTCCATCACGAGCATAATTTGCTTATCCCTCCAAACAGGAGGCCCATTTTTGAAAAGGTCTATCAATCTCCCCTACATTAAGTAGACAAACCTCCTATTCACTTAATGAGGTACTACCAATATGTATTTTGATATCTGAGCAATCTCCACATATACTGCCTTATGTACCAATTACAAACATATGCATTGATACATTTTGTAATAATAATAAGTCATAGTAGTTCTGCGTAAAAGATGTATGAATATAGTAAACACTCACCTCAAGGAGTTGTCTTAATCAGGGGTTAGTCAACTGACTCCCCTCTCTCTCCTCTCTCCTTTTTTTTCTCTTTTCTTGCTTTCTCTCTCCCTTTCTTTCTTCTTTGGCCAAGTTGGTTATGCAATGGGAGGGGTGTAGCATATTTATAGACAAACACTAGTGATGAGTCATCACCTTGTTACACTAGGGGTTGACATGTGTTGGACACATGTCAATCATGCATGACACATGTTAACATAAAGGACATGTGTCATTGTCTAAGGATGCATGTCAATGGTTGGTCGACAGAAGTTTATTCGGAGTGGGTGATGATTATCCAAGTGAATCCAAGTAAGAAAATGTCTTTACGTTATTTTAGTGTCCATTTATTTAAGAATTATATATAAATAAAGAAATACCCCCTATTTGGATTCAATAAAAATGGTTTCAAGATCTAATTCCTTGATGATAAAAAGTCAGCTCTCTCTTTCAAAAACAAAACTTGTAATGTCTAACTTTATGGGATTTTATTCGGATGGTTGTCAACTTAGAAAAATTTTAGAAAAATAGGTTTTAACCTAATTGATATATGATGAACAAATACTGGGACCTTTCTTCTTATTGTTAGATATTTTAGATATCTAATTTTTTGGGCACTTACTTCCAGCAAGTTGGTCAAACCTATGTTTTTAATATCTCAAGTCTCTGATTTCATACCCAATTTATTTGTTTGAGTATCCTTATTAATAATAAGTTATTTCTTACAATTTTTCATGCCCCAGTTCTACCCTTTCTCCGATGCTTCATTGGCAACGGACTGCCTGGCTCTCGCTAGGGTTCAGTCATTCACATGGATCACATAAGTTATGCAAAAATAACATATCTTCTTTATTTCAACCTTACATGACTTAATTACAAATTCAATAGTCATGTTACTTCCCACTAGAGTACTTACTTCCAATATGTACGACAACTTTTCAACTTTAACAGCTAGTACTTTTACCAAACTAGGAGCAATAAATGAATATGTGGAATCAGGATCTAGCAACATTTTTGCTTTATGATTATTGAATAGAAGCATACCTTCCACCACATTGGATGCTTCAAGAATTTCTCTCCCTCTATGGCAAAGACTCTACCTTGGATCCTAAGCTTATTGTTCAATTGTTCTTCCTTTGTCCTTGATTAAAGTTTCTTATCCTAGGACTATCCTTAAGATAATGTTTATCACTCCTGTATTTTATACACTTGCTAGTTTTTAGCCAACAATTGTTTTCACTATGTCCTGGCTTTTGGCAATAACCACAAAAGTCCTTTTTTCCCATCTGATTGTTAGGACAAGGTAGACCTTTTTCCTAGTCATTTTGGATTTAGGATACTAAGCCACTTTGACTTCTTTTAGGCACCTTGACATTTTCTTGGGTCCTTCCTTGTTGCCAATTTGGTGGAGTAGACCTCCCAACCTACCACTTGTTTTTACTTTTTTCCACCCTGTATGCCAACTCTATTGCTTTAGAAAACGTTTCTACATTAATGGGAGCTAAAGCATCCTAAATTTTCCAACATAATCCACCAATGAATCATTTAACTCAATCATCCTCAGTTGCCACCAATAAAGGAGCAAATTTAGAGAGTTTTGTAAACTTTGTCTCGTATTGATTCATTGTTATGCGATCTTGTTTAAGGGTAAGAAATTCTTCATCCATCTTCTTCCATATTTGTCACGGATAATATTTTTCATTGAATTTTCTTAGAAAATTTGCCCAAGTGCATGGAGTGTTGTTTTGTTCCCATTTATGTGAAATGGTTTGCCACCACTCTCGAGCTATCTCAAAAAGTTGATACAACACCAACTTGATTTTATGTTCATCTGAGTAATCTAGTATTGAGAAGATTCCTTCTAACTCTTCTAACCATATTTTCTCTTTTTCACACCACCGTATTCACCATCAAATCTTAGGGGATGAAACTTTAGAAATCATTCTAGTACAACATCCTTAGATTGTTTAGTACGATGAGTTATGATGGCTCTGCTGGTTAGCCACTAAGTTTACTTGAGCGTCCATTGGCAAATCTTTCGTTAACTACTTAGTAGACTCTATTTATTCTTTAGTAACTTCTATTAAAATGTAATAGGCCTCATTATTTGGCTCTTCAACTCTTTCTTCAATCTCCTCAAAGGAATCTTCCTCTATTGAAAACTGACTTTCATTCGAATTTATTGTTACAAAATTTCCAACAATAAAAATTTTCATGTAGCATGATGGCTATTTCTACTCATAATGAATGCGTATGTTCAAGTGTTATTCTTCCTGATACTATCTTTTCCTAGCCTAAGCTCCGATACCACTAGTTTTCATGCCTCAACACTACCCCTAGCAAGATTTTGTTAGCGACGGACTGCATGGTTCTTGTCAAAACTCACTTAGATAACTTAAGACATGTAAAAACAAATCTTTTATTCATATAATTATCCATATTGATGTGTACATAGTAAGACAGTGGAACAATTACAACTTCCATGACCACTTACCTGAAACGAATATACTACAACCTAGGGTATCATTGCATATGCTAGGTAATCTACACTTCTTTGTCGTTATTCCTGCATGATCTGGGAAAATAATTTTTGGTGTGAGTTTGACAACCCAATGAGATCCGTGTGTGTAAGTGCGATTAAATTTTCAATATAAGAATGTAGAAAGTAGAAAATTAACAATAGCAATTGTACATTACGAAAAAGGATACAACACTATTTGTTGGTGGTGGGATGGTTCCTCCTTATACCACTTGCATATTTATGAATGCAACCTTATAACTCCAAATTAGAGGTCATTTTCGAAAAAGCCTATCACTCTCCACCTCATTACATGGACAAACATACTGTCCAAGTAATGGGCTGGGACCAGCATGTGCTACGATATTCGGCATAGCCCTCTGCTTGCCCGACGGATCTCAACACCATACTAGTTATCACAATTACCAGTGTGATAAAGTACAGAACTGGTATAATAAGCACAAACACATACATTGATAGAATATATAACACTTGTAAGACAAGATGATGTGGGGGACCGGTTGAGATAAAGTACACCTCTGGTGCCACAATTACATGACTTTATAATCATGTATTATCAATATTAGTTATCACTTCATTTGATTTTAGTATGCAAACAGGATGCAAATCTGATTATATGCAAAAAAAAAATGGAAGAAATAATATGCATACTAAGATGAATGCAGTGAACACTCACCTTATAGAGTTATTTTATGTGATTAAAGTTAACTTTTTCTCTTTTGCAGGAACTTCCTATCCTTTTCGCAGAAACTTTCTATCGAACTATCTTCTCTCTCTCTCTCTCTCTCTTCTTTTTCTTTTTTTTTTCTCTTTCTCTCTATCCCTTTCTTTTTTCCTTGGTCGAGTTGGTTATACAAGGGGGTGTAGGGTATTTATAGGTAATGATTGATGGTGACTCATCACCTTGCTGCACCAATGGTTGACCTGTGTTGGACACGTGTCAAACATGTAGGACACTATCAAACATGAAGGACACATGTCATTATCTAAGAACCTGTGTCCATGGTCGGTCGGTAGAAGTTTATCTGAAGTGAGTGATGATTATCCAGGTAACAGAGTTTGATGTTTTAGAACTTATTTACATATAATGGCTTCATCAGCGAAGCACTGCCTCGCTCTTGCCAGGGCTCAATTATTCATATGGATCACATAAGTTATGCAAAAATAACATATCTTCTTTATTTCAACCTCTTTATATATTACAAAAGTCTTCCATACATGGTAAAGTAGAGTAATGATTACAAATTTTTGGGCCACTTTTGCCTGAGATGAAATTTATTACAACAAAAAGCATCACTCCATATGTTATATATTATACACTTCTTTATCTTGGGTCCCTACAAAGTCTGAAAAAAAATTAATTTTATGTGAGTTTAACAACTCAATAAGGTCCGTTTGTGCATATGTGTAAAATTTTTTATTGTAAAATTGTACGATAAAGTTTTCATTGTAAAATTTTGTCAAAAAGCTTTAAAAAAATGCAATATTAACAACAACATGCACAAAGTAATAATACCAATAACACATAATAATACAGTATAAGTGACAATTCAGTTCCACTTTCTATCTCCATCAGTCACTTGATCCTTCCAAATAGGAGGTCCATTTTCAGAAAGATCTATCAGTCTCTCCTGTATTAAGTGGACAAAACTCCTTTCCACATAATGAGGTGCTACCAATATGTATTTCGATATTCAACAAAACCTTTGCTTGCTCGAGCAATCTCCACACATACTGGCTTATATATCAATCACAAACACATGTATTGATGCATTTTGTAACAATAGTAAATCATGATAGTTATGCATAAAAGATGTATGAATGCAGTAGACACTCACCTTAAAGGATTGTCTCAATCAAGGGTTTAGCCAAATGACTTGTTTTCTCTAAGCAACACCCTCTGTAACACCGCTGTAACACCGACACTACGGTGTCCGTATATTATTTTCGTTTTTGAATTTAATAAAATAATTCTCAATTTATATATATATAGAGAGTGAAATATTTAATTTTATTGATTTTCGATTTCGGGGTATTAAAATTTAATTTTTGGTATGTTCAAAAGTATCCGTATTTCAATTCGTGATGTAAAGAATATATTTTTCATTTATTAATTTAATTATTTACTCATTTATTTATTTATAAATTTATTTATCTAAATAAAAACATATATAATATTAATAACAATAATAACAAAAAAAAAATTGAATTAGGGCTTAAAGCCCTAATTCTTTCTCTCTCTCATTCTCTTTCTCTCTCTGCTGTTTCGTCTCCTCTCCCTCGCTCCTCCGCCGCTGCCCTGCTCCGCCGCCCACTCGGCTCTGCCATCCGCCACCACCCACTCACTCTATCCTCCTCCCTGTTTTCTCTCTCTCTCGGTCTCACTTTTTATCTCTCTCTTTCTCTCTCTCGGTTGCTCTCTCACTCTCTCCCTTTCACGATCTCTCTCGCCCTCACCCACATCTTCCTCCACCGCCACCACCATCAACCTCTATCGCCACCTCCCTTCTCTCTCAATTGCTCACCCTCGGCCCCCCTCTCTCTGTTTCTCTCTCTCAGTTTTCCCTCTCTCTCTTTCTCTACCTCTCGCGATCTCTCCTTCGTCGTCTCTCTCTCCCACGGTTCATCGCCACTCCACCTCAGCTCTCTCTGTTTTTCCCTGTCTCTGTCCCTACGCGTGCGACAGCTCCTTGCGCGGGCGTGACTGCGCGCGACAGCCTTACCCCAGCGCTCGCAAGACAACAACTACGCGCGTGTGGCCCCGCGCGAGACTGCCCTTGCGCGCGGCGATAGCCCTGCACGCCCGACTGTAGCGCGCGATAGCTCCCGCGCGCGCGACTGCTGTGCTACTTTGCCCTTGCTCACACGCTCAAGCGCCCTGCTCTCTCCTTTGAGAGCCCACTAAAATCTTCAGAATAAAGAACCCTAGGTCGCGATGGTTTCCTGCAATCCTTTCACTGCATAGGTAAGAACAACTTCCTGATCTTTGATTCTAGGGTTTCAATTTCTCTAAGTGATTGGACTAATGTGCTATATTTGATTCGGTTAGGAGGCACTGCAGATCATCGATAAGACTGAGGAGGCGTTCGATTTAGTCTGCAAATTGTGGAACCCTAGGTGAGAGGGATTTCTAACCTATTCGATTTATTTGGACAAATTTAGGGTAAATTAGAGTAAGAGTGTATTGCATATGTTAGGATGAATGTTAGAATAGAGTTGAAATGCGTGTTTGACGTTATATGTTATTATTTAGGTTAAGTATAGAATTTTATATGAAATTGAGCTGTTTTGGATGATAGAATTGAGTTAAATTGATTTAAATGGTTTTTCTTAGAGTTTAATTTGACGAATGCATGAAAATAGTCGAAATTTAGGATTTGAGTTTAAGGATTGATGCAGTCTTTTCATTATAAGTTGTCCTACGTATAGGAAATCAAAATACAACTTTTATATTAAGAAAATAGGCTTCAATACCTTTAAAATGACATATGGTTTGAAGAAATCGGATGAGAATTGAAAAGTGTATGAATTTTCAAAGATTTTTCTAACTTATAGGGAATTTATGTATTTAGACTTGTTTTTGATTTTGAACGATTTTAGGTTTGAATTTAACTTGATTTTGATTTGGTTATTTACTTATAAATGGAATGAAAATTGATGACATTGGAGTTTATTCATAAATTTGAGAATTAAGGTTTGTACAAACTTAGGAAAAATGATAAACCCTAAGAATAATTGGAAATTTGATGATTATTGTGATAATTTGATTAGGTTGATCTTGTTAGAGACTCGAGAAGTCAAATTCGGATTTTTTTTGAAAATAGGGAGTGATTACCCTCCCTGGAATGTGAGTGAAACCCTAATCTCTTGCATGAAATAATGAAAATTTGATTTTACCGTGTTTTAAACAAAACATGCTTTGATATGCATTGTCGATGTGTGATATTAAATCTCAAATCTGTTTTGTGATTATTGGAGTATCGTAAACTTATATTTTCTATGATTATGCATCCATGTTTGAAATGAAACAAAAATTGTGCCATTACTTGAAAATTTGATAAGCTTCCTTTTCTACCATTGCATTGATATGCTGATTTGAAATGATTCGATGAATGTATTGGCACACAGATTTGAAATGTTTTAATGAACTGTGAGGGCACCGGGATGCCCACTTGTGATGAGATACTATGATGATGACATTGATGATTCCGTAGCTACGAAGGGACTTTGTAGAGGCACGGGTTGCCCGGATACGCTTCTGCAGGAGGTATCCGCAAACGTCCAGTTATATTTATTCATAGGCGCGGCCGGTTGAACCCTCATCGGGGGAGGACGTGTGTCCATCACCGTCTAGCACCGCACGTGGTCCTATTGACGAGCATAGATATATTTATAGGCGCGGCCGGTTGAACCCATATTTGGGGGAGGACGTGTGTCCATCACAGTCTAGCACCGCACGTGGTCCTATTGACGAGTCTGGGCAAGCAAGGGTTAAGCCCACGGCCAACGTCGGGGTAGAGAGCTACTTTTGAAACACTTTGCATAATAAAACCCCCGATGTGCCTGTCCTTGGTCGTGGTTGACCTTTGTCAGGATCCTTTCGGCTTACTCTATGATTTACTTGATTTTAAATGGATGCATATATGTATGATATCGTGTGAATGATTAAATGAGTTCATTTTATTCGAAAATATCATGATTTACTGCGAAATTTGAATTATTGGTTACGAATGATATTGACACTCCAATGTTCACCTATACTATTAGTACTTGAGATTAATCCCCTCACTCACTGAGTATCCTCCCATAGATACTCACCCCTTTTCTTTCCCCCTTCAGACAGGATCATTGTGCTAGAGCGACGTTTCAGACTCTAGAGGCTTCGGTTGATCATTGGCGGGTTTGGTTATTCTGGATGGTGAGATTTTAAGTTTAAGCTGAAACTTGAATTACGTATTATATTTTCGACCCTGCGAGGTCTTGTTGAGATCCGTAATTGGCCGTGTATTTATTTTAGGATGACTGTATAATTTATGTATGTTTATTTGCGAAACTCTCATATTTCATTTGCATTGAGGCAATTGTATGTATTTGAATAATACTTGGGAAAATTATTATAAATTGTATAAAAACTTAGGCCCGCTCGGTGTAGCGGCTACTCATGCTCTAGTTGGGCATGACAGTAGAGGTCTGTGGCTAGGATTGCTAGTAATTTATTTAGCCTTACGTTGTTCTGGATGTCGGTTGCGAGATTTGTTGATTTTGGAGAAGCCGGGATGGCAATTTGTTTAATTTACAGGAGATTTTAAATTATACAGGTATACAGGTTTATTTGTACATGGGAGACCTCCGATTTATGGAGAGGTTCTGCCCGATTTTCTATAGAAATATAGTCGGTATCCAGGGCAACGGGCGGCTGTTCACGATTCCCGGTTTGGGGCGTGACACCCTCTCTCTCTCTCTTCGTTTTTTTCTCTTTTCTTCTTCTTTTTCTCTTTTCTTTCTTTCTCTCTCCCTTTCTTTCTTCCTTGGCCGAGTTGGTTATGCAATGGGAGGGGTGTAGCATATTTATAGGCAAAGACTGGTGATGAGTCATTACCTTCTTATATCGGTGGTTGATACATGTTGGACACATGCCAATTATGCATGACACGTCTCAAACATGAAGGACACGTGTCATTGTCTAAGGATGTGTGTCAATGGTAGGTCGGTAGATGTTTATTTGTTGTGGGTGATGATTATCTAGATGACAACTTGATGTTTCAGATTATTAATGTGTAATTTCGTTTAAGTAAATGTCCATTTACTTAAAAACTATACATAAATAAGGAAATACCCCCTATTTGGATTCAACAAAAATGGTTTCAAGACCTAATTCATTAAGAATAAAAAGGCAACTCTCCTTTCCAAGAACAAAACTTATAACATTTGACTTTGTGGGATTTTATTTGAAAGGTTTTCAACTTATAAAAATTTTAAAGAAATAGGTTTTGACCTAATTGATATATGAGGAAAAAATACTGGGACATTTTTTTCTTTTATTTTCTAGATATTTCAAAAACTTAATTTTTTGGGTATTTAGTTTCCAGCGAGTTGGTCATACCTATATTCTTAATATTCCAAGTCTCTGATTTCATACCCAATTTATTTGTTTGAGTATCCTTTCTATTAATAAGTTATTTTTTGCGACTAAATTGGGGTATTCAATATTTCTTCCTTCTAAAAAAATTTCATCCTCAAAATTTATACCTGATTACTAGAATATAGCAGGATACTTTTATCGAATCTCATCTTTAAGTTCCCGTGTGGCATTTTCTATCACATACCTCAATTTGATTGAATTTATTTATAAGAAATAACTTATTATTGCTAGTAGAATAGTGATGCTACTCAAATAAATGAGTTGGAGACAAAATTGGATACTTTGACATTTAAAACCTAGATTTGACCAACTCGCTGAAGACTAAGTACACAAAAAGTTAGGAATATGAAATATCAGAAAATGAGAAGGGAAAGTTCTAGTAATTGTTTTTCATGATTGAATTAGGCTAAAACTTATTTTTCTAGAATTTTTATAAGTCATTAATCCACCAAACAATATCCATCAAAATTGGACATAGTAAATTTTGTTTTTGGAAGGGAGAGTTGATCTTTTATCCTTAAAAAATTAGGTCTTGAAATCATTTTTATTGAATTTAAATAGGAGATATTTCCTTATTTACGTATTATTCTTAAGTAAATAGATATTAACTTAAATAACATTACATGCAAATAAGTTTTGAAACATTACACGAGAATAAGTTTTGAAACATCACATGTAAATAAGTTCTGAAACATCAAACTCTGTCACCTGGATAACCATCACCCACTCTGGATAAACTTCAACCGACATTCCAATAACACATATCCTTAGACAATGACATGTGTCCAACACGTGTCAACCATTGGTGTAACAAGGTGATGACTTATCACCAATCATTGCATATAAATACCCTACACTCCCCCATGGTATAGCCAAATTAGCCAGGGAAGAAAGAAAGGGGGAGAGAGAGAGAGAAGAAGAAGAAGAAGAAGAAGAAAAGAGAGAAGAAGAGAGAGAGAGAGAGAGAGAGAGAGAGAGAGAGAGAGAAGATAGTTTGATAGAAAGTTTATGCGGAAAGGATAGGAAGTTCCTAGAAAAGAGAAAAAAGTTAATTTTGATCACATAAAACTGCTTTTTAATATAAGTGTCCACTGCATTCATCTTAGTATGCATATTATTACTTCCATTTCTAGCATATAATCAGATTTGCATCCTGTTTGCATACTAAAATGAATGAAGTGAAAACTATTCTTGATAATGCATGATTATAAAATCTTGTGACTCTGGCACCGGAGGTGTACTTTATCTCAACCGGTCCCTCGCATCATCTTGTCTTACAAGTGTTATATATTTTATCAGTGCATGTATTTGTACTTGTTATGCCAGTTGTGTACTTTATCACACTGGTAATAGTAATAGCCAGCATGGTGTTGAGATCCGTCGGACAAGCAAAGGGCTATGCTAAATGTGGCAACACATACTGGTTGCAACCCATTACTTAGACAGGGGGTTTGTCCATGTAATGAGGCAGAAAGTGATTGGGATTTCTGAAAATGACCTCCTATTTGGAGTTATAAGGTTGCATTCATGTAATAATGGTGGTACAAGGTGGAACTGGCACATTACCAACAAACAATGTTATATCCTTTTTTGTAATGTGCAATTACTGTTGTTAATTTACTGCTTTATGCATTCTTGCATTAAAAATTTAATCGCGCTTGCTCACTATCTCATTGAGCTGTCAAGTTTACACCAAAAATTATTTTTCCAGACCATGCAGGAACCAAAGACAAAGAAGTGTGGATTACTTAATATATGGAATGATACCCTAGGTTGTAATATATTTATCTCAGGCAAAAGTGGTCCTAGAAATTGTAATCATTCCACTGCCTTGTTATGTATACAATAATAAGGACAATTATATGATTAAAAGATTTCTTTGCATGTCTTAAGTTATTTGAGTGAGTGAGTGAGTTCTGACGAGAGGCAGGTAGTCTGTCGCCAACAAAGTCTTGTTGGGGTGGAGTTGGGGCATGATGCCATGTGCTTAGACATGTGTAAAGCCAGTGTAAAAGTTTGTAATATGTTACAGCTCATATTCTGAGTACAATGCCTTGTGCTTAGTGAGCTAACATATATTTGTGGCCTTTGCTTGAATAAGTTTGCCTATGTATTAAGAGTGTAAGTGGACTTGAACTTATAAGTGGTTGATTATAATATGCCCTGTTTTCATTTTGATCATTATTACTCAACTATTAAAATTTCAAAAATTTGTTAATTTAGTTAATCTAACTGTGTGAGTTGACTAGATCTCTTGAGCTAGTCGACTAGTGCACAGTGCTAGGATTAACTTAAGATTATGCAGGCAAGGCAAGTCGACTACCATTATAGTGTTAGTTGACTAGATTATTGCAGTGAATTGCCTAGAGGTTTTCAATCAAGTCTAAGTCAATCCTAATTCCACTCAATTCAATCTTTCATTGGTCTAATACATTCTTCCCATCATGATCCACTTTAATCTCATCATTTGCTCATCATCGAAACTCATTTTGTCAACAAAGTTCAACATTTTTCCCTCCCCTTTTAGTTCCAAGCTCCACACCAATATATAATAATTACATTTTTCCCTTTTTAACTATGATATTTTAGATAACATACCTGAAAACATATGATAACATACAACAAGAAATGGGGAGCTTGAGCAAGCCCAAGTTCAATTGTAATCAACTAAAAAGGAATATGAGATGAAACCATCGTTACATCAATAGAGCATTTGATTATTGTCCAAATCAACATTTTAAAAAAAGATAACAAAGTTTAACTTGAACACAAAAAAGCAACAAAATAATAATTGTCACAAAAAACCCTAAGAAGCTCCATTCGACACTGAGACTCTGTTAGAAAATATGCTTAGGACTGCTGATGTGGAGTCCTAAACTAGTTAGTTGAATATTTCAATTATTTCTTTGTTATTCATGTTTGTGGCTTGTGGTCATGGCATAATCTTAGGACCATGACTTTAGTGGGTAATGGGTAGTTGTTAAATTAAGTTTTAAATTGTAATGTTTCTAATGTTTAGATATAATTTTTCAGTTCAGTTTCTTTGCTGGAAAATACATTGCTCCCAATTTCATTTGCCTTTACTCTAACAATACTCTCTTTTCTCTTCTTATTAAAAACAACATTTGGTATTAGAGCTTTCTTCTTAAGGGATCTGTGTGTAAATCTAACACATCATGGAAACCGAAGCCAGTCTCTCTGTAATTGCTCCAGCGGTATTTGACGGAGACAACTACCAGATTTGGGCAGTACATATGGAGACATACTTGGAAGCTTTGGATCTTTGGGAAGCAGTGGAAGAAGACTATGAAATCCCTGCACTTCCGAACAATCCCACCATGGCACAGATAAAAGCGCAGAAAGAAAGGAAGACAAAGAAATCAAAGGCAAAGGCCTGTTTGTTTGCTGCAGTCTCATCCACCATTTTCACTCATGTCATGTCTTTGAAGTCAGCAAAAGAGATATGAGATTATCTCAAGAATGAATATGAAGGGGATAAAAGAATTAAAGGGATATAAGTCCTGAACTTAATCAGGGAATTTGAACTTCAAACAATGAAGGACTATGAGACGATTAAAGTTTACTCTGATAGATGTCTTTGTATCACAAACAAAGTGAGGCTTCTTGGATCTGAATTTACTGACTCAAGAATTGTAGAAAAAATTCTTGTTACAGTACCTAAAAGATATGAAGCAACCATCACCACCTTGGAGAATACCAAGGATCTGTAAAAAATTTCCTTGGTAGAATTGCTTAATGCTTTGCAAGCACAAGAACAAAGAAGACTAATGAGGGAGGATACTACAACCGAAGGAGCATTGGCAGCCAAGCATCAAAACGTGGCCAAAAACGAAAAGAAGAAAAAGAAGAATTTTGAAGGAAATGGAGCAAGTATAGCATCAGAAGAAATCCTTTCCACCTTGCCAACACTGCAAAAAGAAGGGTCATCCTCCATTTAGATGCTGGAGGAGACCTGATGCTCAATGCACCAAATGCAATCAGATGGGGCATGAATATGTTATCTATAAAAACAAAAATAAACAACATGGTGAAGAGGCAAAGATTGCTGATCAAGAGGATGAAGATCACCTATTTGTCGCTACATGTTTCTCTAGCATTGAATCAAGTGAGAGTTGGCTTATTGACAGTGGTTGTACTAACCACATGACACATAACAAGGATTTATTCAGGAAACTAAGCAACGCAAACTTATTGAAGGTTCGAGTTGGAAATGACAAGTACATAGCTATGAAAGGAAAAGGAACAGTTGCAATTTCAACCTGTTCAGGTACAAAGTTCATTTCTGACGTGTTGTATGTCTCTGAAATTGATCAAAACTTGTTAAGTGTTGGACAACTAATTGAAAAGGGTTATAAAGTTGTGTTCGAAGACAAAAGTCGCTTGATTAAAGTTGCAGTTGGCCGAGATATTTTCAAAGTAAAAATGAAAGGGAAAAGTTTTGCTCTAAATCCATTGGAGGAGGAGCAAACTGCCTTCCCAATCAATAAAAATAACACTGAAGTATGGCACAAGAGGCACAATCATCATCAAGGGTTGCTACAGATAAAATCCAAGATGATGGCAAATGATCTTCCAGAACTTGATGATCATATTCCAAATTACAAAGCTAGTCAGTTTGGAAAGCAAAGTAGAAAACCATTTCCCAAGGCAACATGGAGAGCATCAAAGAAAGCCAGGGGTCAAACAGAGACTCTTATTGTTGCTAAGTCTCACTCTTGCAGTTTGCATGAGGGTCCTCTTACAGATCTGAATCTAGAAATTCATTCCACTAATGGAAATGGAGAAAATGCGTTTTTGGAAAGAGGAACAAGTGCAAACTTACCACCTGATACGATTGTTTCATTACTTGAAATAACAAGGCGAGAGCAAGGTGCTGTGAAGTTGTAGGCAGCTTTTAGGGGCTACTTGACTCGTGGAGCATTTAAAGCCCTCAAGGGCATCATAAGGCTTCAATGGTTAGAATACAAGCTGTTGCTAGTCTAATCAGAATGAGGGGTATAGTCAAGTTGCAAGCAGTGATTCATGGACGAAGGGTCAGATTTTCTAATCCAGGGCTTAAAGTGCAGAAGATTCTAGATTCTAGATTCTAAGCAGGAGGCAACTGGATATGATATTTTTTCTCCACCAGAACAGTCTTCAAAAATTGCTTTTGCTAATAAGCTTCTTGCTTTGCAGAAGTCTGCAATGCTTCTTCACCTGCAGTATGATTTAGCTCATCCAAATTCATATTGGAATTGGGTAGAACGCTGGTCAGTATCCAATTCCTGGGAAGTTGCTGAGCAACCAAAGAAATCTGATAATTCCAGATCGCAAAAGAAATATGATTATGAAGAAGCCAAGACGGATCAAAATTGGACTATTACAATGAAGGAGGAGTTGTTCATGATTGAAAGAAATAAAACATGGGAGTTGGTTAATCGACCCCAAAACAGAAGATCAGGTTGCAGATGTTTTCACGAAGCCACTGCCGTTTAGCAAGTTCGAATTTCTGAGGACAAAACTTGGTGTTTACAGCTCCTAAAGCAAGGAGTGTTAGAAAATATGCTTAGGACTGCTGATGTAGGACTGTTAATGTAGGACTGCTGATGTGGAGTCCTAAACTAGTTAGTTAAAAGTTTCAGTTATATCTTTGTTATTCATGTTTGTGGCTTGTGGTCATGGTGTAACACCGACACTACGGTATCCGTATTGTACTTCTGTACTTGAAATTGATAAAAATATTTCCTCCGTTTATATATATATATATATATATATATATATATATATTTATAAAAAAATTTTAGTTTTATTGATTTTTGATTTTGGGGTATTAAATTTGAATTTTTGGTATATTTTAAAATGCCGTATCCGTAATGCGTAAGAAATCCTATTTCTACAAAATTTATATTTTAGAGAAAAGTGGATATAAAAATATATATATATATATATATATTGATATTTATTAATTTATTTAAATTTAAAAAAAAAGAAGAAAAAGAGAAGAGCCAAAACGCAGCGTTTTGGTCCCCCTTTCCCCCAAATCAAATTAGGGCTAATAGCCCTAATTTGTTTCTTTCTCTCCCTAATTTGTTTCTTTCTCTCTCCGTCTCTTCCTCTCCCTCACCCGATTCCCTCTCCCTCTGCTACCTCTCCGCCGCGAACGGCCATCGCCGCCACCACCACCGTACGTCTTCCCTCCCCGTTTCTCTCTATCTCTTCCTTTGTTCTCTCTCTCACGCATTCTCTCCCACTCTCTGTTTCTCATTCTCTGTCTCCCTTCTTCGAAATCTCTTTCTTTCGGTCACCACCTGCTCCTCCGCCGCACACTAGTCGTGCTCCAACCACCGCAGGCGGCGGTCCCTTCTTTCTCTCTCTCTCCTTCCCCGCGCACGACAGTCCCTCTGTTTCCTCTCCCGCGCGCACGACTGCAGTGCTTCCTCTCCCTTGCTCGCTCACTTGCGTGTGGGCTGCTCTCTGTCGAGAGCCTTGTTGCAACTCCAGTGGAAACCCCAAACTGCAGTCATCCACCGTTCTTTGAAAACCCTAGACCGACTTGCAATCATCCACTGCGAAGGTGAGGATAACAGTTCCGAGTTAAATACTTTAGGGTTTGAATGTTCTTAATAGCTAAGTAAATTATTGACATTGTTTTAGTTGGAAGTGTTACAGGTTTTGGAGTGACTTGAACGGCGCAAGGAACTTAAGTCTGTGATCCGAAAACCTTTAGTGAGGGAAAATTCAAATTTTTTCGATAAATTAAGTGAATCTAGGATGGAGAGATCTTTATATATTTAGGAAGTATTTAGATTTGATTTGAATGCATTTATGAAATTCTATATTTGAATATTAAGGTTGAGTCTAGTGTCTGATATGGAAAGAGAATGTTCCGGATGATAAAATCGTGTTGACTTGATTTGAATGGTTGCTTTTAGAGTTTAATTTGACGAATGCATGAACATAGTGGGAAATTGAGATTTGAGTTTAAGGATCGATGCGGTCTTTCTCATTATAAGTTGTCTTGCATATAGGCAATCAAAATACAACTTCTATATTATGAAAATAGACTTCAATACCTTGAAAATGACATATGGTTTGAAGAAATCGGATGAGAATCGAAAAGTGTATGATTTTTTAAAAATTTTTCCAGTTCGTAGGAAACTTATTTATTTTAAGTGTATTTCTAATTTTGATTGGTTTTAGGATTGAATCAGTCTTGATTTTGATTTGATTAATTATTTATAAATGGAATGAAATTGATGACATTAGAGTATATTTATAAATCGAAGAATTTGGATTTGTATAAAATTTGGGAAAATGGATAAAACTTAAAAATATTTGGAAATTGATGAAATGAGAATCTAGAAAGGTGATTGTGTAAATGTGTTGATTTTTGCTTAATTTGGGTGTGGAAATCAAGTAAATGGATGTTATAGTGTGCAGGAAATTTCAGTATATGAAATGTTTGATTTAAGTCTTAAGTGAACACATATTGAGGGGAGAAACCCTAAGGAAACATGTACTGGAAAATTTAGAACTTTGGGTATGAAATTTGATGGGTTTTAATGTGATTTTGAGTGTTAAAATGTGGATTTGATGTACTTGTGTGTGTGCTGGATTTTGGCATTGAAGTATGGTGTGTATATATGTGTATTAGTAAATGAAATGAGGAAGGAATGAGTGCAGAATTTTCTACACAAATGGAAACTAAAAAAGGAAGTCATTTTCATGTGAAATATGTAGTGAAATGTAAGGAAAATAGAATAAGAAAGTATGCAAAATTTTGTGGTGTGTTATTGACTATGTGAATGTGAAATTGAGGCCATGAGTGTAAGGAATTATGTATATATGTATGCTGAATTTTGGATAGAGGTTAGTGAGCATGTGAATGTAAAAATGTCTTGACCGAATCCATTGGAGAGATTGGGAATGAATCTAGTAAGCAAGATGGAGGCTTATATGTGTATGTAATAAGGTATAAAAAGTGTATGCATATATAGTGATATTGGTGTGTTAAGTGATATGAAAATGTGTAATTGTAAAGAATGAGCAAAAGCATGTGTTTGTATTTATATGATAAATGTATAATATTGTATTGGTGTATTGAAGAGAAGAAGTTGATAAAGAATTTTGAATAAGAGTGTGTTGGTGCATATGCTGGCTCTTATGTGCGGCGAGAGATTGGATTAGTGTGAGCTTTGTGCAGGATTGGTTGAGTACCATCACTTGAGTCTTGTAGACATGTTGTAAGCATGAACAAAATATGAAGAGTTAAGGTAGTGGCCTAAAAGACTTGACTTGACATTGGAAATTTGAAAGTGAAAAACATGCATTTTAGCCAACTGAACAGCATGTAGTCCTTTAACATAACTTTCTCTACACAGCTCCGAATGACATGAGGTTTTCTACCTTAGACACTAGACATTCTTAGCTTTAAAAATGAAATAAGAAATCCCTGATTTGTAAAGGTGTATTAGAAGTTATAGCCTATTTCCTATAACTGCGCAGGTTTGAAACTTGCTGATTTTATACATTCGTAAGTGTTGGATGTCTTGATTGAGGGGAACACTTTTTTTTTGCTTCGTGGTATTATTGGGGAGTGCGCTACCCTTCCCCATACTCTGAGTGAGATTTATTTAAATGCTTTCTGTCTAATATGTAAACCCTATTTTACATCATTTTGATAAATGAGCATAATTTGTCGTGTGTTTGAAAGGTTTTGACTGGTTTTGAAACTGACTTTTTGTGAACCGATGGAGTGTCCAAAAATTTAGTTGAATTATGAAAATATACATCCATGTGGTTGAAATGTATAATGTGCCATTTAATGCTATATGTTGCATTTGGTTTGTGAACCTGATTTACGACACATGTTTGATACGATATTGATTTTGGCCTTGAGGGCTTTGGTATGTATTGTTTCGTAGCTACGAAGGACACCGTGAGATGCGTTTGGGTGGCGTCCGGATATGCCTAGGCCTGGGGTATCCCACGAGTTATCGAGATTATATTTACGACACGGTACTAGTCAGATTGAACCCGAAAGTGGGAGGATTTGGATGCTATCCAAGTCTAGCACCTGGATGAGGTTTGTCGCCAACGCCGGGGTAGAGAGCACTTTAAATAAAATCGCATATAACACCCCCGGTGTACCTGTCATAGGTCGAGGTAGACCTCTGCCAGGACATTTTCGGCTGGCAGCTCTATGATTTTAATGACAGTGTTTTGGATGCATATTTGACTTGAAAATACGTGCTAATGATATATTGTTGAAATGAAAAGTATGCTGATTTGAAATATGATTTGTATACTTATGTTTTGACACTCCAGTTTCACACCTCATATTAGACGATTGCATTGACCCACTCACTCACTGAGTATTCTTCCCTGAGTACTCACCCCTCTTCTTTCCCTCTCCAGACAGGATTATGGTGCTAGGGCGACGCATTTGGCTCTAGAGGGCTTGATAGCTTGTTGGTAGATTTGGTATTTACGACGGTGAGATTTAAGTTTTAATTAAAAATATGAATTTCGTACTTTATATCGACCCTGTGTGGTCTTGATATTGAGGTCCGTAGTTGGCTGTGCATATGTTATGGGATGACTGTATAATTTTTGGACTTTTATTTGCGAAACTCTCATATTTCACTTGCATTGAGGCATTTGTAAATATTTAAAGCATTAACTTGGGAATTTGTAATATATTTATATAAATTTAGGTCCGCTCGGTATGGCGGCTGCTCATGCTCTAGCTGGGCATGACAGTAGAGGTCTGTGGCTAAGATTGCTGGTAATTTATTTAGTCTTGCATTGTTCTGGATGTCGGTTGTGGGATTTGTTGGTTTTGAAGAGGTCGGGATGACCATTTGTTTAATTTACAGGATGGTTTTAAATTATACAGGTATACATGTTTATTTGTATATGGGAGACTTTTGATTTATGGGGAGGTTCTGTCCGATTTTCTGTAGAAATACAGCCGACATCCAGGATAACGAGCGGTTGTTGACGATCCCGGTTCGGGGCGTGACACATGGCATAATCTTAGGACCATGACTTTAGTGGGTAGTTGTTAAATTAAGCTTTAAATTGTAATGTTTCTAATGTTTAGATGTAATTTTTCAATTAAGTTTTTTTGCTGGAAAATACATTGCTCCCAATTTCCTTTGCTTCTACTCTAACAATACTCTCTTTTCTCTTCTTATTAAAAACAACAGACTCTAATAAACAGATCCCAAATCACTTTTGGAGAGAACAATGAACCAATCCAGATGACTCTGTAGGAGGTGATGATGGCACCTTTTTCACAAAATTTCAAGCCCAAACATGCTTCCCATTGATCACAAACTTTGCTTTACTTTTTCCTCCAAGACAAGATCGATCATGGAAGGTTCGTGAACAACTAAATGTGCATACAGCACTTATTGGTCACCCTCCTTGAGATCTTGCAAATGTATAGCCTCAATGATGTGGCCCCGCCTGCTAAATTCTCTAAACATAAGTGGAAAAAAAAAAAAAGGCGTCAGATATATTAAAAAATCAGCCAAATAATACCCAACTGTACAAATATAATAAAATTGGAGGTGGAGTACCTTGCAAAAGAAATTGCAGACCTCGTCTTCGGAAATCAGGTAACCCTTGGAGAAGGTTAAAAATGGTTTTGTCATCAGGTGCAACTTCATGTTTTTGCTCTCCTTCTCTAGGAGCCTCCTCATCAAATGGCAAATGAAGTCGACTCATAAGCCTTCCAAGTTCTTCATTGATAACTACTTGCTGATTTGTCGGATCAAATGGAGCAAAACCAGTCAAGGGTACTGCATAAATCATGCTTAGCATTTGCTGCTGCAGGCACTACCACTGAGTTCATTATAAAGAGGAGCAGCTGTGACACCTGCCCTCGAAGTATCATAATTTGAAGGGTAGCGAAGGATCAATGATAGAACCATAAATTACATCATTACCAACGATCACCGGAGTTTGCAAGTCATCTAGAAGACCAGCTTGGCCCATTGCACCAAGTCCAAGTGCAGTTCCAAGTGAAGAACTTGCAACAGAGTGAAATGATCCCATCACCAGAGTCTGCCTCTTTTTCAATGGCTTGTGTCATGATGTCATCACAAGCTTTTAAGCACACCACCATGTTCATATTTGGAAGTCCCTCACCTGTGCTAAGTCGATTTTCATGGAAGTAGTAAAGTGAAATGATATAGTGAGGAACCTCACGAAGGCCTTGAAGCAAAGGAATTTCCCCTAGGGAAACATGTTGCTTTCTATGCATTTTAAGTACAGCACTGGATCCTCTGCTACTCCTCAGGTTCCCTATCAAGAGGCATGACAAGTTTAGTGTAGATGTCACGATCGACTGAGGGAAAGATGTTGATCATTTCTTTTGAGCAAGTGCCAAAACCATTTGAACCATCCATGGTTCTAGGTTCATAATTATTTTTTCTTGGTTTTGGTTTTTAATTGATAGGGGTGATGAAGAGACAGGAGCCCACAATGTAATCTCGTGTCTAAGTGTTAGGTTCTTATATACAGGGCAACCACACGATTGATGACAGAGAGCAATGTTTGAGAGTGTGGAGTGAGTTGCTTTAGAAATATTTTGCATGCAAAAAAGGAAAAGAAATTAATTTTCTTGCATTGTTGCTTCTTTGGTTTTCATATGCACAATAGGATCAATTTTCTAACGTGATATAATTTTTTGAATGCGATTCACACAGGAGATATATATTTGAGAATTGTGAGATGCCCCTTCGATATGGTGTGCAGGATATAAATTTTTTGATACAATTTTCTTTTCAGCATTACAGAAATGCTCTTGCCCTGCCAACACGTGAACAGGATTACATCCAAGTCAAAAGTTCCCAGCACCATCTGAATATAAGAATTCCAGATATGTGGAAGACTGCATGTGCGAGGAGATTGTGAGGCGTTTATCAATGCTCCCATATCCTCTTTAAATCCTAGATAAGAATCCTTTCATCTTTATATCTTTGCAAACAATAGATCTAACACAAAACTCACACAGAATGCTAAATGTTGCTTCTGATCCGCCTATCTCTTTATAAAACCAAACACTAAATCATGATCATAAAAACCTAAAAACGCATTGCTTATTTTCATCACCCCGTCCTTAAAAAACTAGAAACAAAAACATAGTAATAATCATTCACTCAGTTGATCCAGGCTCTATAAAGAGCTTGTTATAATCCTCATAAGAGGACATGCAAAACTGGTGCAAATGTTGGCCTTTTTGGCTGTGGTTTGGCAATGCCCAGTTGTATTCGGAAACACAATTTAGGTTAACGCAAAACCTTAGTCAATGCGATAGCAGAGGCATCAGAGGTTGTGCCCGTAACACATTGAATGCAACAAATTTTCCTTTGCTTTAGAATCCTTAGAAATCCCAGATTGAGGGCCTATGTTAGAATTACAATGAAATCTTTTCACTTCATTCCTTGTTATAAAAATCATTTGAGTGGTGAGAGATGCTCTATACTGCATGATATAGTACAACAATCAACCAACCATTTTATAATTGTTTGTGTTAAAAGATATCATATATTATAAAAATATTTAATTTTGTTAGAATATACTATGTATCAAAATCAAATAATTATTAACTTAATTTTGACTATATTTGATTTTATTTGTTTATATATTTATAACAATGAGTCTTCTATATAAACTCAATATATTGTAATGATTCAGTTTCACATTATTATATTGTTTCTCTCTCTAATATGGTGTCAAAACCATGTTCATATATCTTTTATCATGATATTAGAGTCATATTCAATTTTGTTCTAAGATATCATAACCATATTCAAACAATTTCTAATGTAGTATGAGAGCTCTCTTTACAAAAAGAACTATCCACGCACTTGCAATGCTAGAGCTAGAGCCAGCGCTAGAGCTAGAGCTAGAGAGAGTCAGAGTCAATAGCTAAAACCAAGAGACATAGTGCCACAGCAAGAGCTAGAGTCAAAGCCGACGCTAAAGTTGTATTCAAAATATCCTCTAATATACTTATTGGCTATTTCAAATATAAATGATTTTCATTATATCACATTGGATTTGAGAAAATATAAAAGGATATAAAATATTATGAGAATATTTAACTTTGTTAGAATATATTATGTATAAAAATCAAATCAATCATTGATTTGATTTTAAGAATATTTAAATTAGTTTATTTCTACATTTATAACAATAGATTTATATTATATATATATATATATATATATATATATATATCCAACATATTATAATAATTTAACAAAATAATGGAGTGTTAGGGTTTCATACTATTATATTGCTTCCATCTCTTTAACAAAGTATCAAAACTATGTTTATATATCTTTTATTATAAAATATGAGTCATGTTCAAATTTTTTTTAATATGATATCAGAGCCAGCTTCCTTTACAAAAAGGGTTATTCGTGCACCTACAGTGCTAAAGCCACAGTTAAGAGCCACTGAGCCACAAAACCATAGCCAGTGCTAGAGCTATATTCAAACTATCCTCTAATACATCTATCGTCGCTTTTAAATTCAAGTGATTTTTATTATATCATATTGAATTTGAAATATGTTAGATGATATCACATATCATAAGAATATTTGACTTTGTTAAAATGTATTACGTATCAAAATAAAATCAATAATTGATTTGAATTTGTATATATTTGACTTATTCGTTTCTATATTTGTAACAATTATTCTATATTTATAACAATGGATTTTCTATGTAAACATGACATATTTTAATAATTCAATCAAATAATAAAATATTAGGGTATTACCTTATTATATTATTTCCATCTCTTTAATATGGTATTAAAACCTTGTTCATATATCTTCTATTATGATATCAGAGTCATGTTCAAATTTTCTCCAATAGTTTGTACATAGTGGCTATAAACAAACAATAGTAACTAAGTTTGCTTGTTTTCGGTTGCCTATTGTATAATACAATCAAAAGCCCTATGACGCATGTTGTTCATGATCGATACTGCCCAATGGATCATGCTAAATCAATTCCCTTGAAAGGAACGTAGAAATATTATTTTTTTAATAATTGTTAAATTGGCATTGGTTGAGGATGATGACTTCAGACTCTATGGCAAAAGGAAATTTACTGCATTCGATGTGTTTCAAGCACAACACTGATTCCTTGGCTAACACATTGAAAGAGGTTCTAGGGTAAAAATCTAGGTTTCTCATCTGAAGTAATAAACCAAAGAAGATACTAATGATGAACTTGGAAAGCTTTTGATCAATGTAAACTCAAAGCAGTAAGATCACCACCACCAGAGTCATCTGGGATGGGTCATTTGTGATGAAATATACACAAGTACTGCTATATTCTTAGAATTTAAACTCAAAAAACAGGATTAAGTCTATGGGTGATTCACATTTATATATAGAAAAACATTTTCTCTGAAGAATTGCAGCACATATGGACAGAAAGAAAGAGGAGAGGCAGAGAATAGATTTACTGGTAATAAATGCCTCTTGTCATGCTTAATGCTCTCACAATGAGTGTGCAAATCAAGAAATGGAATTCCCCTTCCTAAAATGGAATTCCCCTTCCTGTACAAATCAAAAGCATTTAGATGCAGATACTGAGGACAATTTATAATAAAACTCCTTATCAAAAGGTCAGAGAAGTTTTGCAGTTTTAAAGCGCATTAAGTATATTACAAAGGTACAACATTAGCATGTTCTAGGATGAACAGAATTTGCTTCCCATTTTCCCATCTACTGTCTCTCCTGTTGCCTAATTTTAGAAAAGAGATTGGTTAAATTCATTGCTGAAACATTTCAATCAAAAGGCAATAATCACAAAGAAAACAAATTTGATTTTATTTTTAGTAGTAAGTAGAAACATTTTAGCATTTACAACTAATTAGAATTGCACTCTATGCCATAAATCAACTGAAAGGTCCTAATGACATTCGAACCAAAACAAATTGAAAATTAAATTCAGGGCGGCATGTGCAAGGTAATCAAAGATATTATTCGGAGATCAAAATGGAAGCACACATGTTGCAAAGCTTCACTTAAAAGTTGGCCTTAAGATTTGAAAGAACTAAGATTTTTAGCTCAAATGATATCTCATCATTCGACATGTACAAAGTACAATCATCGCCAAAGACATCCGCTAAGCATGGTCCTTAGACAGTCAGTACCTTGGATAAGGTCATTATAGGTTAGGGTCTGGGAAAGACTCAATCTTGATCAGGTTTATTTGTGTGCTTTAGTGTTAGAGTATTATGATAAAGTACACATAGAAATAAGAAAATAAAAAGGTAAAACTAGCCCATAACTATTTCTTACTTTGTTTTTTTTTTTTTTTTTATTGGCTTTCATATGTACATAGGATCAATTTTCTTCTAAATAAAATAATTTTTTAAATGCCATGCAAGGAGGAGATATACAATTCAGAATTGTGAGATAGTAAAGTATTAGAATATCATAATATATATATATATTTGTATCTCAGTATTTGAATACAACAACCTAGAACTTTTATCTTAAAATTGAGATCGACCATATAAGAGACAAATATCTAAAATCGACGAAAAAAGAGAGAGAGAGAGAGAGAAATATCTCAATATTAGAATATTATGATAAATTACATATAGAAACACGAAAATAAAAAGTTAAAACTAGAACAAAACTAGTTCTTATATTGTTGTGTCTTTGGTGTTCATATGCACAATAGAATCAATTTTTTAATGTGATAAAAATAGCACACGGCACAATCCTAATTCTTTATTATCCAAATTTTGAAGTATTTACCTAGAAATTAATAAATTAGACCAGTAATAACCTGATTTTATTTGATACAATCTGAATATCTGATATGGCAATAATGTAATTTTGAGAAGTATAGTTAATACTACATATACCACCAATTATCTAACAAGCTGTTGGCACATGAGATATTGGCACCCTATCAAAGAAATGACACATTGATATATATCATATCAATCCCTTAAATCTTGAAAATTTCTTTAAAAAAGATATTATATTACCCCAAACTTTTAAATCTAAAAATCCTACATTAAAATCATTTCACATTTACAAATCGTTAAATCTAAAATAATCAATAAAAAGATATTATATCATACCAAACTCTTAAATCTAACAATTTAAAATTTGAAGCATTTCACCTTTACAAACCCTTGAATCTAGAAGAATCTATAACCATATAATATCATGTCAAATCTTTAAATCTAAAATATCGCCGATCAGAAAAATTTCATCATTTCTCTTAATCAAACAAAAAAGATTTAATACAAACTCTTTCACACACAAACCACAATCAAATCTTGCTTTCTGCCCCGTCCTTAGAAAACGCCTATCACTAGTCAAAAAATAAATATATTTTTAAATAACACAATAAAGTTAAATGATGAACGCAAATCATAGATAAAGCATGATCAAATCTTGTCCTTTTTCTTAAAAATCACCGAACCTCTCGATCGAAAATGAAAATGCTATCATTCAAATGCTATACACAAAAAGATTTTCCTAAAAAAAATGTTATCCAGATGATTCTAGAAAGAGGGGAGCGCTCAAATGCATCATTTAATAAGTTGCTTTAATAAAGAAAATATTCATATTATTTCTTGCCCACAAATAGACCTAGAGCAAACCCGGTTTCAAAGGAAACCAAGCTGTTATATTTAAAATTTTCATCCTTCTTTGTACATTAATCTCATAAATTGGATTACCATCTTTCCTCATACACCATAGAAAATGAATGTTTTCACACACACACACACAAGGAAAAGAAGGAAAAAAAAAGGTATATTAGATAAACCCTAATTGAAATCTCACGATAATTATATTAAAATCTAATATTAGAAAGTTATAAATCCTAATTATATTAGATAAGCCATCCTTAACAAAAACAATCCCAATACTAGACATGGCACGCAATGAGAAATCCCGCAAAATGCTTATCTAAAACTATTGTATTTGGAAAGTTATAAATGACAAATAAACATTTCACCTTTTCTCTTTTTTTTTGCATGCAAAAGATTTAAAAGCATTGGTTGCAATTCCCCATAGTCACCTAACCGTTTCTATAAAAAACAACACCGCATCTTTCAATGACCATATCATCAAAAACCTAGAGATAAAACCTTACCCCCACAAAAATGGCTTCTTCCGTTAGTTCTGCAAAAGACCCATTATAATTGTGTACAAAGCCTAGATATGAGCGGGAGCAGTGGCGGAGCTGTATATAATGGAGAGTGGAAATTGTTCTCATTAGATCAAAATAATTCTATTAATTTTTATATATCAAATAAATATTATTTCCATTCAATTAAAAATATTACCCCCACTAAAATCATCAGTTAGTCCACTAAAATCGTCAACCGGTTCCATAAAAATATTTTACCCCAATTGCCCTTGGTCTTGGATCCACCGCTGAGCAGGAGCCTTCTGGTATGTTAAAAGAGTCTATGGAGAGTGTCCTCACATGTGGGTCAGATACAAGGAAGCGCGCTCTCTTTGGTCTCACTAGAGATCCTACAGATGCCATGAAAGTGCTTGCTTTCTGGCTATGGCTTGAGCAAACCTCATATGGATTCAAAAACATGGTCTGTCATTAAAGATCACCACCACCACCATTCTTATCGGAGGACATCATTTGTGCTCCTTGATTTTCTAAAATAATGCTTTAGTCTTTTTGTTAGATATTTCGTGACTCATATACGCAGCGGAAGCAATAAATAATTTTTTCAGAATTGTAAAAAAGATGAGTTTGCGATATACCTCAATCAGTGATATAGAAAATCTTCAGAACCGCAAATTCTGAACACAAACCACTCGAAATCGGGATGATAGTCACGTATAACCAAACTATCACCGTAATATCACAGCGATCCAACCCTTAACCCGGTGATTGTTAAACGATCGAAAAATTTTCAATTTTAATTATTCTTCTCAACAATTAAAATTCTTTCTCTCTAATAATTTCTCAACTATCTCTTCAGTGGAATAATAGTTGTTCACTATTCAATACAAATTTTCAATTGTCAATCTATATTGAAATTATAACTCCCGTAGGAGTCCTTTAGAGAGAAAATAGGGGAGAAATGGGGTAGTGGATAATTACCCATTATCCCTCATTTTGAAAATTAAATTTTTTACTTTGGTAAAACTGCCTCACGTGGACATTTACCAATATCTCTCACTTACATACGAGGACATTTTACTTTTGTCATAAGATCACAATTCATGCGATCCATCACATCACCCTACAGGGCTTTCATACAAGGTTAGACGTCGTGCGAATTGTGAGTACACCTGTAAATAAATACTTCTCGATACACCTGTTAGGATGATCGAGTAGTTACTGTTAGTATCAAAAGAAAGTTCGCTGTACTCCAGATCCAAGATTAATTACATCCATCGAGTTACTTTTCTCATCGAAAGTAATTCTCAGATATCGCTCGATTATGTATCCGCTATTATGTTTAAATCCCTACATTGATGAACATAAAAGACCGGTCGGTAAATACAACACAGTGATGCAATGTCAATTGGTCTTCCTTTCCCAAACTCGAATTTATCGGTTTCAACTCAACTGCTTTCCTAGATCTGTCCCTTAGATCTCAATTTATCTTCTGAACCATCGGTAAACAGACTAAAGTAGCAAACACTGAATCCAAACCTCAAGAATAGCCGAAAGTAATAAGGGTACAAGAGATCCCATCCAGTGGATTTTGGGTTCTCACACAGTAGGGTTTGGGGATAAATTTCAATTTATTATCTCAAGTAATACAGCTCCCACTATCCCAAGTCGTTTTAACACACGCGGTATGAAACCCGTGCCATAGTGTTATTCTCTCATCTCTCAAAAGGGTATATGTCAGATTTCTCTAACACTATACAGGTATAGGGACTCAGTCTACATATAAAACTTTACCCAGAGATCTTAGAGAGAGTACCTCAGAGACAATATCACAAATCACAGGTAAAATTCGAGATCTCAAACTTGGCTACTCACAGGCAACATAGATGTGGGTATGTCCATGTCGGTCATATCGCATATGACCTTATCCTGAACACGTATCAGGGCACTTATGTTCCAGCAGGGCCACTCTCAAAATCTCTTACAGCTAGAAGTCGTCTCATCCCCGCTCACTCAGGACTGGAGGTGATCACTCGTGTGAGAAAGTCGATCTCGCCTGCTTGACATATTTATTATCATATCACAAGATATTTATATGACAATAAAAGCAAGTGCATTAAATGAAAATATAACACAAAAGTGACTGAATAATGCACTATAATCATATATATAGAAAATCAGTAAGCATAAATGTCATCAATAAGTACAAACTGAGAAATGTTAGAAAATACCCAAATCCAATGACTCTCTATGCTCTAGAAAGGAGTCTCTAGTGATGGGTTTGGTGAAGGGGTCAGCCACCATGTTGTGTGTTGAAATGTACTTGACGATCACTTCACCCTTCTCGATGATGTCTCTAACGTAATGGTATCTGGTGTCAATGTGTTTGGTCTTACTATGAAATTTAGGGTCTCGAGTGTAAGCGATAGCGACCTGATTATCACAATAAATCATTACTGGCCTCCCACTATCCGTTACAATCCCTAAGTCATCCAGTAGTCTCCAGAACCAAACACTCCCCTGAACTGCAATTGAGCATGCCACGAACTCAGCCTCTATTGTAGATAGAGCAACACAGGTTTGCTTCTTACTACTCCAAGAGATAGCCCTGCCATTGAGCAAGAAAGCAAAACCTGATGTCGATTTGCGTTTATCCAAATCGCCTCCCCAGTCGGCGTCTGAATAGCCCACAAGGAGCAAATTGCCTCCTCCGTAACACAAAGAGAAGTTTGTAGTTCCTTTTAGATATCGAAAAATCCTTTTCACTGCTCTCTAGTGACCCTTACCAGGATTTGCCTGATATCTGCTCACTAGACCAATTGTATAACAAATTTCCAGTCTTGTACACAACATTGCGTATATCAAACTACCCACTGCACTGGAGTAAGGTACTTTACTCATTTCCTTTACTTCTTCCTGAGTTTTCAGACACATTTTCAGGCTTAGGCCGTCACCTTTGGAGATCGGAGTATCTATGGGATTACAATCATTCATCCCAAAACGCTCGAGAATTTTGTTAATGTAGGTCTCTTGTGAAAGAATCAACATTTTTCTTGAGCGATCCCTCCAGATTTGAACTCCGAGAATGAATTCAGCTTCACCCATGTCTTTCATGTCGAATCTGGATGACAACCACGCTTTGATAGTCATTAAATACTAAATGTCATTCTAAGCCAATATTATGTCATCCACATACAAGGACAGGATCACAAAAGAGTTATCGGACCAAATTAGATAGATACAATGATCCTCCTCGACTGTCGTAAAACCATAAGACATCACCTCCTCGTGAAATCTTAGGTACCACCGTCTGGATGACTATTTTAGGCCGTATATCAACTTCTAAAGTTGACAGACCTTATCCTCCTGACCTACTAGAACGAACCCCGAGGGCTGTTCCATTTAGATCTCCTCATCCAGGCTCCCGTTAAGGAAAGTGGTCTTAACGTCCATCTGGTGTAACTCTAAATCCAAACTAGCGACAATCGTAAAAAATTAAACGAATCGAAGTAAATTTGACTACTGGGGAGAAAGTCTCATCGTAGTCAATGCCCTTAGTTTGCGTGTAACCATTGGTTATCAGACGGGTCTTATACCTCTCGATTGATCCGTCGGCCTTTCTTTTAATTTTGAGAACTCACTTGTTCCCAATGGCCTTTCTTTCCTCAGATAAGTCAACTAGCTTCCAGATTTCGTTGACTTTTATTGATTTCATTTCGTCATGCATGGCCTGTAACCATTGGTCTTTTGCTGAACCCTTGAAATCCTTCTGTATAGTCCTCGGCTCTTCGTCATCCTCGGGAGTCATGATGAGGATCTCATTCTCAATCGGGAAACGATGACGAGACACTTGTCTTCGACTACTCCTACGAGGAGAGAGAGCCTCCACACCTTAAGATGGACCGCTCCCACTAGGACCAAGATCCGTAATAGGGTCTTGAGTCCCACCGCTGGGTTCGGCTGAGCCACTAGGCTCATCTATCTCATAAAATGTAAAGTCTCGATCGATTTCTCCTCTCTTAGGGAAATCACTCTCGAGAAAAGTGATATCATGAGACTCTATCTCAGTAACAGTGTCGTCCGTATGTTCTCCTAAGAACACATGTCCCTTCGAGTATTCAGAGTATCTAATAAAGATACACTTCTTTCCTTGCGGGCCTAACTTGCCATACCGATGCGAGGAATAATTAACATATGCGGCGCAACCCATGGCCTCAAGTGACTAAGGTCAGGCTGTTTCCCTGTCCAAAGCTCGTATGGGGTGCTGACTACGGATTTCGTCGGAACACGGTTGAGGACGTAGGCTGCAGTCAACAACGCATCCCCCCAATGAGAGATAGGTAAGTTGGCCTGCGCCATCATCGACCTCACCATCTCCAACAGAGTCCTATTCCTTCTCTCGGCTACTCCGTTCTGCTGAGGAGTAGCAGGAATAGTTAACTGTCTAGTAATGCCTATATCGAAACAAAGCTCTTTGAACTGCTCAGACAGATACTCGCGCCCCCGATCGGTTCTGAGAGTTTTCACCCTCATATCTAGCTGATTTTCAATCTTGCTGATAAACCTCCTGAAGCACTCTAGTACCTCAGACTTGTGCAAGATCAGGTAGACGTAACCGAAACGCGTGTAGTCGTTTATGAACGTAATAAAATACATGACTCCGTTTCGAACTCTCACATTCATAGGTCTACAAATGTTAGAATGGACCAATTGCAATGGAGTCTCAGCTCTCATTGTTTTCCCAAATGGTTTTCTAGTGGTTTTGCCCGCAAGGCAAAACTCACACACGGGCAACTGGACCTTGGTTAGCGGGCCCAACAAGCCACTCGTAGCTAACCGGGTCATCCTCTCTTGCCCTATGTGGCCAAGCCTACTATACCATAGATTCACATCATTCACTACACTATCAAATGCAAAAGCAACAGTAGAAGAAGAATAAATCTCATAGAATGAAATCATATCTAGTACATATAGTCCCTCATGGACCAAACCGGAACAAATTAAAGAACTGTCATATGTAATGGAAACTCTAGAGTTTCCCAACAACACAGAATATCCCAGCAAATCTAAACATCGGACAGATACAAGATTCCGCCTATTCTCAGGAGCATACAATACGTCATGAAAATATAAGACTTGGTCACTTCGCAGCAATAGCTTGCAAGTGCCAATCCCTTTCACTTCTATAAATGCTCAATTCCCCACGTACAGCCTCCTCGCCTGGGGATTTAAACGGCGGAACTCCACGTACGTGCTCCTGTCGCGAGCTATATGGTCCGTGGCTTCTGAGTCTACAATTCACAAAGGAGAAGAGTTAGCGAGTATCACACTAGATGACACGTAACTCAAACCATGTAAAGAAGAAGGACATACCTTTCGCTCACCACACTTGCGTACGAAATGTCCAGTCTCGCCACACACGTAGCATTGGACCTTCCTCTTATCGAGCTCCTTCTTCTTGCGCTTCTGTCCTCTATCGTTGGTCTTGACAGGTTGCTTCCTCTTGTCTTGGCCCTTGGGCTTCTTCTCATGCTTGCGCCATTTGCACTTTTCCCCTGGGCGCCCTTACTCGACTTCGCGATGTTAGCATGTACAGAAAAAGTCCTAGCTATTTCCTGACGCTTCTCCTCGAGCTCATAGTGCCTACTCACGTCCATGAAAATACAAATACTCTCAGTGTGCGTGAGATAGGTCTTAACCACATCCCAGGAGTCAGGCAAGGACTGGATCACACCCAGTACCTGAAGTTCATCAGACGTCGGCCCCCCTACTCTTCAGAGAGGCTATCATACTCGATATATGCATTAAATACAGCTTTATGGTATGATCAGACCTCTTCTTGTATGTGATGAATTTATAGGTCAGCATCCTCAACTTAGGAGTTGACAGGGCGCCATAGTGCTCTCTCAGAGCATGCCAGATCGACTGTGCAGTAGGATACTGCTCATAGATGGGAATCGCTCATCGTGCATACAGCTAAGAAGGATCACCCTTGCTTGGCCATCATTCTTTTTCCAAGCACGACACACCTTTTGATCCTGTCGTGCTTGTGCCGTGGTATCCTCCCTAGGGTTCACCATCTCATTCTTAAGAACTTCCCCAAGCTCTTGTTTCTCAAAGACAAACTGATCCTTCCGGTGCCAAATGTCATGGTTGTCACCGTTCAACTTGTCTCCTTTTACGAGATCTAGAACGACAATTTTCGTTGCAGCCATGTCTCTATCACACAGAAAAAGAAACATTAGTGACAAATTGATACTAAATTCACAATTTTATGTACCTTACGAATCACCAATACCAAGATGACTCGAATACAGATCCCAAGACGAGCGTATGAGTCAACGGACACCATACACCACAATCCGGGATTGCATCTCACTATTCAGAATAGGATTCGGTACATAAAAACCCACAATTAGTCACTTTTTATCACAAAACCCTCAAAAAATTAGAAAGATCCAATTTTCAGATAGTTTACGTGTCACGCCCCGAACCGGGAATCGTGAACAGCCGTCCGTTGACCTGGATACCGACTGTATTTCTACAGAAAATCGGACAGAACCTCCCCATAAATCGGAGGTCTCCCATGTACAATCAAACCTGTATACCTGTATACATTCAAAAACAATCCTGCAAATAAAACAAATGGCCATCCCGGCCTCAAAACCATCCACCAATCTCACAACCGGCATCCAGACAACGCAAGGCTAACAAACCACCAACAGTCCTAACCACAGACCTCTACTGTCATGCCCAACTAGAGCATGAACAGCCGCCACACCGAGCGGGCCTAAATTTATACAGTTATATTACAAATTCCCAAGTTAACGCTTTCAATATTTACAAATGCCTCAATGCAAGTGAAATGAGAGTTTCGCAAACAGAAGTCCAAAAATTATACAATCATCCCAAAATATGTACACGGTCAACTATGGACCTCAACAAGACCACGCAGGGTCGACAATAAAATATGAAATTCATCTTTTCAATTTAAAACTTAATCCCACCGTCGTAAACACCAAATCCGCCAACGAGCTATCAAGCCCTCGAGCCAAATACATCGCCCTAGCACCATAATCCTGTCTGGGGAGGGAAAGAGGAGGGGTGAGTACTCAGGGAAGAATACTCAGTGAGTGAGTGGGTCAATGTAATCGTGTAATATGAGGTATGAAACTGGAGTGTCAAAACATAAGTATACAAATCATATTTCAAATCATCATGCTTTTCATTTCAACAATATATCATTTGCACGCATCAGCAAATCAAATATGCATCCAAAATACTTTCATCAAAATCATAGAGCTGTCAGCCGTAAAACTCCCGGCAGAGGTCTACCACGACCTATGACAGGCACGGGGTGTTATATGCGATTTTATTTAAAGTGCTCTCTACCCCGGCGTTGGCGACGGACCTCGTCCAGGTGCTAGACTTGGAGAGTGTATCCAAATCCTCCCCCTTTCGGGTTCAACCTGCCTAGTACCGTGTCGTAAATATAATCTCGACCACTCGTGGGATACCCCAGGCCTAGGCATATCCGGACGCCACCAAAGCGCCTCTCACGGTGTCCTTCGTAGCTACGGAACAATACATATCACAGCCATCAAGGCCAATATCAATATCATCAATCCATATCCAGCCCTCAAGGCCAAAATCAATTTCATATCAAACATGTGCCGTAATCAGGTTCAAAAACCAAATGCAACATATATCATAAAATGGTACATTTTACATTTCAATCACATGGATGCATATTTCATAATTCAACCACATTTTCGGACACTCCATCGGTTCACAAAATCATTTCCAAAGCCAGTCAAAACATTTCAAACACGCGATAAATCATGCTCATTTATCAAATTGTTGTAAATCAGAGTTTACATATTAAACGAAAACATTGAAATAAAACCCACTCACAGTATACGGGAGGGTCAATCACTCCCTACAATGCACGACAAGTGTCGAACTGTGCTCCCCTCGATCAAGACATCCAACATTTACGCATGTATAAAATCAGCAAGTTTCAAACCTGCGCAGTTATAGAAAATAGGCTATAACTTCTAATACACCTTTACAAATCAAAGGGTTTCTTATTTCATTTTTAAAGCTAAGGATGTCTAGTGTCTAAGGCAGACAACCTCACGTCATTCGGAGCTGCGTAGAGAAAGTTATGCTTATAACATATCCACAAGACTCAAGTGATATTACTTAATCAATCCTACATAAAGCTCACACCAATCCAATCTCTCGTCGTACATAGAGTCAGTATATACACCAACACACTTTTATTCAAAATTCTTCATCAACTTCTTCTCTTCAATACACCAATACAATTCTATACATTTATCATATAAATACAAACACATATAAACTTCCATCTTGCTTACTAGAGTCATTCCCAATCTCTCCAATGGATTCGATCAAGACATTTTACATCCACATACTCACTAACCTCTATCCAAAATTCAGCATACATTATTCCTCACACTTTTGGCCTCAATTTCACATATACATAGCCAATAACACATCCCACTTAAATGCCAAAAATACAAGTACATCAAATCCACATTTTAACACTCAAAATCACATTAAAACCCATCAAATTTCATACTCAAAGTTCTACATTTTCCAATACATGTTTCCTTAGGGTTTCTCCCCTCAATATGTGCTCATTTAAGACTTAAATCAAACATTTACACAATCACCTTTCTAGATTCTCATTTCATCAAATTCATTCCATTTATAAACAATTAATCAAATCAAAATCAAGTCTGATTCAATCCTAAAACCAATCAAAATTGGAAATACGCTTAAAATAAATAAGTTTCCTACGAACTGGAAAATCTTTGAAAAATCATACACTTTTCAATTCTCATCCGATTTCTTCAACCCATATGTCATTTCAAAGGTATTGAAACCTATTTTCATCATACGGAACTAGTATTTTGATTGCCTATATGCAAGACAACTTAAAATGAGAAAGACTGCATATAACCTTAAACTTAAATTCCAAACTTCCAACTGTTTGTATGCATACGTCAATTTAAACTCTAAGAGAACTCATTTCAAATCACCGACGACTTTAAATTTACAATATTCCTCAATTTTACCAATTTCTCCCGAATTTACATAATCCAAATTTAATTCATGCCAATTTCAATTCAAATCTCAAGGAAAACTACACAGACCAATCAAACAAAACTCTAATACTCTCTAAGACATTCAATCATACTTTGCAGCCCAATTTACATCAAATTCTAAGCTTAACATAATTAATTTCATATGAAATTTGCAGGAAAGTACATTTCCTTTTAATCTAATTTATTTCAAAACATACATATAGTTTCCGATTCTAATTTCAATCCTAATTTCGATAAAATAACTCAAATATCGAAAGGATTGCAATTTCCCTCACCTAGTGTTTCACTGCGGTTTGCAGACCTAGCTTCTAGTCGCCAGTAGTTTCAAGCTCAACCTGTAACGGTTTCAAATTCAGAGCAATTGTTATCAATTAACTCTAATTACTCAGAAAATTCAAAACCCTAGAATTAGGGCTAGGAATTGATCCTCACCTATGCAGAAAGTGGAGTCAGCAGATTCGGCCTAGGGTTTTGAAGGCTTCCTGCTGCTGGGGTTTCTGCAATGATCGAACAGGCTCCCAACAGTGGGCGATGCAAGGTTAGGAGAACAGGGGAATGACCGTGGGCCATCGCGCTGCAGTGAGGCAGAGCTGTCGCGCAAGCGCTCGGGCAGTCTCGCGCAGGAGGGGGGCAGTCTCGCTCTGGCAGCGGGGCGCTGAGGCAGGGACAGGCGCGAGCAGACGCGCGCTGTTGCGCGCAGTCGCGTGAGAAATCGCGCGCTGTTGCGCGCAGTGAGAGGGAGCAGAGCGAGGGAGACCGAGGGATGGCGACCCGCGGCGGTCGCGGTGGCTGCGGGTGGCGGTGGTTGCGCCGAGCGGGCGGCGCGGTGGCGGTTGGGGTGGATCGCGAGAGGGAGAACTCGCGGGTGATAGAGAGAGCAACCGAGAGAGGGAAAGAGAGAGAGAGCAAAATAGAGAGAGAGAAGGTGGGTCGGTGGCCGTCTGTGGTGGTGATGGCACGGCGGAGGAGGAAGGCAGCCGCGGGAGAGGGAGGTGGCTGCGGGAGATGGAGAGGCGGTGAGGAAGAGAAAGAGGGGAGAGAGAGAGAAGAGAGAGAAAAATGAGAGAATTAGGGCTTAGCCCTAATATTGACTTTTTTTTATATATATATATATATTATTATTATTATATTTCTTTTTGTAAATAAATTTATAAATAATTAAGTGGGTGATTGTATAAATTAATAAATGATTAAATAATCATTTATATATATTTATACTCACTTTATTTTACAAATCGGAAATACGGATATTTTAAATATCCCAAAAATTTCAAATTACATACCTCAAAATCGAAAATCAATATAATTTAAAATTTTCTCTCTCTATATGTAAACGGAGAAATATTTTATTTAATTTCATGAACAGTATACTTGTACGGACACCGCAGTGTCGGTGTTACATTACGCACCGCCGGGAGGGTTCACTCATCCCCAGGCCCCTAGCGGTGCGTCCCACGCGCCAGGGAGGCGCCTGGGCGCGTGTAGGATGCACAGCGCGTCAGGCACGCGCTTGCAAGCACCCCGTGCACGACGATGCACGCGCCTGACGCGCGGGCGACGTGTCTACATGCGTGCGGCCCGCTTCCCTATGCCGGATCCGGACGCGGGCGCGGGTCGGGACTCGAAACCGGTCCGGATCTTGGGCGCGGGTCGAGTTTGGACCCGGGTCGGTCCAGACCCGGTCTGGACCCGGCGTCTCATGCGCCTCGTGCGTGAGTGCCACGCGTGCACATCCCTGTGCACAAATGAGCCTGAGTGCACGTGTTGCACACGCTCCCCGCTGTTGGGCTTCTTCTTCGCCCGAATGGCTCTGCAACTAGGTTTTCAACCCGTTTCCAGAAACCTCACATTCCGGTACAGATTTGATGCAATATATATATCAAAATGTAGATCTAGTAAGGACAAATACAGATCTACCAATTTTATGCACCCATTTTGACTTAAAACCCGTCAAATATGAGGTTGAAGGGTTCAGTCACTATTCACGACGAATGTTTCAACCGAAATTTTCTTGGTCTAAACGTATCCAGAAAATTACGAAAAAATTATTTTCGTATTCTACGTGAGTTGGGTAACACAGTGGTATAATTGGATTCATGAAACTCATCCGTTATCCGAACCCCAAATTTTATACTCTATATTTTTATATCCAAATTTAATTCTGAAAAATTATTTAAAAATATTTCTAACATAGCTCTGATATTAATGTTAGATATTTCGTGACTCATACATGCAGCGGAAGCAATAAATAATTTTTTCGGAATCATAAAAAAGATAAGTTTGTGATATACCTCAATTGGTGATGCAGAAAATTTTCGGAACCGCAAACTCTGAACACGAACTACTCGAAGTCGGGATGATAGTCGCGTATAACCGAACTATCACCGCAATATCACAATGATCTAACTCTTAACCCGATGATTGTTAAATGATCGGAAAACCCTCAATTTTAATTGTTTTTCTCAACAATTAAAATTATCTCTCTAATAATTTCTCAAACTCTTTCTTCAGTGGAATAATTGTTGTTCACTATTCAATATAATTTTTCAATTGTCAATCTATATTGAAATTATAACTCCCGTAGGAGTTCTTTGGAGAGAAAATAGGGGAGAGATAAGGTAGTGGGTAACTACCCATTACCCCTCATTTTGAAAAATTAAATTTTACTTTGGTAAAACTGCCCCACGTGGGCATTTACTAATATTTTCTTTTTTAATTTTTAATTTTTTATATTTAAATTCTGTCAGATGCTTTGCTTTTTAAGCAATAATAAACTTAACTTTTTTCTTTAATTCCTCATATTAATATTGTAATTAGCACTAGTAGCTTAACTTTTTTCTTTAATTCCTCGGATTATTATTGTAATTAGTAGTAGTAGCTTTTAAAAAATTGTCTTTAATGTGTTTAAAATTTCAAAATTAATTTGTTTTAAAAAAACCACGGGTTAAAACAAGGGTGGAAAAAAATATTGCATTTGTAGAAACTACAAGTGCAAAAGTGGGTTGGCAAAAACCAGACGACGCAACCCAAATTATCGTTGTTTGGTCAGCCATTCCTTTCGGAAAGAGCTAATGCAGTTGCTATTGTCAACAAGAAAATACTCAACCAGCCCACTTTGGGGAATGGCCAACCTGTGTAGAGCCGAGCCAACAGCCGAATACACAAGTTATGTATGTTTTTTTTTAAACCAAAAAAGTTGTTGTTTTTATTAAAAAAAAAACAAAAACAAAAAATAAAACAAAAAACAAAACAAAAACAAAAACAAAAACAAAAACAGAGACAAAAAAATGAAAAACGAAAAATGAAAATGAAAGCGAAAAAGAAAAAAGGGCTCACGGGGTGTAAAAATGCTCCTCAGATTAGTGTGGCGGTAAGGAGACGATAAACGTATATGTACGTAGTGTTTCTCTTACATTTTTGTCAAAAAACTATTTTCACGCTTCAAATCCATGATCTCAAAGTCACAAAAAATCCAATTCTACTGTTGCACCAAAATTCACCCTCTTGGAAATGAAAATGAAGAAAAAAGAAACCCTCAAACTTTTCTTACTTTGCATCTCTTGGCGCTGAAACTGTTGCACTCTCTGTCTCTCTCTCTCTCCATAGTTCATGATACCAACTCCATAGATGCAGATATGTCTTTGATTTTCTTGAAATGAACAAGCCATTAGTGCCAGCAATTTGTCACTTCCTCATCATAGTATTCACTGGCAATTTCTTTAGCCATGAAAACTATGGTTTAGATATCCTATCACCATAGCTCCAACATAAATTTTTGAGAGTCATTTCCTTAAGTCTGCTATTTCTTCTTCCAATGTCATGAATCTTGTGATTTTAATTGCAAGGATAAATCTGGATTGAAGTCTTTTGAGTATTCCAATTCAATTTTTTATTTCTAAGTACAAAAAACTGTGATTGAATTTCACTACCAGAAATCACGGTTTCAGCGACGGAAAAATTAACAACGGAATGAGCGACAAAAAATTCCGTCGCTGAAACAAAAAACAATTCGGACCTATTAGTGACTGAAAAATTCTGTCAGAAAAAATTCCGTCGCTAATCCATTGCTGAAAAAAAAAATTCGGACCTATTAGAGACGGATTAGGGACGAAAAAAATCCGTCGCTAATAGGTCCGAATTTTTTTTTATTGAATATAATTTTTGGTTTTTATTAAATATAATTTTGTATTTTTATTAAATATAATTTTATTTTTTATTAAATATAATTTCTATTTTTATTAAATATAATTTTGTATTTTTATTAAATATGATTTTATTTTTTATTAAATATAACTTTTTATTTTTATTAATTATAATTTCTATTTTTATTAAATATAATTTTGTATTTTTATTAAATATAATTTTGTATTTTTATTAAATATAATTTTTTGTTTTTATTAAATATAATTTTTTATTTTTATTAAATATAATTTTTGTTTTTATTAAACATAATTTTTATTTTTATTAAATATAATTTTATTTTTTTATTAAATATAATTTTGTATTTTTATTAAATATAATTTTATTTTTTTTATTAAATATAATTTTTTGTTTTTATTAAATATAATTTTGTATTTTTATTAAATATAATTTTTTGTTTTTATTAAATATAATTTTGTATTTTTATTGAATATAATTATGTGTTTTTATTAAATATAATTTTTATTTTTATTAAATATAATTTTATTTTTTTATTAAATACAATTTTTATTTTTATTAAATATAATTTTGTTTTTTTATTAGATATAATTTTTTGTTTTTTAAATATAATTTTATATTTTTATTAAATAAAATTTTATATTTTTATTAAATAAGTATATTATATTTTTAATATTGAGAGTTACAAATAAAGTATAGAAATAGAAAATAAATAAACCAATAACACAAATGTAATGGTGGCATGGTGATTAAGATTCTCAAATTCTCTCTCACACTCGGGTTTGAACATGGGGGAGAGCATATTTTCAGAACATTTTCAGCACATTTACGTACGGGTGGGCATACGGTCGGGCCGGGTTCTGGATGGTGGTGGAAGCGGGGCGGGCAGGCGGGTGGGTCGGACGTCCAGCTTCCGACATTTGGGATTGGTCTTACTAATTTCACCGGTAATTTGAAAATTCTAAAATAAAATTAGCGACGGATTTAGCGACGGAATTTTCCGTCGCTAAAAAATCCGTTGCTAATTTGTCAGTTTAGTGACGGAAAAATTCCGTCACTAAAAAATCCGTTGCTGATTTTTTGCTAAAATTAGCGATGTAACTTTCAGCGACGGAAAAATCAGTCGCTGATTTTCCGTCGCTGATACTTTCAACAACGAAAATTTGGGTATTAATGACGGAAAAAATCCGTCACTGAAATCGTGTTTTTTGATAGTATTTTCTAATTGAAACTAACTGGTGCCAGCAGCGACTGAAAGCCCAACCAATGCCCGTTTAGCCAGAAACAATTTGAGACATTGGAAAATCTGAAAATTTTGGTTTAGCCCAGAAATAGGGGCAATAACCTACAAACACCCCGTGAACTCCCCCAAAAGAAACCAAACTATATTTGGGCAGAAAAATGCACAAATGGTATGAAAGAATGGATTTGAATCATTTGCGATGACATAAACTAAAACACATTCTTACATTCTTGAAGGACCTAAACTCAGAGAAAGGACCATCGGATTCACTAAATGCGACATTCACATGTACATAGAGGAAATATTTTCTTTGAAGAATTGTTAGCCATGAGGGTTCAACGTCTCCAAATGAAATTCCAATTCTTGCACAAAACACTGCAGAAATTTAAGCATCTATCTGCAGGCACTAATGATTTTTCTATTTAACAACTTATTTAGAATCTAATAAAAGTCTATATTAAAAGTTTCAAGGGCGAACCACTCAAAAGAAAATAATAAGGCTAGAAAGTCCATGCAAGTAAAATAATAATAATAATAATAATAATAATAATAATAATAATAATAATAATAATAATAATAATAATAACAATAATCACTAAATTCATATCCATAAAATTTCTAAAATCCCAAAGGAAAAAAAAGGAAGATATCCACTTAGCTTTTAGTTGATTTAAACAGTTCTCTCAACCTTCAAAAACCCTGAAATTTTATTCTCGCCACACTCATCAAAAATTAGAGGAAACCAATGTTAAAAGACATCCTTACGCATAACCAAACATGATCAAATCCGCACTTCATGTTAATACTTGTTACCACCACCTAAGAACAACCAAGAAACACAAAACCATACTCTAAAACTCATTCACATACCTGAAATATAATAGAGGATAACAAAAGGATTTATTCTCAAATTTGCACATAAAGCATGTATTCATATGAATCCGGCCCCTGTTCTGCAAATTACTGAAGTTAAAAATACACAACCACATTGCCTCTCACTCAAAGAAAGAAACTCTCCGGAACCCGCACTTTCCAAATCCCTCTCCAAGGAAAATCAAAGAAAATGACAGTGACTAACTACCGGAGCTCCAACCAAAAGACAGAAACTGCCCTTCTTTTTGCCCCTTTACCAAACAGAATCAGCTGCTGACTCCCAGTTATTCACTTTGCGGGGGAAAAAAAATCCCAACTTAAAGATCAATCATCAAGCAAATTGAAGCAGTCACCTACCACGGCTTTCTTCAAGCAAGCTAGCATATAGAGATGAAGAAATTGAGCCCTCAAATGTTGATTCATCATACAAAACATCCCACAAAAACAGAACACCATCTCCCTTTCAAACTCTAAACTTCCGGCCCTTATTAATCCACTTCCATATTCTTACACCATAGCCAAATCTAACCACCACAACTTTCTGCCGTAAAGAATTCTGCTAAGCATAAACTGCCACAACCATTTTCCCATCAATGCCTTATTAAAAGTCATTAACAGCTATATATCTAACCCACCCTTCTCCACATTTTGTTGCATAATACCCAGTTTCACCAAATGATACTTACACTCATCCCCTACCCCACCCCACAAGAATCTGTGCTGATCCTTTCCACCTGTTTGGCTGGAATGGGAAAAAGCGACAAAATAAACAAGCCCATCAGAACACTCTTAATTAGAGTAAGCCTGCCATCGAGCAAACTACTTAGATGTTTCCACATTAGGATTAAATAATGCAACCTTATTGGCCCATGTTTCAAGTAGAGGACCCAAATAAGTGATCAAAAAGCAGCTGAGTTAAAACCAGCACCATCAACAGTGGAAATCAGCTTGCTTTTCCTGAAATTAATTTTCAAACCAAACACCATCGACCAACAAACTTCTCAAATAGAATAATTAAAGAGAATTAGTATCACAAAAAGTAGTAGTATAAAAGGGCTCATCCGGTGCATGCTATCCGGCTTAGTGCAGGGATAGGGGGGCTAGACATATATGCATACAGTCTTTTCCTTACAATTTTTTAAAGAGATTATTTCAAGATCACCTAAGGAGGAACTCCACCTTTGCAGCAAGATTCGCCCTCATAAAAAGTACTAGTATCATCAATAAAAAGTAAATGCAACATCGCCTCTTATTTACCTTCACTACCAACTTGAAACCCACTCAACATACCCTCCTCCACTGCCTCTCTCAACATCATATATAGAACCTCCATGATCAAAATAAACAAGAGTGAATCCCCTTGACGAAGGCCCCTAGAAGCATGGAAAAAATTTGTTGGACACTCATTCTCCAATACAACAAAGAAAGAGGTAAAAATACAGTTCTAAATTCATTTAATCCAGCAGAAACACAACCCCGTTCTTTGAAGCATATAAAACAAAAAATCCCAACAATTATGGTCATAAACTTTCTCCATATCCAACTTACAAATAACCCCATTCTCTCCACATCTCGTATAATCATCAACCATCTTATTAGCAGTTAAAACACCATCCAAAATCTGCCACTGACAAAGGTATTTTGGGAAGGACTAATCAATTTAGGCAAAATCCTTCTAAGGTCATGTGTTAAAATGTTAGCCACAAGCTTATGGTCTGAAATCCTTATTTGAAGTAGCAATCTTCTTAGAAATCAGTACTAGGAAAGTAAGAGTTCAAATTACATATAAACCAGCCAGTTTCATGAAAATCATAAAACAACTCCTAAAATTTTAGTGTTAACAACATCGCAATTAGCCTTGAGAAAATACAAAGTAAATCCATCTTGCCAGGTGCTTTATCTCCATTACAAACCTATCATCGTCTCCAAATTTCCTTTTCACTGAAATGGGATTCCAAAAACGTCTTGTTTCAAAACAGTAAGACTATCAAATTCCAAGCCTCCCATTAGTGGTCTAAAGTTGCATGGTTCTGAGTACAAACCCTTATAAAAATTAGAGATAGCCGACTTTTAACTCATTTGAATCCTATACTAACCTCTCATCCACTTCTAAATTCTCAAATAGAATACTCCTATGATCAGTAGCTATCCTATGAAAGTATTTAATATTAAAGTGACATTCTTTAAACCACAAAACCCTTAATTTTGCCTCCATGAGATTTTCTCGATGAATGCCACCATAGTAAAGTCAGACTTTGAAACACTCCTCTTTTGCTCATTATCGTTCAGACCCTCTCTATGTTCTTTAAAATTTAACTCCAATATACCTCCCATTAAATCAAAACTTCGCTTACTAACACTCTTAAAGACATCTCGATTCTATTGTTTTAAAGATATTTTCAACTCTTTAAATTTATAAGCCACTTTACTATGAATTCCAACTTATTCCACAGAATTTCTTCATTAAAACCATCTGCCTTCAACCACATATTCTCAAATCTAAAAGGCATCAACCTCCATCTAACCTCCCGGAGAATAGAGTAATGATCTAAAATAGATCATTCAAGCACTCACTACATAGAACCAAACAACATCTCATCCCACTCTACAATCACTAAAAATCTGTCCAACCAAGAGAAAGAAGGATTCTCCCGAGAGTTTGAACAATCACTAAAAATCTGTCCAACCAAGAGAAAGAAGGATTCTCCCTAGAGTTTGACTAAGAGGGACAATCTCCGGTCAGTGGCAAGTCAAGTACAAAATCAGAAAAATCCTACATAGCACTGGTCAAGTCAACATGTCCTACCCGCTCATGAAGGAAAAGTATTGTACTGGAATCACACCTATCCCCCATATACATTGCTATCTATATCTAACTCTCTCAATTTCTTCCAGGAACACCATCATCCGCAGCCCTTCAACAGGTCCATACCCACTCCCAACTAGCATCCACAGATTTAAAAAGACAAAAAAATTGAGAACTCTCGAATCCATTTGTCTATTAACTAAGTTTTACATTTAGAATTTTAACAAATGCAATTGACACCAAATAAAAAATAAGCAGAAAATTAGGGAAGGCTTCGCAAGTCACTACAACTAAAATTAACTTTCTTTCATCTTCTGCTTGGAAACAAAAAGGGCAGTAACTTCACTATGTAAAGCTCAAAGCCTTAAAAGCGAAACAATAGAGCTTCAAATTTTGTAAACTATAGAAATTCCATGATGTAACACTAACAACATGGCGTAAAGGGCAAAAAAATAAAATTTGAGGTCATTGTTCACTTCTCACCTTGAGAAACTAGATAAAGGTTTATTGCACATTTTTCCCCCAAACTCATGGAGCAAAGCCAATCACATCAAGTCAAGGACGTCTAGCTACCTGTGAGAGGCATAGGTAAATCCTAATTCGCGCTTTTTAACAAATTGAGGTAAGTTAATTGGCGCCTAATGAAAAAAAATGCGTAAAAAACATTGTGGGTTTGGCGGCTTCACAATTATCAACTTTTTCTCAAAGCATTGTTGTAGCAAGTGATAAAGCATAGTAACAAATTATAGGTACTAAATCCCCAAATTGCATTGCATCAAATCTTGAAATTTTAAACATAATATTACTTTAAATAATGATATATTATCTATTACATAATTTATTAAGAATATTATATAATATAATATTAATTAGTATTAATTTCCACTGAAAATTTTTTTAAAATTAAAGAAATAATCTTAATTATCAACCGTAAACCAATCACCAACTCTATATACACGTTACTAATATTACTACATGTTACTATATATTATAATTTGTTTCTATATACTACTATATATTACAATGTTACTATATATTACTATATATTACAATCTATTATGATGTATTTTTTAATTACAATTACTATATACCTTAGTATTAAATAACTATTACTATTACATAGTAGTATTACATACTACTATATATTAATATACATTACCATACTTGGTTATATTTGTTGGAGTGTCAATGTATTATTATCTATTACTATATATTACTACTACCTGTATATTACTATTTTATTATGTAATCTTGTTCTATATTAGTATATTAGTACTTTTTTTAATTACAATTACTATTTTATTATAAATTACTATTATATTATTAATATATATGACTACTATAGATACATTTAATCTAACATTGACACTGCAATTGCCACTTCTATTACCGATTTTATATAATAAGTTAGATAAATAAGAGTAATATTTAGACTAAACATCTTATCATCAATATTATATGAACCAATAAAATTTCAAAGAAAAAGGAAAGAATTCATATTATTTATTCACATTATATAATTTTATATAAATTTCAAATTAAACGAATGACAACATTAATATTAATTTCAATCTCGATGTTCATTTTTACTTTAAAGATAGTGTATTAATTAATTAATTAATTAATAAAATTATTCAACACCATTCAACTCGATATAAATATATTCTATATATTTCTTTAATTTAATTTACATGTAATTTCATTTAATTTGGATCATAAACATATATTTTGAATAGATAAAGAATTTTGAGATGTGTGTTATCAATTTTATTTAATTGTTATTTGCAATTATGCATACTAACAAGTGGTAATAAAATGGTAGCAATTAAGTCATGATAAAATCTAATTTAAAAAGAATTTAATAATAAATTTTAGATTGAGTGACTTTTTCACTGTTCATCCCCCTTCCATTATCTAAGCATCATTATTAGACAAGTATGGTCATAACCTCCCCAATGTCTTTTTGATTTTACTTTCTGCCTCAAACCATAGTTCCACTAAAGTACGTCAATGCAAAGCAATTTAAATAATAAAAAACTGAAGAAAGTAGAACACTTATAGAAGAAGTACTTTAAACAAAGAAACCAAGTTTCCCCAAATGTAAGAATCCACATTAACTCATCAGTCATGATAATTAAAACTTGCAAATAAATTTTATTTTTGATGGAACACAACTCAATACCTGTTTCAAAGGGTTAACACTTGAAAGGCCTACACACGAGACCCACAACTCAGAAGGGATCGCTCCAACCGAGAGAACAACTGGCAATAGATGGGCAAGCACAGCCTAGTATTATAGAATGACTACCCCATATGGCTACTCAATTGATCTATCGAAGGGACTTAATCGCCTGACCTACCGAACGAGATTTGTTGATTGGGATTTATCTCCTCGAGCAAGCACTTAGCCCATAGTCTTCCGAACGAACGAACAAGCTCCGAATGATCCACAATGATTGACAATCGACCGAAAACCGATGATCCAACCGAATCGAAGAAGGGATTAGAACTTCCCCATACCACTGGTTTCTTGCTAAGAAACGGTTCTCTTGAAATCTTACCGATAAGGAAAGAATCCCCCGAATCTCGTAACCTCTCATATGATGACGATCACGAATATTTCAGAATATTTAAGTCCAAGATCTCCGGACTCCTCTACAAGAAAAGTAGGGTTGTAATGCTCCGAAAGCTCATGACTCCATCAGGTTTGAGACACCTTCAGACCTTTTAAATTAGGTACACTCTCTTGACCTTACACATTAAACACATCGATTATAGGGAATCTCTCTTTCTCTAAAACTCTCTGTCTGTTTTATTATATTCGAAAACTGCTCTTTTTGACTTAAGCGTCGGAGCTTCCTCCACCAGAAACCCTCCAGCGATTTTGCAGGTCTTGCATTCCATCAACAGTACCCGACAGAGTTATCAAGGAGCCGATATTTATGGAGCCGTAACCCACCTCCAATAGATTAGTACCGTCCGTGAGAAACAGAATAATCTTCCAAAAATTCGTGTCGACATCTAGAGTTATTAATCCCGACGTAATGCTTGCCAAGAGGAAGAGGCCAGTCGTAGGCTTCGATGATGACTACCTGGTAGGGGTTGATCCCCGCCACGATAATCTCATAATCATTACCCTTAAGATAGAATCCCACATCGTGAAGAGGGTCCTTGTCGATCAAGGGGTCGACTGTGATCTCCTTACCTAGGATGCCTTCTATCGAATGGGTCTCAATTCAACTCGACTTCTGACACCTACCAGGTCCCTCAAAGGACTTTCAGGCGAGCATGTCTATCTTAAAGGCGTTATCTCCCTTTCTGTGACTCTCAGAAAAGCTCCTAATCATGCAACCGTTAATATCTTGTTTCATGTGGTGAAACTGTTCTCTCCTTACAACGTCATTCTCGGTCGACCCAGTTTGGACAAACTGAAAGCGTTACCAAGCACGAGACATATGAAGGTGAAGTTCAGAATGTTGCGTGGGGTCAGCACCATCTGTAGTAATCCTGATCCTTGCGTCATCTTTGCGGCCCAAGTTGCATGAGAAAGCTTTCCGTTCGATGCCTTGGAACTCAGGGAAAACACCTGGCCAAGATCAAAACCCGAACCAGTGGAAGAAACAATTGAGATCCCTTAATAGGGGACGTAAATCAAATCGTCCAGATAGGGACCACCTATCAACTTCCTTACGAGAGGCCTTAGTCGCCTGCCTACAATGGCATTCCAAAGTTTTCACCTGAACCCTAGAAGACATACCGGGTATAGATCCATTCGTCATAGCCAACAGGCTAACAATCAATGCCAGTTTCAAATCGGTATGACAGAAAAAGAGAGTATTCGCTCTCAAACGCCAACGTACTATACAGGAAGAAGTTCAAAAGCTATTAGTAGCCGGGTTCATTCGTGAAGTCAAATATCCCGGGTGGCTAGTTAATGTTGTCTTCGTAAAAAAGGCCAATGATATGTGGAGAATGTGTGTGGGCTTTACCGATCTTAACAAAACGTGTCTGAAAGACAGTTACCCACTTCAAATATGCTTTTGGAAGGGTCCAAACCTATGTGGTCCACAGCACGAAAGGGATCGCTCCCCTGAACTAACCGATTGAACAACTACCAACCGATAGATAGGTACAGCCTGATATTATTGAATGATAGGGGCTAAGTCATCCCGTCTACTAAATGATATTTGTCAACTAAGGTTTATCTCCCCGAACGGACACTTAGCTCCTAGATAGCTGAACGAGCAAGCCCCGAAAACTCCACATTGGCTAAACGACCGATTGAAAGCTAACGGCATCATCGATCCTAAGGAAGGGTCAAAACACCCCAACGACCCTGATTCCCTACTTAAGAGCAGTATCTCTAGAATTTTACTGATAAGGAAAAGATTTCCCAGAATCTTAAGGCAGAATACGCCCTCCGGTTTGATTTCTGGGCCACCAACAATCAAGCAGAGTATGAAGCCTTACTAACGGACTTTCAGATCGCCATTAACATAGGGGACACGGAATGTCAAAGTATTCACTGATAGTCAGTTGGTCATCAAACAAATCGAAGGGGTCTGCAAAATGAAAGACTCAACCATGGCCAAATACTTGAGTAAGTTGAGCGAGACGATGGAATAACTAGGCAAAGTTGACTCCAGCAAATCCCTCGGTCGGAGAACGCATGAGCCGATACTCTATCGAAGCTAGTCAGTTCTGACTCGGTTGCTTCTAGCTGAACGGTATACATCGAGAGCCTACCGTATCCCAGCATTAATGGGCCCAGAAAGGCTTTCATTATCGATCAATCGCCTAGTTGGAAAGATCCCATAAAAGAATACCTGAGGCATGATCGCCTGCTAGAGTCACCGATGGAAGCAATGAAACTAAAGCGAAGAGCCCCACACTATGCCATAATCGATGGAATCCTTTACCGGAAGTCATTCAATCATCCATATCTGCGGTGCCTAACTCCCGAAGAAGGGGACTACGTCCTTTGAGAAATCCACAAGGGGATCTGTGGTAATTACCTAGGTACTCGAAACATGGTCTACAAGGCTCTTTGTTAGGGGTACTATTGGCCGACCATAAAGGTCGGATCTGAGAATTACGTGAAACGATACGACAAGTGCTAACGTTTCTCTTCGGTGCCTCGACTGCCCTCCATTGAGCTCAATCCTATAGCCAGCCCCTGGCCATTCGCTCAATGGGGCATAGAAATCCTCGGGCCATTCCCTTCAGCCTCAGGGTAACAGAAGTTTCTCATAGTGGCCATTGACTATTTCACCAAGTGGGTGGAGGTTAAATCTTTAGTTTAGATCACTGGAGCCAAGGTCCAATCCTTCGTATGGACTCATATCGTCACCCGATTCGGCATACCACATGTCTTCATCATGGATAATGGAAAGCAGTTCGACAACAAGTGCTTCCGGGAGTTCTGCGAGAAACTCGAGATTCAGCATCGATTTTATTGGTCGCTCACCCGCAAACCAACAGGTTGGCTGAGATAACCAACCGAATGATCCTACTAGGTTTAAAGACAATGCTGGATGATACTAAAGGACAATGGGCCAAGGAATTCTATGGCATCCTTCGGTCATATCGTAATATGCCTCGAAGAGCAACCGGTGAAATACCATTCAGTCTAATGTACGGAAATGAAGTGATCATACCTATGAAGATAGGAATCCACTCGCTCCGAGTGGCCCAAACGATGCCAGGCAAAACTAGCATGCCCTACGCGAGAGATTAGACTTACTCCCAAAGCTACGGGAATCCGCATTGGTGCGAATAGCTGCTTACCAACAGCAGATGACGTGGTATTACAACCGAAAAGTCAAGAACCGAATGTTCAAACCTGGCGAGTTGGTGCTAAGAAGGGTGGAAACTACCGGTCAGCCTTAACTTGGGAGTAAACTCATTCTTAACTGGGAAGGTCCATACCAAGTGTATTTCGTGGTCCGACCAGGAGCCTATCGCCTCGACAATCAAGACAGATCGGCCATGCTTGGGACCTGGAACTTAGAAAACCTACTCATATACCATCAATAGACTCTATAGCTCCATACAGCCAGAAGGATCAGCTCAGTAAGGTCCGAACGATTCACAACCTCATTCTCGTCTGGCTACCAGACTAGTTTCCTACTGCTTACATAAGGATGGAGCATCTGATCGAACATATCATCAAAAAGAGATGGAACTCTCCGAACGGGTGGACACGGCACTCTTATCTAAAGTTTCATATTTATCAAACGTGTCATCAAAAAGGGATGGAACTCCCCAAATGGGTAAACACCACCCTCTTACTAAAGTTTTCTATTAATCGAACGCGTCATAAAAAAAGGATAGAATTCCCCGAACGGGTTGACATGGCCCTCCTATCTAAAATTTCCTATTGATCGAACGTCTCATCAAAAAGGGATAAAACTCTCCGAATGGGTAGACACGACCATCCTATCTAAAGTTTCCTATCAATCGAACGTGTCATCAGAAAGGGATGGAATTCTCCGAATGGGTGCATAGCCCTCCTATCTAATATTTTCTATTGATTGAACGTGTTATCAAAAAGGCATAGAACTCCCCGAACGGGTGAACATGGCCCTACTATCAATCATTTTTTGCCGTATATTGGGTCTAAGTCGTCTTGATCTTATTGAATGAACGTATAATAAAAAACGGTATGGAACTCCCCGAATGGGTGGACGACCCTACTATTATTCATTTCGTATCGTACGTTAGGCCTAAGTTGCCCTGGTCTTATTGAACAAATGTGTTATTAAAAATGGAATGGAACTCCCCAAACGGTTGGATACGGTTCTACTATCAATCGTTTCCTACGTACGTTGGGTCTGAATCGCCCTGATCTTATCAAACAATCATTGGGATGTAACTCCCCAAACGGAATAGCACCGCCCTACTCCTATCGAGCATTGGGCCTAAGTCACCCTAATTCCTGTTAGATAACAAACCTAACTCTCCGAATGAGACTACAAGGCTTATCAATGAGAAAACCCTCGGCGACATAATCCTCTAAAGGATCCATGGCATTCAAAAGATCCCATTTGCGAGAAAGGTCACTACACTTTGACAAAACATTAGACAAATGGTTCGAGCGACACCTTCAGATAGATATACACAAGGAAAAAAATATTTTCATTGCCAAGATGATACAAAATTATACAGGATCAGAAGGAACAACAGAGGCCGTCTAGGTAGAGCCCTGGTCCATTGTTATCCCCTCAACTGACCCCTCAAGAGGAGGTAAAGACTTATATCTATTGGACTATAAGAGAATCTCATTGGCACACCTCAAACGCTCAAGCAACCTACACTGAGAAAGCTGGAGGTTGGTAGCATCCTTGGTAATAGACACTCTGAGATTAGCCATCTCTCGTTCAGTATTCCAGAGAGATTCCTCCAGAGGATGAGCCGACGGCCGCTAACTTGCTTCATGAATGCATGTCTCGGCTCCAATTTTTCACAACGCTCTTGGGATAAGGCCAAATCATATTGTAAACATTCAATCTTCTTGTCTCATGCCTTTTCCAATGGTCATAACTCCTGTTGCCTTTCTCAAGAAAGAATGCCATAAGTCGGGAGCAAATGGTGGGACATAGCCCAACACTTGTTTCAAAGGGTCAACACTTGAAAGGCCCATACACGAGACCCATAACTTGGAAAGGATTTCTCCAACCGAGAGAACAACTATCGATTGATGGGCAAGCACAACCTAGTATTATAGAACGACTACCCTCTTTGGCTACTCAATTGATCTACCAAAGGGTCTTAGACGCCCTGCCTACCGAACCAAATTTGTCAATTGGGATTTATCTCCCCAGAGGGACACTTAGCCCCTAGTCTTCCAAATGAATGAACAAGCTCCGAAGGGTCTATAATGATTGACAATTAACCGGGAACCGATGATCCAACCGAATCCCAAAAGGGATTAAAACGTCCACATACCATTGGTTTCTTGCTTAGAAACGGTTCTCTTGAGATCTTATTGATAAGGAAAGTATCCCTCAAATCTCATAACCTCCCATACAATAACGATTATGAATATTTTGGAATATTTAAGTTCGAAATCTCCAAACTCCTCTGCAAGAAAAAATAGGGTTGTAATGCCTCGAAAGCATACGACTCCATTAGGTATAAGACAACTTCAAGCCTTTAAGTCAAGTACACTCTTTTGGCCTTATACACTGGGCACACTGGTCATAGAGAATCTCTCCCTCTCTAAAACTCTTAGTCTATTTCATTACATTCGAAAACCGTTCTTTTTGAGTTGAGTGTCGAAGCCTCCCCTACCAGAACACACTCCGACGATTTTTGCAAGTCTTGTATTCCATCGACGGTACCCAACCGAGTCATCAAGGAGATGGTATCATGGAGCCGTAACCCACCTCCAATAATTTTCAACATGATTAGAAACAAATTCCAAAAACCAACAAAATCCCAAAATTCTACATTAAATTCTAGAAACATAAAGTTCCTAAAATCAAGGCATTTCTTAGCTTGTCATCCTAAGGCCAATTTCAACATAATTAGAAACAAAAATAACTCCAATATTCTAAATTAACTCAGCATAAATACTGACAGTGGCTTCATCATGCCAATGAACTAAAATGAATTCTCAAAAACAATAAAAGCCCAAAACTCCAAATTAATTGTTGAAACCTACATTCCAATTTCAGTAACCCACATTCACAACTCAAAGTTACTATCATTAAACTAATTTTAACATGACTAAAAACAAAAATCTTAAAATAACTGATGGGACATAGCCCAATGCCCATTTCGAAGGATGAGTGCTTAAAAGGCACACACATGGGGCCTACAAAGGATAGTTACTAACCAATGGGCGAGCATAGCATAGTATTATCAAATGACTACTCTCTGTGGCTATTCAATTGATCTACTAAAGGGCCTTAGTCGTCCTATCTTCGAAACGGTAGGGCCTTAGTCGCCCCGCCTATCGAACGAGATTTGCCAAGTGGGATTTACCTCCCCGATCAGATACTTAGCCCCTACTCATCGAGCAAACAAGCCCAAAGGCTCCGTATTGGCTAAATGACCGTCCGGAGGCCAACGGCCTTATTGATCCTACAGAAAGGTCAAAGCACCCCAACGACTCTGATTCCCTACCGAAAAGCAATATCTCTTGGATCTTTCAGATAAGGAAAGGATCCCCCGAGTAACAAATCTTTCCATAAGATAAAGATCACGAATGATTCGAAATATTTGACTTCCAAGATTTTTGAATCATCTCCATAAGGAAAGTAGGGTCGCTATATCCCGAAAGCATACGGCTCTTAGGTATACGAAACCCTCAAGCCTTCTAACTCAGGTATGCTCTTCGAATTTACATATGGGGTGCACTAGTTATAGGGAACCTCTCTCTCTCTAAAACTCTCAGTATATTTCTTTACACTTCAAAAATCATTTTTTCTGACTTGAGCATCGGAGCCTCCTCCGCTAGAATACTCTCCGACGGCTTTTGTAGGTCCACATCCCGTCGACGACAATCGTTCGAGTCATCAAGGAGTCGGTATCTGTGGAGCCACAACCCACCTCCAACAAATTGGTGCCGTTTGTGAAAAGCAGACTGATCTTCTGAATGTTCATGTTGACATCTACAGCCGTTACTCATGGCGTAACGCCCGCCAAGAGGAAGAGGCCTATCATAGGCTTCGAAAAATGACGACCTGACGAGGGTTAACCTTTTCCGCGATGATCCCATAGTCATTACCATCAAGGTGGAATCCCACATCGTGAAGAGGGTCCTTGTCGATCAAGGGACGGACTGTGATCTCCTTACCTAGGATGCCTTCTGTCGAATAGGCCTTGATTCAACTCCGCTTTGGCCGCCTACCGGGTCCCTCAGAGGACTTTTAGATGAGTACGTTTATCCTGAAGGCGTTATCTTCCTTTCCGTGACCCTCGAAAAACTTCCTAATCATATGACCGCCAATGTCCTATTTCACGTGATAAAATTGTTCTCTCCCTACAATGTCATTCTCAAATGATCTAGTTTGGATGAACTAGAAGCATTACCGAGCACGAGACACATGAAGGTGAAGCTCAGAAAGTTGCAAGGGGTCGCTACCGTACGTAGTGATCCTGATCCTTATATCCTTTTTGTAGCCCAAGATGTACTAGAAAATTTTCTGATCGATGAACTAGAACTTAGGGACGTCACTAGGCCGAGATCAAAACCCAAACCAATCGAAGAAACGTTTGAGGTCCCCTTAACAGGTGACCCAAATCAGACCATTCGGATAGGGACCAACCTATCACCTTCCTTACGAGAGGCCTTTATCCCCTATCTACGATAGTACTCCAAAGTTTGCACCTGGACCTCGAAAGACATACCTGACATAGATCCATCTGTCATAGCTCATAGGCTAACAGTCAATGCCAGTTTTAAACTGGTAATACAGAAGAAGAGAATATTCGTCCTCGAACGTCAACGTGCTATGCAAGAAGAAGTTCAAAAGCTATTGGCGGCTGGGTTCATTCGTGAAATCAAATATTCCAAGTGGTTAGCTAATGTCATCTTGGTAAAAAAGGCTAATGGCAAGTGGAAAATATACGTAGATTTCACTGATCTCAACAAAGTGTGTTTAAAGAATAGTTACCCACTCTCCAACATCGACAAACTCGTAGATAATTCCTTAGGGCATCGGCCATTGAGTTTCATGGATGCCTATTCAGGCTACAATTAGATCAAAATTGCACCAGAGGATGAAGAGAATACGAGTTTCAATATCGAATTTGGTACATATTGCTACTAGGTCATGCTCTTCGGCCTAAAAAATACTGGGGCAACTTTTCAACAGCTGGTCAATACGGTCTTCAAAGACCAGCTAGGTAGAAATGTAGAAGCCTATATTGATGACATGCTTGTCAGGAGCATCACTATAGAAGCTCATGTTGCAGACCTTAAAGAAACCTTTCAGGTGTTAGAACATTATAATATGTGGTTGAACCCGATGAAGTGCACCTTTGGGATCACCTCCTGAAAATTCCTAGGATTCATGATCACCGATTGAGGGATAGATGCTAATCCTGAAAAAATACGAGCGATATTAAACATATTGCCCCCTCAGACACTAAAGAAGTTCAAAGACTAGCCAGATAGTAGCTTTGAGCCAGTTCATGTCAAGAGTAGGTGAGAAGTACAAGCCCATATTTGATGCATTGATAAGGTCTCAACGGTTTGAGTGGACATCCAAATGTCAGATAGCTTTCAAATAACTAAAAGAATATCTAACGGAGCTGCCACTACTTTCATGACTGGTCCCTAGGGAAGAGCTTTATTTGTACCATGCTATCTCCCATCGAGCGCTCTGCTCTGTGATGGTAAGACAAGAGTCCGCTACCCAGAAGCCAGACTAGTACATCAATCGAATACTAAAGGAATCCGAGGTTAACTATTAACCGATCGAGAAGATAACATATGTCTTGATTGTCTCAACGAGATGCCTTCGACCGTACTTCCAGTCCCATATCATCATGGTGCTCACCGACCAACCGCTGAACTAAATCCTATTGAAAATAGGCACTTCTGGTTGGCTTATCAAATGGAGCGTGGAACTAGGTGAGTTCGATATCTAATATCGAACGCGACTAGTGATAAAGGGCCAAACATTGGCCGATTTCATCCTTGAATGTTCCTTGCCGATGATGCTTGAGGAAGAATCTCCTAACAATCGGGAGGAATGGCTGATTCCAGAGTAGACCATTCATGTCGATAGGTCATCGAACTCTTCGGGAAGTAGTGCCGGGCTCATACTGGTGGGCCCAAACAATTTTAAGGCAGAGTATGCCCTCCGGTTCAATTTTAGGGCAACTTATAACCAAGTAGAATACGAGCCTTGTTAACGGGCCTTCAAATCACCATCGATATGGGGGCACGGAGCGTCAGGATATTCACTGATAGCCAGTTGGTCATCGAACAAATCGAAGGGGTCTACGAAACGAAAGACCCAACCATGGCCAAATACCTGAGTAAGCTGTGTGAAATGATGGAACAACTAGACAAAGTTGACATCCGACAAATCCCTCGGTCAGAGAATGCAAAAGCTAACACTCTATGGCCAGTTTCGACTCGGTTGCCTCTAGTCGAACGATATACATCGAGAGCTTGCCATACACTAGCATTGATGAGTCCAAAGTGTCACGCCTCGATCTAAGGCCGTGAACAGCTGCCCGTTATCCCGTATGCTGCCCATCACAGAGCACACATACCAAGGCAACGAAGGCTAGAAATCAATACCTGTATAAAACCTGTTCTTTAAAATATTATTTTCCTAAGTAAAGAATGTAAAATGCAAGACAATGCCTCAATGCATAATTTATAAAACACTGGTGAGAGTTTCAATTACATTACATAACAAAATTTCAGTCATCCCAATAAATGCACACAATGGACATTCTATAGACCTCAAATGTACATATATATCATCCAACGTCATCAACTACATCACTGTGGAAGAATGAGGGGTGAGTATTATGGGGAATACTCATTGAGTGAGGGGATTGACAATATGTTATCAATCATATGTGTGAGCACGGAGTGTCAAAGCAAAGTTTTAAAATGCGACGGTATTATAAAACAATCATGATATTTCCATAATTTATAAATCATATGTCACATATCATGGTATCCACACACGCATACGTCAACGTTTCAAAATCATATAGAGCTGGCCAATAAAATATCCCCGACGATGGTCTACCGCGACCAAAGACGGGCGCATTGGGTGTGTTTCATATGCACGTATAAAGAAAACATCAAGCTCTCTTTCCCAATGTTGGCCACGGGTCTCAATAATATCAAGCACACATAATCAATCATGTATAGAATCCCGTTCGGAGCTAGACAGTGGCGTCACACACGTCCTCCCCTATATGGTTCATCTGGACGCAACCATACATATGGCGTTTGGGGGATACCTCCTGTTGAAGCGTATCCGGATACAATGGGTGCCACTGTCAAAGCCCTTCATAGCTATGGAAGTCTATCATGAACATCGTCACATCATCATATCATAAGTGGGCATCCGACCCACGCATCACAAACGATTTGGCCCATAACAATTCATTAAACCAAAACAAATAAATGTGCCATTACAAATGAAAGTATGTAAATCATGTTAAGTTTACAAAAGTGGCATAAAGTCATTTTATCATAAATCTCACGGATGCATATCATTTAAACAATTCATTGAGACACTCTAATGATCACAAAAGAAACATTTGTAAAGATATATCAATCGGATGCTTTCACACACATCATAAACCATGTCATTTGAAAAGCTATAAAAATATGAATTTGTTCAATCAATAACACAGTGTCTATAGTCTCACTCACAGTATTAGAGACGATAGTCATTCCCGGTCATCTCTACAGTGAATGTCCTATCTTATTCAGATTTCGACAACTCCTAAGGTTCATAACCAAGTATCCACCATCATCAATATTAATTCTTTCAAGAAGACCCAAAATCCTAACATTGAATACCCAATCTTTCTCTCACTTACGGTGACTCAAAACCCACCAAATTTCAGTATAACTCCAGAGTCATGAAAGAGAAAAAATAAATCCAAGTTGAGAATAAAATATTACCTAAATTTCGGTCTTTGATTTCACTTCAAGTCGAGTCACGATCAAACCCTAGAATTTCTTTCACGAGAAACCTCAACCCTCTCACTAGCTTTAACTTACTAGAGGTTGGGTCATGAGTTTTGAAACTTTTAAAGTGTGGATCTAGAGGTATTTTGATTGATCTTTGGAAGAAACAAGAAGAAAGAGAGAGAGAAGATGTGAACCGAGAGAGAAAAGGAAGAAGAAGAAAAATGAAGATTTGTTCGTATGATCTAATGTCCCAACCCTTCTTTTTACTTATAAACCCATCTTCTCATAATTGCTAAATAGCCTTTGTTTACTTCTAAATTACACAAATGCCAATATGTATTCTTGGGCTATTGGGAAAAGGCACCATAATAAGTTTAAGTGCTTATAGTTCTGTCTGGGTGATAAAATATGTTCGGCGGTTGGTAAATAAAGATTTGAAATGAGAATTGCAAGTTCACAGGGAATAAGCGAAAGTTTGGGCATCTTGAAAATATGAGAATAAATATAAGTTTTACATAATATAATTGAAAATGTTGGATAGCCCGGTGGCAAATTATCTTTTTGGAAAGTGGTAGGTTATGAGATCAAATCTTAGCAAATGCAACTCACGAGGGATTTTGAAGACTTTGGTAAATTCTCATGTGTGCATGGCTGTCCAGTAAGTGGCTATTTGGTAAGGGAAAATAGAGGAATTTGAAATTCAAGTATGGATGGGTGCTCTCAATGAATGACCGATCGGTTAGTATGTGAAGAAATTGCCAAATGAAATATGTATGTGCCTTTCGGTGAAAGGGAAATAGAGTGTTCGGTAGTGGAGCTAAGGGGCAATGAGGAGTGAACACCGATAGGGAAAAATTCAACTACCGACAGTGCAATATTCATAAAAAAAAATGTTTGTTTGATCAGTTGGGTCCATTCGTCAAACTATGAGTGTTCAAACCAATTGGTGGAAATCAAAGCTTAATAACCAATATTGGCAAGGAAATAAAAGAAATGAAAAAAAATCCAAACGGAAGGCCAACTGGTCAGAGCCGATCAAGGCTACTGATGGAAATGAAAAAGTCAAAATAAATTTTAAAATTTAGCCGATGAGACTAAAAGAAATTGAAATAAATATTTGTACCGAAGGGAAATGCCGAATAGGGACAAGTGCTGTTCGGTGAATGTGCTCAGACCATGTACTATTCGGTCAATAACAGAGTGTTCCCAAAAAGAGTCAATTTATAACAAATATAGATAGATATGCGTATGTACTCACCGTACAATGGGGAATTGGGAATACAAATTCAAGTACCGAATGGAAGTGCCGAACAGGTGAGTCGATGAGAGGAATGTACTGTTTGGTCCCCGATAAGAGAAATGTATTGTTCAGTCAAATGAAGGAGGACCGAAGGGCATATGGACTGTTCATATAAAAGGAAGAACCGATAGCATGCATGCAACCAATGGGTTCTCACAACATTGACATGGGTTTTTAATTGGTAAAATAACCGTCGGTTACCGATAGATAGAAACTACCGATCACCCGTCAAAAATCAAAAATTGAAAAATTAATATATCAAATGCACAACTTTACTAGGGAAGTAGTTTTCCATCGACGCCTCAATTTCTTTTGAATACTGAATATAATTTAACTCTACCGAATGCTAAGTCTCTACTAACTGATCACTTAAACTTGAAAACATCTGTCGATCAAATATTTGGTGAATTTTCTAAGTGAATTTCACTTTATGAAACATGAAGAACATTATATATAAATATGAGGAGACGTAAAATATGAGTACACCGAGGTGTTGGTGTTATATTTTCTAACCCACTAAAATAAGTTTCGTCCTCGAAACTAAAGGAAGACTATACAGGGAAAAACTGGGGATACTGTCTCCTCATAGCCTCTTCGGGCTCCCAGGTCTTTTCCTCGACCTTGTCACTCCTCCATAAAACTCGGACTAAAGGAACTTCCTTACTCCGCATCTTCTTAATCTGCCGATCAAGGATAGCCACGGGCTGAACTGGTAGACTCAAGTTCTCACGTAACTCAACTGGCGGAGGCTATAGGACATGTGATGGATCAGGCAGGTACTTTCTAAGTATCGAGATGTGGAAGACATCGTGAATGCGTGAAAGCTCATCCGACAGCTCTAGCTTATATGCCACATTCCTAGCCCTCTCAAGGATACGAAAATGTCCGATATACCTTGGGTTTAGTTTGCCCTGCTGCCTGAATTGAATCACTCCTTTCCAGGGTGATATCCATAGGAAAACCATGTCTCCCTCTTTGAACTCAAGTGGTCACCACCTCCTATTGGCATAAGCCTTCTGTCGGTCCTGGGCGACCTTCATCCGCTCACAGATGATCTTTACTTTTTCCTTAGTCTCCTCAACAATCTCAAGACAGGTGAGTCGCCTCTCTCCTACCTCACGCCAGCATAATGGAGTACGACATTTCCTCCCATACAATGCCTCATACGGAGGCATCCCAATGCTGACCTGATAGCTGTTATTATATGCAAACTCTACCAATGGGAGATGCCGATCCCAACTATCCCGAAAATCCATAACACATGCCTCAGCATGTTCTCCAAAGTCTGGATGGTCCTCTCTGATTGACCATCGGTCTGGGGGTGGTATGCTGTGCTGAAGTTCAGTCTAGTGCCTAAGGCCTCCTGTAATCTGGGCCAAAATCTAGACATAAATCTGGGGTCTCTGTCTGACACTATTGACATAGGTACCTCGTGAAGTCTAACAATGGTGTCGATATAGAGGCGTGCCAACACCTCTAAGGAATAATCACCACGAATAGGGATGAAGTGTGTAAACTTGGTGAGTCTATCGACGATCACCCATATAGTATCATGCCGTGTCGAAGTCCGTGGTAGCCCCATCACAAAATCCATCATGATGTGTTCCCACTTCCACTTGGGAATGGGAAGAGGCTGTAAAGTGTCGGCGGGTCGCTGATACTTGGCCTTCACCTGCTGACAAACCAGGCATCGAGCAACCAACTCTACGATCTCCCTCTTCATACCGGACCACAAATAACTACCTCAGATAGTCTGGTACATCTTCGTACCACCCGGATGCATAGCATATGCAAAGGAATGAGTCTCCTAAAAAATAGCTCTCCGGAGTTCGCTGTCGGTAGGAATGCAAACTCGCTCTCGGTATACTACTAGTCCATCATCACAGACTCGGAAATCTCCACCATCACCTCTGCGGATCCTATCAAGAATACCTCGGAGCTCCTCATCTGATCCCTAGAGCTCCTTAACGTGGTTGAGCAAGGTCGGCCTCACTAAAATCGGGCTAGTGATGCTCCTCGATCATCACGAACCAAGCTGACTCCTAATGCACGGAGTCTTACCAAACAAGAGAGATAAGCACTCTCTGTCGTCTTAGGAGAAGATGATGATGACTTCCGGCTCAAGGCATCTGCCACAACATTTGCCTTTCCCGGATGATAATCAATGATAAGATCGTAATCTTTTAATAACTCCAACCATCTCCTCTATCTGAGGTTCAATTCCTATTGGGTGAACAAGTATTTTAAACTTTTATGAACTGTGAATACCCTGCAAGTTACCCCATATAAGTAATGTCGCCATATCTTCAAGGCAAAGACTATGGCGGCCAACTCGAGATCGTGTGTCGGGTAATTCAACTCATGCTTCTTCAACTGTCGAGACGCATATGCAATGACCCGACCATCTTGCATCAGTACACAACCCAATCCCTGTCGGCTGGCATCACTGTATACCATATACTCCCGACTACTAGTGGGAAGGGCCAATATCGGTACGGATGTCAATCGTTGTTTGAACATACTCCCGACTGCTAGTGGGAAGGGCCAATATCGGTACTGAAGTCAATCGTTATTTAAGCTTCTGAAAGCTCGCCTCACAACGATCGTCACAACGAAATTTGACGTCCTTCCGCATCAACTTAGATAGTGGAGCAGCGATCCGAGAGAATCCCTTGACGAACCGCCGATAATAACCCACAAGACCAAGGAAACTCCGGATTTCGGTTACGATATGCGGCTGTTCCCATTTCAATATAGTTTCGACTTTCTGCGGATTAACAAAAATACCTTCCGCATAGACTATGTGCCCCAGAAAACCAATCTGCTGTGGCCAAAATTCACACTTGGTGAATTTGGCATATAACTGTCTCTCGCGAAGGATCTGTAAAACAACCCGAAGGTGCTGAGTATGCTCCTCATCACTCTGCGAGTAGACTAGGATGTCATCAATAAACACGATAATGAACCGATCCAGGTAATCATGAAAGACCCGATTCATTAGGTCCATGAATACGGCTGGTGCATTGGTCAGCCCAAATGGCATGACTAAGAACTCAAAATGTTCATATCGGGTACGGAATGCAGTCTTAGGCATATCCTCGGCCCTAATCTGCAACTGATGGTAACCTGATCGAAGATCTATCTTCGAGAAAACTCTGGCACCCTGAAACTGATCAAACAGATCATCAATGCAGGGTAATGGATATCGGCTCTTGATAGTGACTTTGTTTAATTGTTGATAATCCACACAAAGTCTGAGAGTACCATCCTTCTTCTTTACAAATAACACCAAAGCACCCCAAGGTGAAGTGTTCAGACGGATAAATCCTTTGTCCAGTAATTCCTGTAGCTGAATCTTGAGCTCTCTCAGCTCGACTGTTGCTATTTTATATGGCGAAATAGAGATAGGAGTAGTCCCCGAAGTCAAATCGATTTCAAAATCAAATTCCCGAACTGGTGGTAATCTGGGTAGTTCATCGGGGAATACATCGGGAAAGTCCTGTACCACTGGGACCTCATCAAGCCTCGGACCCTCTATGGTGGTATCTATCACATGAGCCAGATATGCCATGCAGCCTCGGCGTATCATCCGTCTGGCCTCCATCACTGATACTACATAATGGGGTAATACCTATCTCTCACCCACAAATATCAGTGGTGGCCTTTCAGATCTCCGAAACTCTACTTCCTTGGTGAAACAGTCCACGGTAGCCCTATGAGTACTCAACCAATCCATCCCTAGGATGGCATCGAGGTCTGTCATGTCGAGTGGAATTAGGTCTGCTTCCAATACTATCTCCCCAATCATGACATTGCACCCTCTATATACAGAATCCCTAATCAACTGCTCACTAAGAGGAGTGATAACCACTAGCTCCTCATCTAATGGCGAGAACAGCCTATCCGACTGTCGAGCGTAAGAAGCTCTCACGTAAGAATAATTCGATCCGGTGTCAATAAGAACACGGGCATCGACTCCAAATATTTTCATGGCACCTAAATGCAAGAAATTTGAAGAGGGATCAATTTAGGGAGCACAAAAGATATATGTATATAAATATCAAAATAGTTAAGCCTCTCGAGCTTTAACTAGTCATGACCATACATAATTATCATGATACACATGATTTCCAAAAAGAAGAGCATTAAAAGCTCTTAAACAGGGGGATCTGTGGGAGGATTACCCATGATCACATCTGGATTCGTCTGAGCGTCCTGCTGCGTCATAGCATATACGCGAGCTAGTGCCCTCGACTGCTGTCATGAGGGACCGGGTGCAGTGTTGCTTCCGGCTGTCGTCCATGGAGCAGTGTGACTCGAATGTGCAGGTACTTCCAGCTGTCCTACTCACAGACCACTTGAATGACTCAACATCACCTGACCTCCAAGTTCTAAATCAGGGCACGAACTCTTGATATGTCCTAGCTTCCCACATTGGAAGGACGTGATAGGTACCCTACAAGCTCCCAGAGGATGGTGCCTGCTACATCTGCAGCAAGGAGGGTGCCGTTAAGCTGTGGTCTGACTCGTGACACTAGGGGCTGGTGCTCCAAACCCCGGGGATGTGGTCGCTGTCCCAAGTATGCTGGTCTGAAGTGAGAAGGGCCTCCATGAAAACCAGAAGTCCTACCCCTCTTTGAGCTCTGACTCATCTGGGTCCCAACCTTCTTCCTTTAATCTCTACTCTCCCTTTGCCTACTCTAGGTGTGGACAATCTCCTCAGCACAGTGGGCTGAATCGACTATCTCTGCAAGGGAGAAGCTGGGTGTAACTGTCATGTATCGTCGAATGTTCAAGTTGTGCCCGTCCTCAAACTTGAACCTCATTTGCTTTGGTATAGCTAAATCGGGGACAAAAGCTGCTAATCTCCTCAGTTCTGTCTTGTACTCCGCAACTGATCTAGTCCCCTGTTGCAAGTGAAGGAACTCTGTTCTCTTGCGATCCTACTAAAGCTCTGAGAAGTATCTACGGTCAAACTCCCTCAAGAAGTCCTCCCACCACAGTGGCTTGGTGACATCATCACAGATAGCCTCCCATTAAGTGAGGGCATCCCCATTTAACAATCTCTCTACTACCCGCATCCTGTACTCCTCACTCAACCCCAAATCCGTCAAAATCCGACGGGTCTCGTTGACCGAGTGCTTAGTCGTAGTGGCATGACCAAGTCCCGTAAAGTCTGTGCATTCCAACTGTCGAGCTTCCTTAACTAACTGAGTTAGCTCATAGATGTGTCTAAGGGTAGAAGAAGTACTGTCACTCGGACCAGAAACTGTAGAAGGAACGGCCACCGGTGGAGGATTCGGTGCCATAGGAGAAGGTGCTATTGTAGGAATAAGCGCTGCAATCGGTGGTGGTGGGGGTGGCATCTGAAACCGGTGTGTGGTGTACCACTCATACACCTACCTAAATGCCTCGAGAGATGGTGGTGAAACCGCGGCTGTAGTAGCCGGCTGAGAAGGCACTGGAAGAGGCTCATGTGATGAGGAAACATCCTCGGGTACTCTAGACGTCTCAGGAAGTGGCTCAGGGGGTACAAACCTAGTGCCCCACCTAGTCGTCATAATTCTACATAGGAATGATTTTCATTAGGTGAGATTCCAGAATTTGCGTTAGTTACGAAGTAACTAATCCCCTAAAATGAATGAAATTATCGGTTTAAGAACCGATGGAATAAATATGCTAGGTTAGATACAAATCGTATCTAATGAACTCATATGCCTAAAACCATATACTTGGATCTCATGACTGTAAAGAAACTCTTATATGAATTGAGGACTTTTAAAATGTACTTGGGAATATTTTCAAAACTCTTTTATAAAACATAGCTCTCAACCTAGAACTCTGATACCAACCGAATTGTCACACCCCGATCCTCGATCTAAGGCCATGAACAGCCACCCGTTACCCCGTACATTGCCCCTCACAGAGCACACATACCAAGGCAACGAAGGCTAGAAATCAATACCTGTATAAAATCTGTTTCTTTAAAATATTATTTTCCCAAGTAAAGAATATAAAATGCAAGAAAATGCCTCAATGCATAATTTATAAAACACTAGTGAGAGTTTCAATTACATTACATAACAAAATTTCAGTCATCCCAATAAATGTACACAATGGACATTCTATAGACCTCAAATGTACATATATATCATCCAACGTCATCAACTACATTACTGTGGAAGAATGGTCGGTACCATACCCAAAGTCCAAGGTCTCCAATATAAATCAAGTATGTCGAACTCTCTCGACACGTCTTCCTGTCAATCTATCTATGAAATTAGGGAAAATGATGGGTGAGTATTATCGGAAATACTTAGTGAGTGAGGGGATCGACAATATGTTATCAATCATATGTGTGAGCACGGAGTGTCAAAGCAAAGTTTTAAAATGCGACGACATTATAAAACAATCATGATATTTTCACAATTTATAAATCATATGTCACACATCATGGTATCCACACATGTATCCATCAACGTTTCAAAATCATATAGAGTTGGCCAATAAAATATCCCCGGCGATGGTCTACCGTGATCAATGACGGGCGCATTGGGGGTGTTTCATATGCAAGTATAAAGAAAACATCAAGCTTTCTTCTCCAATGTTGGCCACGGGCCTCAATAGTATCAAGCAGACATAATCAATCATGTATAGAATCTCGTCCGGAGCTAGACAGTGGCGTCACACACGTCCTCCCTTATATGGTTCATCCGACTGCAACTGTACATATGGCGTTTGGGGGATACCTCCAGTCGAAGCGTATCCGGACACAATAGGTGCCACTACCAAAGCCCTTCATAGGTACGGAAGTCCATCATGGACATCATCACATCATCATATCACAAGTGGGCATCCGACCCACGCATCACAAACGATTTGGCCCATAACTATTCATTAAACCAAGTCAAATAAATATGCCATTACAAATGGAAGTATATAAATCATGTTAAGTTTACAAAAGTGGCACAAAGTCATTTCATCAAAAATCTCATGGATGCATATCATTTAAACAATTCATTGAGACACTCCAATGATCACAAAAGAAACATTTGTAAAGATATATCAATCAGATGCTTTCACACACATCATAAACCATGTCATTTGAAAAGTTATAAAAACATGAATTTGTTCAATCAATAACACAGTGTCTACAGTCCCACTCACAGTACTAGAGACGATAGTCACTCTCGGTCATCTCTGCAATGAATGTCTTGTCTTATTCAGCTTTCGGCAACTCCTAAGGGACATAACCAAGTATCCACCATCATCAATATTAATTCTTTCAAGAAGACCCAAAATCCTAACATTGAATACCCAATCTTTCTCTCACTTACGGTGACTCAAAGCCCACCAAATTTATTTCATCAAATTTCAGCATAACTCCAGAGTCATGAAAGAGGAAAAATAAATCCAAGTTGAGAATAAAATATTACCTAAATTTCAGTCTTTGATTTCACTTCAAGTCGAGTCACGATCAAACCCTAGATTTTGTCTCACTAGAAACCTCAATTCTCTCACTAGCTTTAACATGCTAGAGGTTAGGTCATGAGTTTTGGAACTTTTAGAGTATGGATCTAGAGGTATTTTGATTGATCTTTGGAAGAAACCGGAAGAAAGACAGAGAGAAGATGTGAACCGAGAGAGAAAAGGAAGAAGAAGAAAAATGGAGATTTGGCTTTCGTGTGATCTAATGTCTCACCCCTTCTCTTTACTTATAAACTCATTTTCTCATAATTGCTAAATATCCCTTGTTTATTTTTAAATTACACAAATGCCCAATATGTATTCTTCGGTTATTGGGAAAAGGCACCCCAATAAGTTTAAGTGCTCATAGTTCTGTCTGGGTGATAAAATATGTTCGGCAGTTGGTAAATAAAGATTTGAAATGAGAATTGCAAGTTCACAGGGAATAAGCGAAAGTTTGGGCATCTTAAAAATATGAGAATAAATATAAGTTTTACATAATATAATTGAAAATGTTGGATAGCCCGGTGGCAAATTATCTTTTTGGAAAGTGGTAGGTTATGAGATCAAATCTTAACAAATGCAACTCACGAGGGATTTTGAAGACTTTGGTAAATTCTCATGTGTGCATGGCTGTCCAGTAAGTGGCTGCTAGGTAAGGGAAAATAGAGGAATTTGAAATTCAAGCATGGATAGGTGCTCTCAATGAATGACCAATCCGTGAGTATGTGAAGAAATTGCCAAATGAAATATGTATGTGCCTTTCGGTGAAAGGGAAATAGAGTGTTCGGTAGTGGAGCTAAGGGGCAGTGAGGAGTGAACACCGATAGGGAAAAATTCAACTACCGACAGTGCAATATTCATAAAAAAAAAATGTTTGTTCGATCAGTTGGGTCCATTCGTCAAGCTATGAGTGTTCAAACCAATCGGTGGAAATCAAAGCTTAATAACCAATATTCGCAAGGAAATAAAAGAAATGAAAAAAAATCCAAACGGAAGGCCAACTGGTCAGAGCCGATCAAGGCTATCGATGGAAATGAAAAAGTCAAAATAAATTTTAAAATTTAGCCGATGAGACTAAAAGAAATTGAAATAAATGTTTGTACCAAAGGAAAATGTTGAATAGGGACAAGTGCTGTTCAGTGAATGTGCTGAGACCATGTACTGTTTGGTCAATAATAGAGTGTGCCCAAAAAGAGTCAATTTATAAGAGAAATGTACTCACCGTATAATAGGGAATTGGGAATACAAATTCAAGTACCGAATGGAAGTGCCGAATAGGTAAGTCAATGAGAGGAATGTACTGTTAGGTCCCTGATAAGAGAAATGTATTGTTCGGTCAAATGAAGGAGGACCGAAGGGCATATGGACTATTCATATGAAAGGAAGAATCGATGGCATGCATGCAACCAATAGGTTCTCACAACACCGACAGGGGTTCTTAATTGGTAAAATAATCGTCGATTACTGATAGATAGAAACTACCGATCACCTGTAAAAAATCAAAAATTGAAAAATTAATCTATTAAATGCACAGCTTTACTAGGGAAGTAGTTTTCCACCGATACCTCAATTTCTTTCGAATACTGAATATAATTTAACTCTACCGAACGCTAACTCTCTACTAACCGATCACTTAAACTTGAAAACATCTGCCGATCAAATATTTGGTGAATTTTCTGAGTGAATTTCGCTATATGAAACATGAAGAACATTATGTATAAAGATGAGGAGAAGTAAAATATGAGTATACCGAGGTGTCGGTGTTACACAAAGAGGCTCTCACTATCGATCGTCCCCTATTTGGAAAGATCCTATAAAAGAATACCTGAAGCATGACCGCCTACCAAAGTCACCGAGGGAAGCAATAAAACTAAAGCAAAGAGTCGTACGCTTTGCCATAATCGATAGAATCCTCTGTCGGAAGTCATTCACTCATCCATACCTGCACCCCCGAAGAAGGGGACTACATCCTTTGAGAAATCCACGAAGGGATTTGTGGCAATCACCTAGGCACCCGAAACCTGGTCTACAAGGCTCTTCGCAAGCGTATTATTGGCCGACCATGAAGGCCAACTCGGACAATTACGTAAAACGATGCGATAAATGCCAACACTTCTCTTCGGTTCCCCGACTGCCCTCTGCCGAACTCAATCCTATAGCCAGCCCCTAGCAATTCGATCAATGGGGCATGAAATTTTGTCTCTAGCTCAGATCACTACAGCCAAGGTCCAGTCCCTTATATGGGCTCATATCGTCACTCAGTTCGGCATACTATATGTCCTCATCATAGACAATTGAAAGCAGTTCAACAACAAGTACTTTCGGGAGTTCTGTAAAAAACTCAAGATTCAGCATTGATTTTTATTAGTCGTTTATCTGCAAACCAATGGGCTGGCTGAGATAACCAATCGAACGATGCTACAAAGATTAAAGACAATGCTAGATGATGCTAAAGGACAACGGGTGGAAGAACTCTATGGTATCCTTTGGTCATATCATACTATGCCCCGTAGAGCAACCGATGAAACACCATTCAGTCTAACGTACAGAAGTGAAGTGGTCATACCCGTGGAGATAGGGGTTCACTCGCTCTGGGTAGCCCAATACGACACTAGGCAAAACGAGTATATCCTACGCGAGAGACTAAACTTGCTCCTAGAGTTACAAGAATTTACATCAGTGCGAATGGCTGCTTACCAGCAATAGATGGAATGGTATTACAACCAAACATCAAAGACCGAACATTTAAACCTGGCAAGTTAATGCTAAGATAGGTGGAAGCTACCGGTCGATCCCAACACGGGAACAAACTCGCTCCTAATTGGGAAGGTCTGTACCAAGTGTGTTCCATGGTCCAACTTGGAACCTATCGCCTCAATAATGTAGACGGATCGGCTATGCCTAGGACTTGGAACTCAGAAAACCTACGCATATATCATCAGTAGACTCCGTTGTTTGCCACAGCCAGAAGAATCAGCTTAGTAAAAACCGAACGATTCTCTCCCTCATTCTCGTCTAGTTACCTCACAAGTTTGCTATCGAACGTGTTATCAAAATGAGATGGAACTGCCCGAATGGGTGGACACGGCCCTCCTATCTAGAGTTTCCTATCGAACGTGTTATCAAAAGGGGATGGAACTTACCAAACAGGTGGACAATGCCCTCCGATCTAAAGTTTCCTATCGAACGTGTCATCAAAAAGAGATAGAACTTCCTGAACGGGTGGACACGGCCTTCCTATCTAAAGTTTCCTATTGAACATGTCATCAAAAAGGGATGAAAGTCCCCAAGTGGGTGGATACGGCCATCCTATCTAAAATTTCTTATCGAACGTGTCATCAAAAAGGGATGGAACTCACCGAACAGGTGGACACAGCCATCTTATCTAAAGTTTCCCATCGATTGAATATGTTATCAAAAAAAGGATAAAACCTTCCAAACGGGTGGACACGGCTCTCTTATCTAAAGTTTCCTATCAATCGGACGTTTGACGGCCCAAATGGACAGTATTGCCTAATATCTCCCCATAGGGCCTGAATTAGAAACAGATCCACTCTGACGAGAACTGAAGAAAAACACATAGTCAAACAAGAGACGTCAAAAGAGAACAAAATTCAAGTAAGTAAAGTATAACATTTCTTTTATTCCTACATGAGAAGTAAATCTGGTTACATGAACAAGTATACAAGTTCCTGGGTCAGACTGATTGCACTAAGAGAAGTACATAACAGGGTTGTCCCTGGATAAAAAAACCACAATCCCTATACTGGAGAGTACAAAAATAGTAATTCCTATGTAGTGCTAGGGACAAGAAAAGACATCAGCTCGGGTTTTGCCACCCCCAAATGACCCGAGCCCTGCCTACTAATTAAAAACGGTGCGAGTGGCATCCCCATCGTGATTGGATGACAAGGGAAATATGGATAGTTAACCCAAATCAATGCAAGACATGTCTCCACAAGTGATGGACGATCTCACCATGCCAACTGATTAGTGGCCAACATAATGAGATCTCACTCCGGTAGTCCCCCTCCTTAATGAGATCTCACTCCAACAGAAGCTACCTGAGTTGTAAAGCTCCGTATGTCGAAATGTCTCACAGAATAGCTCTCGGAAGGAGATAACTCTCCAAAGAACCCCCAGAAAGAAAGAAAAACCTTGATTCCCTGTGGGAAGAAACGAGCACCCGTTATCACTACTTATAGCCGTAAAACAACGGGTCTTGATTAATTCAAGGTAGGTGGAACATATCGGCGAGAATCGCATATCATAAGTGGAGCAATTAATTTTCTTCAGTTCCAATAAAGGAGTTGCTTTTGATGAGACGCACCTACCCTCGTGAGAAAGGGCGAAATGGTTCAGGAAAGGCCTATTTGTCGTATGCTTCAGTAACGTATCAGGCACGCCTCGCTTTAATGAGTCATTACTCATGGCGCCTCTTTACAAAGAAAGCCATGAGTAGGGGGCAAATGATGGGACATAGCCCAATGCCCATTTCAAAGGATCAGCGCTCAAAGGACAGTTACTAACCGATGGACGAGCACAGCTCAGTATTATCAAACGACTACTCTCTATGACTGTTCAACTGATCTACCGAAAGACCTTAGTTATCCCATCTCTCGAATGATAGGGTCTTAGTCGCCTCGCTTATTAAACGAGATTTGCCAAGTGGGATTTACCTCCCCGATCGGATACTTAGCCCCTAGTTCACCGAGCGAACAAGCCCTAAGGCCCCGTATTGGCTAAATGAACCTCCAGAGGCCAATGGCCTTATTGATCCTATGAAAAGGTCAAAACACCCCAACAACTCTGATTCCCTATTGAAGAGCAATATCTCCAGGTTCCTTCAGATAAGGAAAGGATTCCCCTAAGTAACGAAACATCCTATACGATAAAGATCACAAGCGATTCAGAATATTTAATTTATGAGATTTCTTGATAATCTCTATAAAAAAGTAAGGTTGAAACACCCCAAAAGTATACGACTCTATAAGGTGTAAGAAACCCTCAAGCCTTCTAACTAGGTACACTCTCTCGGCCTTACACATTGGGCATACTAGTCACAGGGAACCTCTCCCTCTCTAAAGCTCTCAGTCTGCTTCTTTACACTTCAAAAACCTCTCACTCTCTGACAGTTTTTGCAGGTTTCACATCCCGTTGATGGTAACCGTTTGAGTCATCAAGGAGTCACTATCTTTGGAGTCATAACCCATCTCCAACAATAACCAAATATATATATATATATATATATATATAAGCTTCTCAAGAAACATGAGATATCAAAAACTAACCTTAAGCCAATGTCTCTATAACCTGACGGAAGGCCATGAAACACGCAACAAAAACCCTAGTAACATGAAAACCCACTTCTGATTTGTATCCAATTTACCAAATTTTTCACTCAATAGAGCATTGATTGTGATTATCAAAAAATCCTTCTTCTAATCCCTAATAAGGAGAAAGAGATATAGTGTAACACCGATTTTCAGTTACTGTATATTATGTACTACTCCTCGTGATTATATATATATTAACATCATTTTGAGACATCTAAAGTGAAATTTTATTTAATTATTTATTTGCTTTGAGGTTTTGCCTCAAAATCACTAAAAAACCAAAATTTTTATTAGTAAGTCGAAAACTTCTTGGAAAGCGCCAGTAAGACCTAAAGAAGTCAAAATGGCTCAAAGAAGGCCTATACACTTAAATAAAGATATTTAAATGAAATTTCACATATTTAAGAAATTTCAAACAAAATTTCATAGGGACCAAAAATGTAAATTTGTTAAAAGTTAGGGGTTTAAATGCAATTAATGAAAGTTAAGAAACTAAGTTGCAAACTACTCAAGGATGGACAATTAGAGCCAAATGATTGATCAAGAGGGAAGCAAGATTGGTTAGTAGCCACATAGGATTTTTCACATTCAAGAAAGCTCATTGGATAGAAATTTATGCATGAAAGCTTATTGGATAGAAACTTATGCATGAAAACTAACTAGAATAGCTTGTTCTAGCTTGTGACACTTCTCCCCCTTGACATGGACGTCCACAAGACACCTAATGGAGTGCATGGAGGTTGCTTGAATCAACAATTGCATGGTTTAAGTGTTAGGACAAGTGAAAGGTTGAGATGATACGTGGAATGATCCAATGGTCAAGGATATTTGGCTAGGTTTATAAAGAACTTGTTTAAGAAGAGTTTGACTCATTTTGTTCATTCAAACCACCCTTGCATGAAATATATAGAGTCCATTTCCATTTTTGAGTTCAACTATGGAGCCAAAGAGGTAAGAACAAATTTTGAAAATTCTTAAATTTCAATTAAAAGTATAGAAGTATTGTGTAGGAATTTATGTTCATTGTGATTTGATTTTTCTAAAGTGATAAAAAAATTCTAGAATTCAAAGGAAGTGCTGATATTTATTGATAAATATATCTTACAAAGGAGGTAACATGTCCAAACTTATGCTAAGATTAAATTATTTGATGACTAGTTACTTTGGTATCTATGCTAGCATGCTAGATATTGATTTCTAGATTTAGTCTTGTATAGTATTCTTATGATATCTCATCCTGTAGAAATCAAAAATCTAAGAAATTTATTTCTCTATATACTAGACTTCCTACGCTTTAAAATAGTATATCATGTGAAGTATTTCATGAAGGAATCGATTTTTGGTGATTTTTGGAAGTTTAGCATGTTTTACCAATTCTGTTTTATGTCCTATGTACGATTAGTAAATTGTATGAATTTTTAAGATATCTTATGAATGGAATTCGGAGAAAATTTAAACATAAAAGTTTTATATCTCTATCTTATCTTTAATTTGAGATAAAGATCACTTAAATCAGAATTATACACAGAAAGTTATGATATTTTTACTAAAATTATGCAGAGTAGTTCTAAAATTAAAACTGAAATGAAAATTTAATTTTATAAAATTATACATTTAAAATCTGAAGATGGTCAAAACTAGAGAGCTTTAGACCTATGTCCTATCTACAATATGAGATAACAATCACTTAAATTAGAGAAGTATACTCAGAGATATGGAATTTCTCCCAAAACTGTACAGAATTGGTTTTAGGAACTTAGACTGAAAAAGTTAATAAAATTTTATAAATTCATGTGTTCAGAATTTGAAGATGGTCTTAACATAAAAGTTGGATATATAAGTCTTAGCTTGAAGTGAAAATTTTAATTATTTGAATCTGATCAATATTTTAGAAGATATCGTGATTTTACTAAACATGCGCGTGATAGGTTTTGTAGGAATTTTTCTCAAAGCATGAAATTTGAGATTTAACCTTATGAAAAAGAATATTTATATATGCATCTTATAATACGGTGATATAATATTGAATTGATAAATGATGCATATTGTTTAACTTAGGCTTAGGGTTCGGGGGTTGACTTATTCGAGAAACAAGGATAGTTAGGGGAGTGGCATACCCTCCACAGTCGAGGTAAGTGGTATGAACTATTTTTTATTTTAAATGAAAAATAGTTTTGATTATGATTTTATAAATGAATTTTGAAATGTGATTTAGAAATATGTTAGTGTTTGTGGCATGTCCTGAAATGATGTTTTGTGAAAATTGTATCGTGATATTATGATGACTTGATAGTATCGTGTTTTTTTTTATTACAAGTAAAGATTTATAAATGATGATATATGACATATGTGTATGATTATGGAAAGGTGCATAGTGGTTATAGCGCACTCCCTACCACGATATTAAACGTTTAGCCGACGGGGTGACATGGTGGGGTAACACGGGAGCAGAGGTTTGAGTCTCTTGTTTCTGGGCAACGGATCCAATAGACGAGCACCCATGAGGACCGTGTCAATACCAAGGGAAGGGGGGAAGATATATGTGTTTTATTCTTATAATATTGTGGTGACCCCTTGGTGGATTTAACCCTAGTTAGGCCAAACTATGGGTAGAATATGTTTTTGATACCTCATTGATGCATGATTGATGATAAGAATGCATATTACTTTGAATTACACGATACGTTACAAATGAATGAAATATAATTTGAAAATGATGTTTGACTTGCCACTCTCACAAATTCATTTATTGCCATTATATAGTCATTGCATCTCACTCACTGAATATACGGATTATACTCACCCCTTATATTTAAAAATTTCAGCTAACACTGCACTCGATTTACTTTGGGGTACTGTTCTATGAGTTTTACTGAGAGACACTACCGGCTAAGTGAACATACCCATCCTTGTTTACGATTGGACCATGCATATAAATATTATATGTAAATTGGAGGCAAATATTTTAAAGAAATTTTTTTAAAAATTTTCTTCTTCAATCTTTCACTGTATGATTGATTTAGGATATCAAGTAGGGTCATAATATTGGTTAAGTACTTAGCTTTGCGTCACCTCGATGTGCAAGTAGGGTATACCCGTGCCTCGAGGAGTCACGGGGTCTGTTCGTATGCTTGACCTGCGGATCGGGGCATGACATATAGAGGGAGGAGACGAGTTGTTTATAAAAAAGGAAAAGATATGTGCCAAGCCACATCGTGGCGTTGAAAGGCAAAAGGTTTCATTTCTAAAATAGGAAAAATGTCACGACTTGCGAGGTGTTGTGGAGTTGGGGAGTGAAAGAAAGAGCGAGAGATAGAAATGTGCTAAACGATGCCATTTAAATCCAGAAAAGTTGCAAGCCAAACAATATCTCATTTGATTTTGAATCATCAGGTTTTACTTTTTAGTAATAAAATAATTATTTTAAATAGATTTTCAGTGTTAATTATATTTTTATTTTCTCAATAAAATTCAAAATACTAATGAAACATATTTTTTCTTTTTAATATTATAAATGCAGTATTCTTAGCATTATTTTCATCCATAAAATGAGATCCAATAGCCCACCATCGCTTTGTTCAAATCTTTTTATCACTATTTTTTAATACACCAGATGAGAGTTGAATCTCAATTTGCATCATAGCTGGATACTAATCTATCATTAGCTCACTAGAATTTTACACTTTGTTAATATAGTTTTCAAAACTACTAAATCAAATAACACTATAGTAAACCAAAAAAAAATCATTTTTATATGAATTGATCTCTTTTAGTGGATGGAATCAAACCGGGGTTTGTATTGTAGCAGGGTACCATCCTACTACTAAACTACTTGTTGGAGGTGGGTTTCGACTCTATAGGACTTCTTTTAATTTGATTAGTTATTTGGGGGAATAACTTGAAACCTACAAAAGACCACCAATGGTTGCTCTGGTAGGGGAGGCTCCAACATTCAAGTAAAAAAAATCAGTTTTCGAATAAAAAGAAATAGACTAAGAGCAATGAAGAAAGAAAGCTGGTCTCTCGATAACTTGTGTGCTAAGTACTAAGTCTAAGAGAGCGTACCTAGGTTTTGGTGATGTGAAAGTTTTTATGCATGAGTCCCGCAAGAGCCGTGCGTACTCGGGGTGTTACAACACTGGTTTCCTTACGAAGGGGTTTGAATATTTCGGTATTCGATAGCTAAAATATTTAGAAAATTTATAACTTTTATTATTTAGGAAATTCAGTGATACGAGGAGATTTTTTCCCTTATCGATTAGATCTCGAGGGTTTCCTTCCTTATCCACAAACCTTCTTACCGATAGGAATTACGTTCGGCGTCTTACCAACACAGAGGGAGCAAGGTTATCTTTTAGAACATAGGAGACCTCTAGAGGTCAGCAACTAATTAAATCATTGTCAATGATAATCACATGGTGTGTCAGGTCGTGTCCACCCTTCAAGGAGATTGATCTTTGTTCATTGACACGTCTAGGCACGACAAGCCTTTATAGGTTATGACTTCATGATACTGAGTACTTATCTTATTAGGTCTTTTAAACGGATCCCATCATTTACCCCCAACTCGTAGTGTCATTTTGTGAGAAAGGTGCTATGAGTAGCGATCATCAAAAGGACATGAAATCTTCGCATGACACGTGTCGCTTCATGTTTAATGAATCGTCTTTAGTATTCCTTATAAGGTCCATCATTTTAAGGGATTAGACACCTTCTCTCTTTACTTTCGTTTTGTTTTCTTGTGAGACATCGTTGTATAAAAGAAATCTTTCTTAAGGAAAATGATGAGAGGTTTTGCTTCTCAGATTCATCTAGGCATTGGAGATATTAGAAGCATTATGATGATAGAAGAGCTTCAAGAAGTTCAAACCGACATATTGATAGGCGATGATTATACTATGGTGTCGGCTACAAATGTGGACAGAGCCAATAGAGTGCCTGAAGGTTGTGTTCCAATTTACAAATAGTTGATAAAATTTGACCTGGAAGTGCCATATATTGGCCCATTTGCTAAGATATTGCATCATTGGAATATATTTCTGACTTTGTTGATTCCCAATGCTTAGCGTTTAGTTGTGACTGTGATATCTCTATTAGGGTTTTGTCACATTCACTTTGATTTTGAAATTCTGGTGGCTATTTTTTTTTGGTGAAATGTGGAAGTAATGGCTCTACCCGAGGCTAGTGTAAGTTGCAAACCTGGTCTGAGTCTGACTGGGGGTTTTGCTTTAATGACTCCATCGATAAGAGTTGGATGAATAAATACTTCTTCATGGAGTTTAGAGATAAGGACCTCACACCAACACTCCTTAGGGCTGATGGGAGGCCTTTGTTTGAGTTGAAGCCTTTGGCTCCTTCCCTTCATTTTCGTTTTATGCGGTCGATCGACAGCTACTATAAACTACTCGAAAGACCATCTGGTTTGACTCCTTGATGGATGATCAAATGCTATCCTTGGCAGGTCTGCTGATAGAAGAGAAAATAAAATTCAATAGGCCTCTTCTAGTCAGAAGGAGAGAGATCGATTTAGTCGATGCTTTAGATTTCTAGGATGATACTCTGTTGAAAGAGGTCACGACTATTAAGAAAAAGCATCCAAATGCCAAGCAACCTCCGAAGGAGACTGACAGGGTGTTTGAGGCCCAAGCAAGGCTCATGTCTCCCTCGACAAAAAGGAGGAAAATTATACTATCCGATTCTTCAGTGGAAGGAAGACGCAAAAGAACGGAGGGAACTAGAGAGTATTCATCCTCGGCTCTGTCAAAGTATTTCGAGCTGATGGATGGAGAACCAAGAGGGGTCGATTATTTGTCGTCAACCGACAATGAGAGCATTACCGTGTCGAAGGTTCCCGAAATGGGGGGACTTGAGAATGTCCCACTTCCTATCATTGAAGTGAGGCCACCGAGGATGGAGGCCCAAACTTTATCGGTGGAAAAAATGTTTGCCTCATCATGTACTATTCCATTGTTGCCTCAATGCAAGGAAAAATGTAAGGTACCTAATGCCACTGCTATTCCTCCTTCTATCCCCATTCGGTTCTTTTATGGTGATAAGAGTTCGAAGGAGAGGGGAACGGTTGCAATTAGTGCGAGAGATAGGCATTATAGTTATGTGGACTTAGTCGAGGCGGAGAGAATAGTTGATCGTGTCACGCTCCGACCCGCAGGTCGAGTACGCGAATAGACCACCACAACTCCTCAAAGCACAGGTATGCCCTACTCGCACATCAAGGTGACGCAAGGCAAATATTATGTCTAATATCACAACCCTATTCAATATCCTAAGTCAAATCATAGAGTGAAAGAAGAAGAAAATCTTTAGAAATTTTTTTTAAAACATTTGCCTCCAATTTATATATAATATTTATATGCATGGTCCAATAGTAAACAAGGGTAGATATGAATACATACCCGATAGTGTCTCTCGGTAAATCTCGTGGTACAGTATCTCAACGTAAGTCAACTCAGTATAAGCTGAAAATATAATTATGAGGGGTGAGTATAATCCAGATACTCAGTGAGTGAGGTGCAATAACTATATAGTGACAATAAATGAATTTATGAGAGTGACAAGTCAAAATATCATTTTCAAATTTATATTTCATTCATTTCCAAATATATCGTGTAATTCAAAACAATAAACATTCTTATCATCAATCATGCATCAATGGGGTATCAAAAACGCATTCTACCCATAGTTTAGCCTAAATAGGGTAAAATCGACCAAGGGGCCACCAAAATGTCATAAGAATAAAACATATGTATTTTCCCCCCTTTCCTTGGTGTTGACACGGTCCTCACATGGTGCTCGTCTATTGGATCCGTTGGAAAGAGACAGGGGACTCAAACCCCTGCTCCCGTGTTACTCTACCACGTCTCCACATTAGGTAAATGCTTAATACCGTGGTACGGAGTGCGCTATAGCCACTATACACCATCCCATAATCATACACATGTGTCATATGTCATCATTCATAAATCTCAACTCGTGAAAATAAGGTACTATCAAGTAACCATAATATCAGGATGCAATTTTTATTGAACAACATTTCAGGATATGTCACAAAAACTAAAATATTGCTAAATCACATTTCAAATTTCATTTATAAAATCATGATCAAAACTATTTCTCATTAAAGTAAAAAATAGTTCGTTCCACTTACCTCGACCGGGGAGGGTACGCATTCCCCTAACTATTCTCGTTTCTTGAACAAGTCACCCTCAAACCCTAAGCCTAAGTTTAAAAAAAATATCCATCATATATCAATTGAATATTATATCATTGGATTATAAGATTCATATAGAAATGTTCTCTTTTATAAGGTTAATCTCAAATTTCATATTTAGAGAAAATTTTCTATAAAACTTATCACGCGCAGGTTTAGTAAAATCATGATATCTTCTAAAATCCTAATCTGATTCAAATGATTTAAATTTTTTCTTAAAGCTAAGACATATATCTCCAACTTTTATGTTCAGAGCAACTTCAAATTCTGAACACACGAATTTAGAAAAATTTATTACTTTTTTAATCTAAGTTCCTAAAACAAATTCTATACAGTTTTGGGAGAATTTCCATATCTCCCTTCATACTTCTCTAATTTAAGTTATTCTTATCTCAAATTGAAGATACGATATAGATCTAAAACTTTCTAGTTTATACCATTCTCATATTTTAAACGTATAATTTTATAAAATTCCATTTTCATTTCAGTTTCGGTTTTAAAATTACTTCTGCACAGTTTTAGTAAAAACACCATAACTCTCTGCCTACAACTCCGATTCAAGTGATTTGTATCTAAAATTAAAGACAAGAGATAGATCTAAAACTTTCATGTTCAAAGTTTCTCTAAATTACATAAAGCAAATATCTCAAAAATCTAAATAATGTACTGATCGTACACAAGACATGAAACAGAATTTGTGAAACATGCTAAACTTCCAACAATCATCAAAAATCGATTCCTCCATGAAATGCTTCACATGATATACCATTTTAAAGCTTAGGAAGTCTATTTATAGAGAAATAAATATCTTATATTTTTGGTTTCTACAGAATGAGATATTATAATAATACTATACAAGACTCAATCTAGAAATCACTATCTAGCATGGTAGTATAGGTACCAAAGTAACTACTCATCAAGAAATCAAATCTTAGTACAAGTTTAGATATGTTACCTCTTTTGTAAGATCTCTTGTTAATAATAAATACCAACACTCCCTTTGAAGTTTTGAATTTTTATCACCTTAGAAAAATCAAATCACAATAAACATAAATTTCTATACAATACCTTTATACTTCCAATTGAAATTCAAGAATTCTCAAAAATGTTCTTACCACTTTGACTCTATGGTTGAACTCAAAATGGATATGAGTCTACAAAATTTCATCCACGGGGGGTTTGAATGAAGAAAATAGGCCAAACTCTTCTTAAACAAGTTCTTTTATAAACCTAGCAAAATATCTTTGACCTTTGGATCATTCCATGCATTATCTTAACCTTCCACTTGTCCTAGCACTTAAACCATACAATTTTTGATTCAAACAACCTCCATGCACTCCATTAGGTGTCTTGTGGACGTCCATGTCAAGGGAAGATGTGTCACAAACTAGAACAAGTTATTTTAATTCGGTTTTATGCAAAAATTTCTACCCAATAAGTTTTCACGCATAAATTTTTATCCAATGAGATTTCTTGAATGTGGAAAATCCTATGTGGCCACTAACTAACCTTACTTCCCTCTTGACCAATCATTTGGCTCCAATTATCCATCCTTGAGTGGTTTGCAACTTAGTCCCTTAACTTTTCTTAATTGCATTTAAACCCCTAACCTTTAACAAATTTACATTTTTGGTCCCTATTTGTTCGAAATTTCTTAAATATGTGAAATTTTATTTAAATATTTTTATTTAAATTTGTAGGCCTTCTCTTAGCCATTTTTTACTTCTTTAGACCTTACCGACGCTTTTCGAGAAGGTTTTTGACTTACCGATAAAATTTTTGGTTTTAGCGATTTTGGGACGAAATCTCAAAATAAATAAATAGATAATTAAATAGATGTCTCAAAAGGATGTTTATATATTTAGAATCATAAGGAGTAGTACATAATATACAGTCATCGAATATCGGTGTTATAATTCCTAACTCTCTAATAAAAAGTTTCGTCCTCGAAACTAAACTGAAACTATATAGCAAATAGTTGGGGGTACTGTCTCCTCATAGCATCCTCGGGCTCCCAAGTCTGCTCCTCGACCTGGTAGTTCCTCCAAAGTACTCTGACCTGGGGGACCTCCTTACTCTGTAGTTTTTTGGTATGTTTGTCTAAGATGGCTATGGGCTGGACGGGAAAACTCAAGTCATCGCTCAACTCTATCGGTGGAGACTCCAGTACATGGGAAGGATCAAGAATGTACTTCTTCAGCATCGAAACATAGAATACATCGTGAATCCGTGCTAACTCAAGAGGTAAATCCAACCTGTATGCCACTTTCCCAATCTTCTCAAGGATTCAAAAAGGTCCAATGTATCTGCGGTTAAGCTTTCCCTGCTGTCTGAATCGGATCATCCCCTTCCAAGGGGATATCCTCAAAAACACCATGTCTCCCTTCCCAAACTCCAAAGGTCACCATCGTCTATCTGCATAGCTTTTCTACCTATCCTGGGTAGCTTTCATCCGAGCACGGATGACCTTTACTCTCTCGGGTCTCCTCAATCAAATCTATGCAACTGAGCTGTCTTTCCCCGACCTTGTCCCAACACAAGGGTGTCCAACACTTTCTCCTATACAAGGCTTTGTATGGTGGCATCCCAATACTAGCTTGGTAGCTATTGTTGTAGGCGAACTCGATCAACGGGAGGTGCTGGTCCCAACTTCCCTTGAAGTCCATGGCATAGGTTCTCAATATATACTCTAGTGTCTGAATTGTCCTCTCAGACTGACCATCCGTATGGCGGTGAAATATTGTACTGAACTTCAGTTGGGTACCCATGGTCTCTTACAACTTCAGCCAAAATCGGAAAGTAAAATGTGGGTCTCTGTCTGATACAATAGACACTGAAACTTCATGCAGTAAACTATCTCACTGATGTACAGGCGGGCCAAACCCTCTAGTGGATAGCTACTGCAAATGGGAAGGAAATGTGCGGACTTGGTGAGTCTATCTACGATCACCCAGATAGCATCATGTCATGCTGAAGACCATGGAAGACCCATTACAAAATCCATAGTGATATGTTCCCCCTTCCACTCAGGAATCGGAAGAGGCTGTAGTGTGTCGGCGAGTCTCTGATGCTCAGCCTTCACCTGCTAGCACACAAAGCACCGAGTAACAAAACTGGCTATCTCACGCTTCATGCCCACCCACCAGTAACTTTCTTGAATCATCCAGTACATCTTTGTGCTACCAGGATGCATAGCATAGGCTAAAGAGTGAGTCTCCTCCAATATGGCACGTCTAAGGTCATTATCCTTTGGAATATAGATATGTCTCCCAAAAACTACTAGGCTATCATCCCTGACTTTGAAGTCTCCGCCTTCCCCTTTCTTGAACCTCTCAACAATCCCTAGATGCTCCTCATCAGTAGACTGAAGTTTTCGAATGTGGTCAAGTAGAGCGGGTCTCACCTCAAATCTGGCCAAAAGTACTCCAAAATCATCTGTGGTCAGTCTGACTCCTAGTGAACAGAGTCCAATAAGACATGAGAGATAAGAACTCTCAGTGGGTGCTGACGATGATGACTTGTGGCTTAGTGCATCCGCAACGACATTTGTTTTCCCTAGGTGGTGGTCAATAATCAAATCATAGTCTTTGAGAAGCTCCAACCATCTCCTCTGCCTGAGATTGAGCTCCCTCTAAATGAGTAGGTACTTTAAGCTTTTGTGATTTGTATACACCCGGTAAGTAACCCTGTATAGATTATGTCACCAAAACTTCAAAGCAAACACAATAGTAGCAAACTCTAAGTCATGGGTAGGATAATTCAGTTCATGTCTCTTCAACTGTCGGGATACATAAGCGATAACCCGACCCTTCTGCATCAGGACACAACCTAATCCCTATCGGTTGGCATCGCAATATACCTCATAGTCACAATCGCTAGTAGGGAGAGCGAGGATAGGTGCTGACATTAGTTGCTATTTGAGCTCCTGAAAGCTCGCCTCACAGCGGTCATCCCAAACAAACTTGACTTCTTTCCGCGTCAAGTTGGAGAATGGAGCGGTAATCTTGGAGAATCCCTCAACAAACCTCCGATAATATCTTTCCAATCCAAAGAAACTCTACACCTCTATAACGCTCCGTGGTTGTTCCCATTGCAAGATAGCTTCAACTTTTTTCGGGTCCACAAAGATCCTATCAGCCAAAACTGCATGACCCAGAAAGTCAATCTCTCTCGGCCAAAACTCACACTTGGAGTATTTGGAATATAACTCCTTCTCACAGAGTGTCTGTAGTACAGCCCGTAGGTGCTGGGAATGCTCTTCATCACTCCTCGAATACACAAGAATATCATTGATGAAGACGATGACAAATCTATCAAGGAAGGAGTGGAATACCCGGATCATTAGGTCCATAAAAGCTGCTGGGGCATTATTTATTCCAAACGGCATCACCAAGAACTCAAAGTGACCGTACCAGATCCTGAAGGTTGTTTTGGGAATATCACATTCCCTGATCCGTAGCTGACAATATCCAGATCTTAGGTCGATCTTAGAGAAAACCGGGCCCCTTGTAACTGATCGAACAGATCATCAATCCGAGGTAACAGGTATCGATTTTGATGGTCACCCAATTCAACTGTCGATAATTAATGCATAGTTTGAGAGTGTCATCATTCTTTCGAAAAAATAATACCAGAGCTCCCCAGCCCTTATCCAATAACTCTTCCAACTGAAATTTTAGCTCTTTTAGCTCTGCTGGGGCCATCCTATATGGCGGAATGGAGATACGAAATCAAACTCCCGGACTGGAGGTAATCCGGGTAACTCCTCAGGAAATACATAAGGAAATTCCTATACCACTGGGACATCATTTATTCTTGGTCCCTCCACTGTGGTATTCACAACATGCGCCAAATACATTGTATAGCCCTTACTTATCAATCTATGAGCCTCCAAAGCTAATATCGCACAATTCGGGAAAACCCGTCTGATTCCATGGAAGACCAATACTGGATACCTTGGTCTCCGAAATTCAACTGTCTTAACAAAACAGTCCACTAAAGCTCTATACCTGTGTGCCAATCTATACCCAGATTGGCGTTGAAGTCCCATATGTCTAGTGGAATTAGATCTACTTTTAACACTGTGCTCTCCATCACAACTACACAATCTCGATACACCTCTTTCCTGACAATCTGCTTCTCTAAGGGAGTAATAACTAATAGCGCTTTATCCAGTAGTACTAAAACCTTGTCAGTGTAGTGAGCGAAGTCCATGCTCATAAAAGAACTATTCGCCCCAGTGTCAACCAACATATGGGCGTCTCTTCAGAAGATAATCATAGTACTATAACCCAAATTTATAAAGTCCATTAGCCCAATATCATTGAAATAATTAAAAGTTACTTAAGAATAAAATCTCAAAATGGATATATATCATCTTTCAAAGTTCACCAAAATACATCATAGTCTAAAGTTCTTGTACATCATCAGGATGAAGAGTGGGGGTAGCACCTGTTACTATGTCTGGACTGGCCTATGCCTCTTCGTCAGTCATATCATATAGTTTAGCCTGCATCTTGGGCTACTGACGAGGAGGTGGAGCAGACATATTACTCTGAGTGAAAAACTTTCCTACGGTACTATGAGGAGGTGTCGTAGAAGGTGCTGAGCTACCCTTGAGGCCATAAGAAAATCTCTGATCTGGGGCATGACTATACCCCTCAACTCACAGATCGGGATAGTAGTCCTTAAAGTGTCCCTCCTTTCTGCATTGATAACATCTGCCAGAGAATCGGCATGGGCCTGGGTGTGTCTTTTTACAAATCAGGCAGGACTTTCTTTGTTCTCCTCTAGACCATGGCGCAGTGCCCAAACTACCTCCCGGTGTACTCATCGGGGCTGATGACTGCCCATATTGCCCATGAGGTGTGGTCCCGGGCCCCTGTCTAGGGCCGTCGTTGTATGAATCTCGGCCTCTGCTCCTCTTGGAGCTCTGTCCCTCCCCAAATCCAAACCTCTTCCTTTAATCTTGCTGGTCACGGAGTCTGTTCCGTTCTTTGATATTCTAGTCTGCTCTCAGTACCCATTGCAGAACTCTAGCATATTTATCCTTCTCGGAGACTATCATCCGGTCTCTGATGGTAAGATTTAGTCCATGTTCAAACTTGAATCTCTTGGTCTCCTCTATCGCCACCAACTCTGGGAAAAATGCCACCAGTCTGCGGGACTCGGTCTCGTACTCTGATACAGACTTCTGCCCTTGCTTTAACTCCAAGAACTCTCGCCGCTTCATGTCATGGTTGAACATCGTGTAATACTGGGAATCAAACTCCCTCAGAAAGTCTCCCGAAATCAATGGCTCATCCACTCTATCCTTGACGTCGTCCCATTAGTCACGGGCGTCATCCTCTAGCAGTCTGACTGCTATCACCAGCTTGAATCTATCCTCAACTCCAATGTCCTCCACAGCCTCTTTGACTTGTTTGAGCCACTTCCTGGCCATAACGGGGTCGTGGGTCCTAGAGAAGGACTCACACCCTAAACTCCTAGCCTCTCTCAGTAAGGTGGAGACCTCTGTCATCTGTCGAGTAGTCGGCGTAGTCGTCAGCATAGGAGAGGGTGGTGGTACTGCTACGGGTACAGGCGGAGTCTCAATTGTCAGTGCAGGTGGTGCTCTCATCTGATCTTGAGGGGCTGTCCACCATCCCATCATCTCCCTGAGTATGGAGAGCGGTGGGGGTATTTCTCTAGCAGGAAAGGCCTGAGGTGCTTAAAACGATGACGGCCTCAAGCGGGGTCTTGGTGGTATGCCTCGGTCGTTCTCGGGGATGCATAGTTCTAAACAAAGGACCATGCTTAGTACTTAAGAGTGGGAAAGCAAAAGGTTAGGTGCTAACCTAACCCCCTAATAAAGATTAATGTTATAGGACTATAGGAGACAAATTATAAACTCGTTGAAAAATATTTTACAAATACTGGAAGCGAAATAGAGTAGATACAGAACCTAGTGCTCTGATACCACCAAAATCTGTCGCATCCCGACCCGCAGGTCGAGCACGCAAACAGACCGCCACGACTCCTCGAAGCACGAGTATGCCCTACTCGCACATCGAGGTGATGCAAGACAAATTTTATGTCTAATATCACGACCCTATTCAATATCCTAAGTCAAATCATACAGTGAAAGAAAAAGAAAATCTTTAGAAAATTTCTTTAAAACATTTGCCTTCAATTTATATATGACATTTATATGCATGGTCCAATAGTAAACAAGGGTGGGTATGAACACATACCCAATAGTGTCTTTTGGTAATGATCGTGGTACAGTATCTTAACGTAAGTCAACACAGTATAAGCTAAAAATGTAATTATTAGGGGTGAGTATAATCCACATACTTAGTGAGTGAGGTGCAATAACTATATAATGACAATAAATGAATTTGTGAGAGTGGCAAGTCAAAACATCATTTTCAAATTTATATTTCATTCATTTGTAAATATATCATGTAATTCAAAATAATAAGCATCCTTATCATCAATCATGCATCAATAGGGTGTCAAAAAAGTATTCTACCAATAGTTTGGCCTAACTAGAGTAAAATCCACCAATGGGCCACCAAAATGTTATAAGAATAAAACACATATATTTTTTCCCCTTCCCTTGGTATTGACACGGTCCTCACGTGGTGCTCGTCTATTGGATCCATTGGACAGAGATAGGGGACTCAAACCCCTACTCCCGTGTTACCGTATCACGTCACCCCATCGGGTAAATGCTCAATACCATGGCAAGGAGTACGTTATAGCCACTATACACCCTCTTATGATCATACATATGTGCCATATGTCATCATTTATAAATTTTTACTCGCAAAAATAAGGCACTATCAAGTAACCATAATATCATGATGCAATTTTTACCAAAGAATATTTCAGGACATGCCACAAACACGAAAATATTTCTAAATCACATTTCAAATTTCATTTATAAAATCATGATCAAAACTATTTCTTATTTAAAGTCAGAAATAGTTCATCTCACTCACCTCGACTGGAGAGAGTACGCACTCCCCCTAACTATCCTCGTTTCTCGAACGACTCACCCCTGAAACCCTAAGCCTAAGTTTAAAAAAAAATGCATCATTTATCAATTCAATATTATGTCATCGGATTACAAGAAACTTATAGAAATGTTCTCTTTGATAAGGTTAAATCTCAAATTTCATACTTAGAGAAAAATTTTTACAAAACTTATCACGGCTAGGTTTAGTAAAGTCACGATATCTTCTAAAATCTTGATCAGATTCAAATGATTTAAATTTTCTCTTAAATTTAAGACATATATCTCCAATGTTTATGTTCAGACCAACTTCAAATTTTGAACACATGAATTTAGAAAAATTTATCACTTTTTTAGTCTAAGTTCCTAAAACCAATTCTGCATAGTTTTGGGATAATTTCCATATCTCCCTATGTACTTCTCCAATTTAAGTGATTCTTATCTCAAATTGAATATACGATATAGATCTAAAATTTTTTAGTTTAGACCATTCTCAGATTTTAAATGTATAATTTTATAAAATTCCATTTTTATCTCAATTACGGTTTTAAAACTACTTCTGTACAGTTTTAGTAAAAATACCATAACTTTTGACCTACAACTCCGATTAAAGTATTTTTATCTCAAATTAAAGATAAGAGATAGATCTAAAACTTTTATGTTTAACATTTCTCCAAATTCCATAAAGAAGATATCTTAACAATCTAAACAATGTACTGGTCTTACACAGGACATGAAACAGAATTTCTGAAACATGCTAAACTTCCAAAAATCACAAAAAATCGATACCTTCATGAAATGTTTCACATGATATACCATTTTAAAGCTTAGGAACTCTATTTTATAGAGAAATAAATATCTTAGATTTGTGATTTCTACAAAATGAGATATCATAAGAATATTATACAAGACTCAATCTAGAAATCACTATCTAGCATGCTAGTATGGGTACCAAAGTAACTACTCAACAAAAAATCAAATCTTAGTACAAGTTTAGACATGTTACCTCCTTTGTAAGATCTCTTGTTAATAATAAATACTAACACTCCCTTTGATCCTTGAATTTTTTCCACCTTCAAAAAGTCAAATCAAAATGAACATAAATTCCTATACAATACCTTTATGCTTCCAATTAAAATTCAAGAATTCTCAAAAATGTTCTTACCTCTTTGGCTCCATGGTTAAACTCAAAATGGATATGGAGTCTACAAAATTTCGTCCAAGGGGGTTTGAATGAAGAAAATAGGTCAAACTCTTCTTAAATAAGTTCTTTTATAAACTTAGCAAAATATCTTTGACCATTGGATCATTTTATGCATCATCTCAACCTTCCACTTGTCCTAACCCTTAAACCATGCAATTGTTGATTCAAGCAACCTCCTTGCACTCCATTAGGTATCTTGTGGACGTCCATGTCAAGGGGAGATATGTTACAAACTAGAACAAGCTATTCTAGTTAGGTTTCATTCAAAACTTTTCATCCAAAAAGTTTTCATGCATAAATTTCTATTCAATGAGTTTTCTTGAATGTGAAAAATCCTATATGGCCGCTAACTAACCTTGCTTCCCTCTTGACCAATCATTAGGCTCCAATTGTCCATCCTTGAGTGGTTTGCAATTTAGTCTCTTAGCTTTCCTTAATTGTATTTAAACCCCTAACCTTTAACAAATTTGTATTTTTGGTTCCTATGAAATTTTGTTCAAAATTTCTTAAATATATGAAATTTCATTTAAATATCTTTATTTAAGTGTGTAGGCTTTCTTTTAACCATTTTTAACTTCTTTAGGCCTTGCTGGCGCTTTCTAAGAAGGTTTTTGGCTTACCGATAAAATTTTTTGTTTTAGCGATTTTGAGGTAAAATTTCTAAATAAATAAATAGATAATTAAATAGATGTCTCAAAAGGATGCTTATATATTTAGAATCATGAGGAGTCGTACATGATATATAGTTACCGAAAATCGGTGTTACAGATCGGCTCGATTTTCATTGCTGCGACCTGGAGTTACATAAGATGTCATCGAAGCAGGTCAGTAGGGCTCTTAAGTCTCTCAGTTTAATGGTATTATTCTTCAAACTTATCTTGTTTTACTTTTTCTTTACCATTGATTGATCCAGTACTATATTCTGTAGATGATGGCTTTAGCGCAGTTCCAGGAATAGTTGAGGAAACAAACGATAAAACATTTGGAAGAGCTTGATGATTAGCTAGGCATTCAGGTCTTGACATTGCAAGATGCTCTTGGTCAAAGGGAAGAGAGCACAAGAGTAGAGTAGGCGCTCAGGGCCATACTTGCTGAGAAGGAGGAGGAGGTGAGCAGCCTTCGATTGGCTTTGGTCTTGTGCCAAAATCATTGTAAGAAGTTGAAGGTTGAGGTGAATGTCCTTGAGACACGCCTATAAACTACTGAGACACTCGTCCAATTATGTGAATAGTCTTTTCAGGCTGCCGAATAGAAAGTGATTAAATCCGAGAAATCTTTGACTAGGAGTACTACTGCCTTTAGGGATTCCCAACATAAACTGAACGAGAGATTAAAATACGCTAAAGAGATAATCCGTAGATTCGGTTTGGAGGGAGATTTACCCTCGAGTGAAGGGACTGTTACTCGGGAGGTATTGGACCAGGGCATTGTCCCCACGGATTCGATTGGCATTCCTATCCAACCTGTCAAGTTGTGATGGAGTCATTACCTTAGCAGGTTCTAACACTTCCTCCTATCCCCTGATTCTATGTGACCCCTTGTACTATTGACTTCCAAAATTTTATATCATTGTGAATTTCAATAGAAAATTGTTTCGTATTCTTTCGTTTGATGTGTATTGACACTGGGGGGACGTTTCCCTGATCGTTCGAGTGATGAGAGTAGATTCATTGGTTGTGTTTCATCATTACAGGCTACTTGAAGGATAACGGCCCATCTAGCGGCACATTACCTTTGGGGGACCCACTGTTAGGCTCGAATGTGCTAGGGATCTCTGTCTTCTTGATAGGCGTCGTCTGAAAGGGCGAGATAGGGACGTCCTTCGGGAGAGTCTTTTATCGATGAGGTATATCTCTTATTAGGAACCAAGTGGTAGGATGGGCGATGGTTGCCCATTCGAGGAGTTACATTCCTTATTGATGATGCATTTCATTTGATAAGAAACAACCGATAGAAATGGGCCGTGCCTATCTGTTTGGGGAGTTATATCCCTTATCGACGACACGTTTTAACCGATAAGAATGAGTCGTGCTTACCTGCTTAGAGAGTTACATCACTTATTGATGACCAATTTTAATCAATAGAAAATAGCTGATAGTAATGGGTCATGCCTACCCATTTTGGGAGTTACATCTCTTATTAATAACACATTTCAACCAATGAAAACAACCAATAGGAATAGGCCATGTTTACACGTTCGGGGAGTTATATCTCTTATTGACAACACATTTCAACCGATAGGAAATAACTGATAGGAATGGGCCGTGCCTACCTATTTGAAGAGTTATATCCCTTATTGATGATACGTTTAAACCGATACGAATAGACCATGCCTACCTATTCGGGGAGTTATATCCCTTATTGATGATTTGTTTTATTCGATGGGAAACAACAGATAGAAATGGGCTATGCCTATCCATTCGGGAAGTTATATCCCTTATTGACAACACGTTTCATTCAATGGGAAATAATCGATAGGAATTATATAACGGGATGCAAACGATAAAGTAATGATGCGCATTAACCACTGAACGGAAAAATACTACTACTATAATGTAAAACCTTAAAGTTAGGCTATCAGAGCATACCCGATCAGTCATTTGGATGTAGATGTCGAGGGTATTGGATCGCGAGACATTGTTCCAATCCTATGTGGGGTACTGAACTTGATTTTCATGTGTTTAATGCTGAGTAGGGCTTCCAGGGCATTTAAGCCCGGCCTATCCAAAATAGCATTGTAGAGTGAGGGAAGATTGACTACATTGAATATTGTAGTAGCTATCGCATGATTTGACAGTGAGCTAAATGTGACCAGAAGTGAAATAATACCCTCAGGATATATCCATTTGTTAGAAAACCCTTTGATTGGGCTTGCGTGAGGTTAAAAATGCGTGAGACTAAAGCCCAACTGTTGGAAAGCATCCCAGTAGAGGAGGTTACACCTTTCCCCCTGACAATGAAGATCCTTCTAATTTCATACTGGCCAATTTTAGCAGTAATGACGAAGAGGTTATGGCGATTTGGATTTACTCCGGCTAAGTTCTCATCAGTGAAGCTAATGATCAGTCATTTGCCTTTTGATTTTTATTGACATGAGTTATTAGTATTCTTATGGAGTAAGGAAAGGTACTTTGGGTGAGTAGAAGATAGGCACGATTAGGTGTTCGGCTTTGCTCCTCTATAAATAATTTTGAGGGCCCAAGTCGTCAGTAAGAAAGATACTGGATGGGAGGTAAGGCTCATGGAGAGCTCGTTCATTGTAAATTTGGAGGCTTACTCCATTCTGTTGATTGGTTAGTGATCGAGTAATCGGCTGATCGTTTGGTTCATTTTCCCGTGACGGGGTGCGCCGATCCAGAGATGGTATATTCTTTTCTTCCATACAAATGAATATTTGTAGCCTTCCACTTTGCACAAGGAATTCTAATTCGTCTTTGTGCCTTTTACAATCATCGGTTATATGGCTATAATCATGGTGGAAGTGAATTGAAGCACATTAGTGTATTACCCTTGAGGGTAGTGGGTACGTATTTGCACATAGCGGTATCTGTCATGTCTCTCGAGATCATCACGGTCACAAAGTGTATCATATGATCATGGAGATCAATCGTACTATCATATCTCTCTATAGGAGGTAAGAGCACATTGACCTGTTCAGGAGATGTTGGCATAGGAGGTACAATTAGAGGTTCCTGAAGTACAGGTTGCAGAACCTGCTTCAGGCGAGGAGGTTGAGAATGAATAACATGATTTTCAATGGAGTGAGTGGGCACCCCTAGGAGAGCCGTATCAGTCGGGGTAGCAGTATGCCCATCTATAATGAATGCAGCGTTCGAGGCGGTTTTAGTTCTCCTTTTTAGAGGCATGGTCATTTGACAATTCGGGGAGTTTGTCGAGATTGTTCTAATCTATTTCCACAGACGATGCCAATCTGTTGGAGGTGGGTTTTGCTCTACAGATTCCAGATTCTTTTGACTTGATAGGTTGCTTGGGAGAATAATTTGAACCTGCAAAAGATCACCGAAAGGTGCTTTGGCAAGGGAGGCTTTGACGCTCAAATTAGAAAAAGCGGTTTTCGAATGAAAAGAAACAGACTGAGAGCAAGGGAGAAAAAGAGTTGGTCTCCCAGTAACTTGTATGCCAAGTGCTAAGTTTAAGAGAGCGTACCTAGATTTCGGTGATGCGAAGGCTTTTATGTATGGGTGTCGCAAGAGTCGTGTGAACCTGAGGTATTACAACCCTAGTGTCCTTAGATTTGAAAATTTTAGAATTCGATAGTTAAAATATTCGAGAGATTCGTGATCTTTATCATTTAGAAAGTTTAACAATACAGGAAGATTTTTTCACTTATCGATTGATCCCGAGGGTTTCCTTCCTTATCCATAAAGTTTCTTACCAATGGGAATCGTGTTATGCTTCTTACCGATGCAGAGGGAGCAAGGTTATTTTTTGGAACATAGAAGACCTCTAGAGGTCAGCAATCAATTAAATCACTGTCGATGGTAATCATATGATGTGTTGGGCCATATTTACCTTTCGGGGAGATTGATTTTATTCGTTGACACGTATAGGTGCAACAGGCCTTTATAGATCATGACTTTACAATACTGAGTACTCATCATATTGGGTCTTTTGAACAAGTCCCATCACTACTCACGCTTTGAGCTTTGTTAATGTGGTTTTGAAAACTAATAATATATAATCAAATAATGCTATATTAAAAAAGGATTTCATTTTTATATGAAATTTAGAAAATCTTTAAAAAAAGTGTAAACTTTAAATATTTATGTGTGTTCTTAGAATATTACGAATATAAAATGTTTATGTTTAATTTCTAAATTTTTTATAATTTTTTATGAAACTATTTATTTTTTAATCACTTATAAAATTTAATATCAATTAATCTTTGTTTTAATTTCATTAAATATTAAAATTTATATAAATTATTTTGTTAAAAAGAGTAATTAGATGAACGACTAATTTTAAATAAAATTGTCAAATAACTGTCAATATAATAACTTATTTTGAAAAGAAATGATATAAGATTATAAACTTTAAAAATATTTTATAACCTATAAAAACTTATAAATCGTTCAAACTGAGTTTAGTGAAACACGCTGTTAATCATTTAATAAATAGTAAAGATACAACTTATATTTAATCTACCCCAAACACAGACAACTAACCCATGCATAATTTAACTGGGCCGGACTCAAATTTGGGCTCAGTTTGGTTCAACAAAGGCAGAGTCCAATTAATAACATAAAAATTTTGTAAATCTTTTTATCTCTACTTCATATTAGCAAGTCCAATTGAACGATGTTTAAATAGGGCTATTTATTTATTTATTTATTTATTTTTGATATAACCGATCAATATTCAGAACCTCAATCCTATTAATCTGATTCAAATGTTGTTGAGTCTAATTAAGGGAAATTTTTCTAATATAATTTTTTTTATTTTTAAATTTTCGAATCTGAAACTTAGTTAAGTAATTTAGTAATTCTTCTCGTTAAACTGACTGTTCGTTAGTAAATAGGACATTTATTAGATTACAACATCAACCTCGCCCGTGCAAACAATTCTAATCCCCACCAATCACTCCGGACATGCCAATTCTAAAAGTAGGAAAAAAATGAAAAAAGATAAACAAAAAAGGGAGAAGGCAAACGGAAGTCTATGGTGCATTTCTAGCCTTCAAGTTGTCCTAGTCTACAGTGTATTTCCAAGCTCGTTTCTGTCGGAGTCTGATACATTCCAATAGTCCCCAAGAGATCCAACCTGCACTACCTGTCCTGGGGCAGTCTTGGCATAGGGTTTCTATCGACAAGCCTACTCAGGCTGATTTAATCTTTATTTCTAGGTGACCATTTTTTTTTTCCTTTTTTAGTATAATAAAATTGGACTGCTTGGCTAAATTGAATATTTTAATAACTTGAATATTTTAAAAACTGCGGGTATGAAATGTGGGATCAACCTTTAGATTTGGTGAAACTTAAATCTAAAACTATTTCATATTTTGATCCGATGGATATCTGACTGACCCGCCTCAATGCCCAATTGGGAATCGGAAAGGTTTCTTAAATGTTATGAGCGAAAGAGACCCGACTTTTTTATATATATATATATATAAGATGTTTATAAGGAGATTTATTAATTTAAAAATTTATAAATAAAATAGTTTTTATATAATTATTATGCAATATAAAATCATTATTAAGATTCAAATTTATTTTTTTAAAAAAATTTAAAATATTAATTCGTTAAAAAGAGAGAGTACCAGCACAAAATTTAAAATATAAATTAAATGAGCTTCTAGAGACAGCTTTCTAGATCAATTATAGTCCACAAAACTAGCATGATAAATTTAAGTTTAGCAAAAGGGACCCACCAAAAATATTCTTTCCAAATTTTTGTGTGGCTGATGTAAGGATAGGAACAGACGAATTGAGATTTTCTTTTTCCTCGTTTTTTGTGGTTCTTATTGTAACATCCATCGCACAAGTATAATATCATCTCACAAACTTGTTGGTAGAAGCTTCTTTTGATTCCATGTGCTTTATTATAGAGCATTCACGGCAGAGTAGTGAAAAGAAAATGATTGCACAAACTTCGTGTACAAATTGAATTCTTTAAAAACCTAATACGGAAGCGACAGAGACACATGGGAAGCAAAGGTGCAACGTAGGATGTGACAATTGACCCCGCACGGTCCACTTTTCTAGTTTCTCGCCGTCACGTTTTGTTGTCGCATGATGCAAAACAGTGAAACCTTCTCGCGATTAAACATATTTCACTTTCTTTTTGAGTTGGAGATCACTAAATTAAGAAAAGAAGATATAATTGTTGAACTATTCTTTCAAAAACACAATTAAACATATTCTTTATTATCAAATTCAATCACTTATTTAACAATAAATAGCTTTTAAATTTTGTTATTTATTATTATTATTATTATTATTATAAATGAAGCTTAGAGATCAACCAAAGACCATATGCTAAAGTCATTGCCATCCAAAGTTCAGGGCCCCAAGCACCTATTACACACTTTGAAGTGCATGCAAAAACTTCCACCATTTCATTACGAAAATTAAAACCAAAATCCATCTTACCTGACTACTAAATTAGCATTTGTATTCAATTTAACCATCCCGTTCGAGGACGATACCACAGCAAAATAGCTTGGACACCATGCCCATCTTCTACATCAGTTAGGGAACATAATTGATTGAACTCGTTAATCATACACCATCCCAGGAGGTACTACTTGTGCATCCCAACAAACACTTGCAAATTACACCTTTATTTCTCATAAACCAAATTTGGAATCAAGTAATAGCAAAAGATGCCAACTGCTCCTCGTGAAGGACACTCATTTCATTCGTTAACCCATGCTTAAAAGAAACTTACTCAATGGAAGAAAAATGAGGTAATTGACACAACTACTAAATAGATCTACCACCCTTCAATCCCCACAAAGATAAACCACCAACTCTAAAGCCTCGCAAAACAGGCATGAAGGCTCCACCTCAACAACTCGACAGTGAAATACATGCCTTGTCGAGAGAATATTCAAGATTGCTTGCCATAAAATGTTTGTTATCATAATAAGGATACCACCTTTTTTGGGGCTTGAAGGTATTTTAAACTTTGTTAACAAAAAACATACAAGACCGAAAAGAAAATTAGAAGAAGAAGGTTATTTCTCTAAATAAAAAAGTTTGCAACAGAAGAAAAAAAAGAAATAATAGCAACAAACTTTCTAAACTTTAACTACTAATAGCAATTACTAGTAAATAATTGAAAAAAAAAAAAAAGATCAAAATAATGCTGAAGATTTTTTGAAATAGTTGCTGATGCATAAATTCAACACTCCTCCTTGCATTAGTAGGCGCTAATTCCAAGCTTCTCCCTTAAAAACTTGAACTTATTTCTTGGAAGTGATTTAGTGAAGATATCTGCAAGTTGATTGTTAGTTTTGCAATACTTCAAACATACTACACCACCCATTTGAACATCTCTAATAAAGAGTAGTTTTATACCGAAATGTTTATTTTTCCATGAAAAACTGGATTGTTAGAATATGGCTGCTTGGTTGTCTATCATCACCTCTATGCTTATCTTTTGCTCCTAGTGTAAATCAACTAAAACTATGCTTAGCCACATGGCATGATTACCAACTATTGTTGAAGCTCTAAATTCTACTTTAGCAATAGCCTAAGGTATTTTTCATGTCATTCAAAGACCCTGCCAAATCACTATCAGAATAACCATGTAATTTGAAAGTTTGTGATGAACAAAACTTGATACCATAATTTACGGTCCCCTTGACATATAGAAGAACTCTTTTTGCAACCTTAAAATGATATTTATTTGCATAGTTCATGAACCTTGAAAGTACACTTATAACGTATAAGATATTTGATCTTATTGCTATGAGATACATTAAGCACCCAATTAAGCTTCTGTAGAGTGTTTTACTAACTTATTCTGTTCCATCATCCTTGCATAGCTTCTTTTTTTGACACATAGGAGTATGCTTTTGTAGTTCTCTATATTGAATTTCTCTAGGATCTCCTTTGCATATTTTCTCTGACATATGAAAGTTTCATTCTTTTTCTACTTAATTTCCATTCCAAGGAAATATGACATTTCTTCCAAGTTTGTCATCTCAAAGGCTTGCATCATGTCTTGCTTGAATTGCTCAATAAGTTCAGCATTGTTGCTGGTGACTAGGAGATCATCCACATATAAAGAGATCACATTAAAGTTAGTTTGATCACGTTTGATATATAAAATGTTTCACTAAGACTTTTAACAAAGCCTAGTTTCAATAAGTACTCATCAATCTTGTTGTACCAAACTCTTGGGGCCTCTTTTAAACCATACAAAGCCTTCTTCAGTAGATAGACCTTGTCCTCATTCCTTTCATAACAAAGCCTTCAGGTTGCTCAACATAGATTTCTTCCTTTTGAAATCCATTTAAAAATGCTGACTTTACGTCAAGTTGATAGATTTTCCATTCCTTTTGTATTACAATAGTAAGTAGCATTCTGATAGTATCTAACCTTGCATTCTGATAGACTTTACGTCAATTTGAGTATACCCTTTTACCACTAACCTTGCTTTACACTAGTTGATTGAGACATCTGCATTTATCTTTGTTGTAAATACCCACTTGACTCCAATCACTTTTCTATGTTTTGTTCCGTTAACTAGTGCCCAAGTTTTATTATCATCATCATCATCATCATCATCATCATGATGGAGAGCTCTTCCTGCATTGCAGCAATCCACTTGGGATCTTTTTCAGCTTCCCAATATCTACTGGTTCAAGAATAGCAAATGGTATTATTCCAGCTCCATTGCTCATTCTCCATGAAGTGCACAACCCTACTTATCAGAATTTTCCTTGTATGAGGTTGGAAAACTCTATAAGCCTTAGATGTTGAGCTATATCCCACAAAGATACTTGGTTTAGTTTTTTGTCTAGCTTGTTGGAGTGTATGGAGCTATAAGTTGATGCTCAATGCCTGTATCTTTACAAAACAGATTGAATTGTTCTCGAGTGTACTTCTTGCTATTATCAGACCATAGAACTTGGATCTTGTAGCCACTTTGATTCTCAATCCACTGCTTAAATTTCCACAACACACCTACAGCCTCTAACTTCAACCTAAAAAAATAAATCTAGCACATTCTAGTAAAGTCATCTATAAATGCAATATAATATTTACTCTCTTTGAGTAAAGGAGTTGTTAGAGGTCCAAACAAATCTGTGTGAATTAATTGCAACCTCTTAGTTGCTTATTTGAAGGGTAGTCTTGCCTGCTTGCCATATTGACATGCCTTACAGCTTGGTATTTCAGAATCTAAGTGACGGTAAGCCTCGAACCAGCCCTTTTCTTTAATCTTTAGTATTGTTGCATGATGAAAACGGTTTAGCTTCTTGTGCCAAATTTCTATATTGTTTATAGTAACCAAATAAGCTGCTTGCTTCTCCTTCATTAGGTCAAATGTGAAACTTTGGTCTCTCATTTTGATTATGAAGACTTCATTGTCATTGGTATCCTTGATCAAACATTGCTCATTTTCAAAGATTACCTTAAATCCCTTCTCATCTAATTGTCCCACACTTAGTAAGTTTTGATCAATATCAGGTATAAACAAAACATTAGAAATTAATTTTGTACCTGTACAACTTTCAATAGCCACTATTCCCCTTGCGTTGACAAAAATGAGTTCACCATTGCCGATTCTAACTTTTGATACTTGTGATTTGTCTAGCTCTCTGAAAAGTTCCTGTTAATAGGTCACGTGATTTGTATAACCACTGTCCACTAGCCAACATTTACTTGAGCTACTGGTTGTAAAATAGATTGCTACAAACAATTGCTCTTCCTCCTGATGATCTGCAACTTGAGCTTTATTCTTTCACGGAAAATTACTTTTGTTGATTCTCTTATGATGCCCCAGTTTGTTGCACTTATCATATTTGACATCAGGTCTTTTCTAATATTTGATAGGAGGATGTCACTTTTGCCGCAATGCTTGAGAGGAGGAAATTTGAAATGCAACCTAGAGGGGGTGAATAGGTTGTATGATACATTTCCAATGGTTTAGAAATTTTACATATTATGGGAAACAAAAAATAAGACGTAAAAGTTAAAGAAGAAAAGAGATACGTAAGAACAAAAGAAAACAGAACGCATGGAATTTGTACACTAGTTCCATCAAATTCGGTATACGCCTACTCCCAGGCTCTACCCGAATTTTTATTATTTACTCTGAAATAGTAAAACAAATTTGCTTTTAGATACAAGCAAAACCCTTACAAGTGTTTTCCCATAAACACTTCCCAACCTCACGGTTGTTTCTCTCTCAAAACCCCAGATCTAGGGAACACACTTTGGTCTTTATACTTTTTATAAAAGAGAAGAGTAAACGTTACAATGAATGAAGCTGAGACTTCAGATGTAATGAATTTAATACTCAGAAGGATAATTTACAAAAGATTTGGAGAGCAGAATATGTTTCGTTGAGTACAAAAAGTAAATGCTTAGCTTCATGTCTCTCTTTTTCTCCTCTTCAATATTGTGTATTTATTTCTTTGAGTGCCTAGAGCTATTGGGGTAGGTTGAAATTTGAATCTTTTCATTACATGTTTCATCTACTACATTTAATGTTTTCAACGCTCTCATTTAATGCATTCGATCATTTGAGAGAATTCAAGCATTGTTCTACAAAACCAATGGAAAACACTCTTTTTGCTTTGCTGCAGAAGTTGAACATTAGATCCCAAATGTAGAAATGATATGATGTCCAAGTGTTTGACATTTCTGAGCATGTTGGGATACACTAACCTAATTTGTTTGTTGACTAGGAAAAGTGTAAATTGAATTTGCTAAACTACCAACACTATTATATTTAAATCAAATTTTCGATTGTCACATACCCAATAAAATCAAATAAATGTTGCATATTACCTAAAGTGTTCATAAATTTCATGAAAATATTAAAATTATGCATAGTAGGGTATAAATGATTTGGTTATTAATGCAAGTTCAGAATATTAGCTGTGAAGGTCAAATAAATATACTTGCTCATGTAGTGAAAGTTAAGTATGTGAGCATAATGCCTAGGACAGTCGACCGGCTTTTATACTTGGTTGGCTGACATAATTTTCCCTATTGGCCGAGCCCCCGCTTAGTTAGTTGACACCCTGCTTGGTTAACCCAGATATTGTTTCCTCTCAATTGGTGAGAACTCATTTCCTCTCTCTGGGTTGAGACCTCATTTCCTCTTGATTGTTGTGTCTCTTGATAGTCATGCCTCTCAACAGTTATGGCTCTTGGTAGCTTGGTATTTTGCCCGAAGATAGATCGAAGACAACATTTTGCATTCCAAACCACCATTTTCAATGGACGGTGTGCCCTTTGGTCTCAAAACAGCACCTTCAAAGTTCCAGAAAGCGATGCTGAAAATCTATAGATCGATGGTCCCAAATATGCTCATTTACATTAATAATATTCTCTTCTTTTTAGATACTATTGAAAAGCATCTCGAACTCCTTCAGAAATTCCACCAGATCACTATTGATCACAGAATTATACTCTAAACAAAAAAGATGATTATCGGAGAAAAGGAAATTGATTTCCTTGGAATAAAGATTAAAGACGGACAAATGCAGTCCAGCCACACATTGTTGTTCTTCTTAAGGACTTTCCAGATTAGATAACAGCACAGATGCAGATCCAGTAGTTCCTTGAAGTGGTTAATTACATGTCTCCATTCATTGAAAAGCTTAGTAGATATACAAATGTCATCTCTGCCTAGCTTAAGAAATCAGTGCCACCGTGGTCCAGTAGACGCACAGAAGCAGTGAAACAGTTCAAGACCTTAGCTTCCAAACTCCCACCATTAAAATTCCTTGACATGGGCAAAGAATCTTAAAAACAAATGCAAGTGATCATTATTGGAGTGCAATGTTGATTGAAGAAACTCCAGACAAGGTCAGACACATATGCTGATACAAAAGTGGTGCTTTCACAGAAGTTGAACTGAATTACTATTCAACAATCAAAGAGATTTTTGCAGTAAAATGAAGAATTCAGAAATTTGTATTTCATCTTTTATCGTATAATTTTATTGTTAAAATGGATATGTCATCATTCCCAAAAGCATTAAGGTTCAAACGGAAAACCCTCTCCCAACCGCAGTTGTTAAGATTGGCATAATAGTTTTTTCAGTACTAGTTCGCAATAAAACATGTCAAAGGCAAGGATAACATTGTTGCAGATTTCCTGAACAGAATCCCACTTGCAAGGATCCCACTCAATAGCCTGATTCCATGTGTCTCGGTAATATTTCCATTATTTCCAAGTCTTGATAGGGAATTAATGCCTTAGGTTCATGAAAGGTATCACCAGATAGTCAGTTCTTGGAACCCACAAGTTTTCTTGCGACATATGTTGCAAAATATGGATTAGAAGATGGTCCTATTTTGAGATTACCATTTCATCCATTATGCCCGTATCTAAAGATGCTTGAGATAAATGAAAGATTTATCAGGACTTTCCCTAAAGAAGCAAGGGTGTTAATCAAGAAGTTAGCTCAGACCGGAACTATTAGCATTTTAATCAAGACTGAACCATTCACAAGATACTTATTGGCATGGATATTTCCTCACCTAGTTGTTAATCCTGGTTCAATTAGACTTTATCAATTTTTAAAGACTTTCACTGATCCAGGGAATTTACTAGCTCAGACTCTACCATTCAACAAAGGACCATATGGAATAGCTCTTATGCTCTTTAATAAGGAAGACCCCTCTAGCAATGGAGTTAAAGTTAGTGATGGATCCATGTTCTCCATATTAGCTGAGCGAGATTATTATTTGCGGACATTCCACATGTTTACAATTAACCAGATTCCATTAGAGTGCTTTCCTAGAATTATCAAAGATAGAGGAACACACTCTTGGGAGCCAGATGATCTTTACCTAGCCCATTTCAAAAATAAAGTTGATCAGGTAATGACACTTTTCATCAATGAACAATCTAAGAATTGGGTAACTTATTGTGATGACAGTTTAAACTCAACGACTCAACCCAGTCAGGAATGTCACCCAGTCCTCAGTTTCTCATTGGCCAAAGCTGGACCCTCCACTACCAGCTTCACCATAATGAAGGTCTCATGATGAAGATTCCCCATCATCACCAAGGAGACCACTTGATTCCCTCATAATGTCACAAGAGACTACTTTATTTTGTTTATTTTTGCTTTTCTTTAGTGGTTTGTCCACTAGTGTGTGCTTTTTTGTGGTGTCATGATTAGATTCCCAATAATGTTGTCCAAGTGTGATGTGACATAAAGTGTTGTAATAGTGTTGTATTATTAGTATGTAGCATCATCCATGACGTATGTAGCTTGCTTTTCCCATCTATAAATAAGAAGTTTGAAGAGGGGTTCGAGAAGCCCATTCTTCCCTTCAAAACATCCTCTCTTAAGAATATCTCTCTCTCTAAGGGTTCCTTCTCTCTCTCACACTTGTGTTCTTCTCCATAGTAGTTCGGCGATCCCAAGTATGCTCTGTGGTTATAGCATAGTCTGATCCTCCACATCAGAATAACATTATCCTTAGTTTGTTTATGTGTCCATTTTTTATCTTTCTTATTCTGTACTTACTGTTGCGTCTATTCTCATTTCTAAGACTTTTAGTCCTTACTTAGTGCTGAAACATCCTTATTTAAGTGTCTTTGGGTTTAATTCTAGGATCCTGTTATAGATTGGTATCATAGCCATGGTGTTTAGCTTGGTTTTTAGATTTCTCATTTAAACACCTACTTTCTAAAATCATCCACCAGGTAGTCACATATCTAGAGAGATACTGTAGTCCGAAGGATGTGGTAAGACGTTAAGGAGAAGGCAATAAGTCATTTATAGACATTTTGGTATTCTCTTGACAATATGTCATTATCTTTAACCCAACTGTACATTCTTTCCACCGAAAGAGTGCAACTCCTTTCCCTTGATTTTTCTTTACCTCACCTTCAAGCCTGGAGAAGAAATGGTTTCACTCAACTTCACTTTGGCTCTATCAGACTTGCCCTGAGGTTTCATGAAAGAAGAGGTCTTCCTATTGTCTCAAGAATAAACCTCTTAGACACCCATTTCAAGACCTGCCAGCATGCCTATATTGCCACTCTTCAAACCACACTCAATGCTGGCACCATTCTATGCATCTTTTACCCGAACTTCAACCTCCCACTCATTGATTCCCACCTAACCACCTGCTTAAAACTTTAGATCTAGATCATAGGAGACTATCTTGTCCAAACCACCTCAGCAATCACCCTCATTACCAATTTGCCTACAGATTTCAAAACCATGCTTTTGACCTCACAATACCATTTCTACATGATGAGGCTCTTCTCTTCACAGTTGATTCTGAGCATACCCCTATTCATACACAGATCCCTAGACAGATAAACGAGAAGAATTACTCAAACTCCTTCTAACCTCCTGGATCACGCATTATGAAGAAAACCAACAATCTTAACCCATCCAACAGTCAAAGGCCCAATTCACAAGTCAACCAGACAGATTAGTCCACATCTCTTTTGAGTCAGAAAGGCCGACCTAGAAAAACCCTTTTCTAACAATGAGCATGATCCAACCATTTGAATATCCAAACCCCTGTCGCCAGGATAGTGTCCCCATTTTGTACTTCACAAATGAGGAAAGGCCAGTACATCCATTCCAAGACTCAGAAGGCCATAAGTTCTTTGACTTATGCTTGTGTGACTCATGCCTTGTTGTTGATGATGATGAAGATGAAAGGTCAAGAAGAAAGAAAGGCACCAGGAGAAAAAAAAGAAGACCAAAAAGAACTGATCCCTGTTATTCCCAGTGGAAGCCAGAAAAACTCTTCAAACGAGGAGACCCTTATGTTGACCTCTTAGGAGAGCCAAGAGTCAGAGATTTTCAGTACTTTGCCATTTATAAGGGTACCCTTTGGCTGACCCAAATACAGACGAAGAAAATGATGAGGAGGATGAGAAAGGCCCTGAAGAACCAAGCAAGGATGATACAGAACAAAAGTTTCAAAGCTGGAGGACCATGACCCAACCAAGCTCCATCTAAACAAAAGAAGTCTAGATACCCAAATCAAATCAAAACATTCCACTCAATTGCTACATAATTCAGTCTGCTCCACAATCGCCACCATTTGTGATAGATTTTTCCCCTCTCCAATTTGAGGATTCCCATTCCCATTATTAGAAGGTTCTTACTACAGCAATCATACAAGTAGATGATTCTAGACCAACTATCTTTGCTGTAGAAAAAACGCTAAATTAGCAGGCTCAAAATGCTTTGGCATAAAATCACATGCTAAGAGAGATTTATCTCTCTAAAAAAGTCTCCATCCAAAACATTGATGTTTACCAGCAAACGCTAACCACCTAGTTGCAAGACTATCAAGCAAAGATGGCAGCACTTATTACTCAGCTCTAAGAAGATATACAGTCAAGGCACAATGAACTGCTCTTCCAGATCAGAACTTGGGAATTCAACTCAAACTATACAAGAAAAGAAAGTGATATCAGAAATCTCCAAGAATAATTCAGAGATTTACAAAGGCACCATGGAGCATCGCAGGGAATGCAACCTCAACTATTCTGGTCATCAACCTTCACCAACCCTGAACAACCAAGATCCTCTTGGTTATCCAACTACACTCCAATTCCCATCCTTCAAGCCCAAATGATAGCTTATTCCCAGACCTCCCAGCATCAGTCATCATCTCCAAACCCCCAACATAGCCAACCCTCACCCCCAAAAACATACTCATAGATTCTCCAACAACATCAATCATCACCATCACCCGACAGCTCCCTAGTTGTTCCAAAAACCCCTCAATCTTCAACAATAGTCCCATGAAGAAAACCAAACACTCAAAAACCTTCCACCTCACAAAATCCACAAATGATGATAAATCCACACCAGCTAAACTTCCTCACAAAAACCCTTCAGATGCTTGCCCAACAAGAGATTGAAAAACCCGATTTACCCTTACCCATTACCTCACCTCTTGATTCTCCTATCCCTTTTGACAACCTCTTTATGGTTAATCAAAACCTAAAAGAAGGACAAGCCTCATACCAAGTTGAAACCCAAGAACCCAACTTGATGCCACTATTCTTTCCCCTTGTACCTGTTGTATCCACGTCCGTGACTTTCTTAATTGATGATATCCATGTGGACAGATGGCGTGATAAGTTCCTTGAAATCCTTAACTTCAAAGAGGCTGAATTATTAAAAGGACAACCAATCAGAATAGTAATTGCTTCAATACTTATAAAACTTGGATGGCAGTTAAAGCATTGGTGGATAAATTTGGAAGACTATAAGCAGCAAACAATCCTAAATCTTCCTGATCTCAACCAGTTCCTGAAAATGCTTTATGAAGAATTTTTGGGAGTTCCAACAGCCAAAGATGCTTTGTTCAGAGTAGAGTATCTCCAAATGAAATGCACTTCATTCAAGCCCAAACATTTGAAAGTATATTACAAGAAAATGAGCAAAAGATTCTATGCTATTGGAAGGATGCATGATCCTAATCTCAAGCAGGTCTATCTGAACTCCCTTCCACCTCCCCTTGGGAATGAGTGCTCCAATTGGCTAGCCAGCAACAACAAGTCTCTAGCAGACTGTTCTCTTGGTCAGTTATACTAGCTATCCCTTTGAGTTCTTCAGTAGCTTTGCATTGTTAGAAAATTTAATGAAGAGATGTCGCACAATGGTAGAGCTCTAGATCTTGCTTGTTCAAAATACAACCCGATATGCTCTTCAAGATGCTTATGCCCAAGAAGAAGACCAGCAAGGGCTTAAGGGTCAGCAAGCCTAAACACTTCTTGAAGCAGAAATTAAAAAAAAAAAAAGATTCAAATTCCTTAGACTCAAGAAGAGGAAAGGAAGCAATAAGTTGTCTAGATGCTTTATCTATGAAAAACCTGGTCACTTTGCCAAAAACTGCCCCCCAAAATCCAAGAAGAAGAAGGTCATGTCCCAGATCAACTCTCTTGGCATTGGAATAGAAGATGATGATGATCTTGAATTTGATCTTCCACAGATGAAGAATATAGCCCAGATGCTATGTTTGCTATACAAATTGATTCTGATGAAGATACCTCTTGTTTATTTGACTCAGATCCTGAAGTGCTGAACGAGGATTATGGGACTATTTTTTTAACTTCATTCTCCTGAAATCTCTTATAATCCATAAAAAACTCTCACTCAACCAAAAATTTTTTTAACCAAAAATCATAATCTTTCCTTCCCTTGAAATCTATTCAATCAGTCAAGTATATTTTTTAGTCTCTAGAACCATCCAAGGCTCTCACTCAAATTTTCATTGAAGCTCTCTATGACATATGTTCAGACATCAACAAATCTACAAGATGAGCAACAACATTGCAAAGTTTCAACAAAAGGTAATCACATTTTTTTTCATAAAAAAGTCTCTTTGTTATGTTGGATTCTATTGAGTTGTGCTCGAAATGGGTATTTGAAAGATTTTAAAATTTTCCAAGTATAAATATGGGATGAACCAAATGATGGATGTGCATTATAGCTAACCACGAAGAATCACAACCATCCCAAAAATAACTTTAGTCTGAAGAAGCCTAATCATCTCTAGAGCTGAGCTTCATATTAGATGTAGAATACAATCAGATGGTAATTTACTTTTTACGAAAGCATTAGAAGTTATGATATGAATGATTATCTTTCATGTAATTTTAATTGATATGTTTATAGAATATTGATATTTGATTCACTTTACTTCTTACAGGAAATGATGAAGAGTGGAATGGAGTCTATTAGTAGTGAAGAAGGCCAAGTAGGAAGTTCAAATTTGTCTTGGGGAAGTGACATCAAATCTAAAGTTAAAGGGCGTGATTCAAGGGGAAGAATTAGATGTGTGGAGAATGTTACAACTCCTACATAACGTAAATCTATACATCCAACTAGACTTGAGAATGGAGATATGACTATTATGATGGAATGATTAATGGAACAAAATAATAATCTTACTAATTTGGTAAGCAATGTTTTTATCCATGTTGCTATGCATATTTGAAGTGGACAGTAAGATGAATTGATGAATCTGGTTAATGAAGCAAGGCTAATTGCTGGTGTTCAAGTACGAGCATCATTTCTCTAGTATTCAACATAATTTTACTAATTTTATATTTGTCTTTGAATAATAATCTAAATTATTTGTATTATTAAGTTTTTTTAATACTAGATGCTGAAAGTGTATATGGAAGTCAACCGTCATCATTACCACCTAACTCTATCCCAGAAGATAATATATTCATTTACAACCATTCTTTATAATGTCACCTTATAATTATATTTATTTCATTACTGATTTTTATAAGTAGATTGATATGAAGGACTATGTATGAAGTTGATCACTGCTATTTAATTATCCATTTAGTTTTGGAATTGTCTAGTTTTGATGCTGAGATTGTGCTTTCAAATTGTGATGGTAATATTTTTTGCGATCAAAATGAATATTTTTTGTTTAAGCATCTCGGAAGACATGTAGTTACAAGACATGCAATCTTTTTATTTTATATGTATCCGTCATTCTACTTACGAATCAATATATTAATCATTTTTGCATATTAATACAATCCTTATTATGTATATATTATTTTTGTAATTCTTTATTTTATAATCTCTTCATTTACCTATAGTAATTCAAATCTACACCATCTTAAAACAACCGGTACTATTGATATCATGTGGTAACCGACAATAAAAGACAGCAAATTTTCCAATCACTTGTGCTAACCGACAATAAAATATAGTAATATTTTCTAACACTCGTGGTAATAAACAATAAAATGCAGTAATATTCCTAACACTTGCAGTAACTGATGATAAAAAATAGTAACTTTTTCTAATATTTGTAGTAATCGACAATAAAAGACAGTAACATTTCCTAACAGTTATGGTAACCGATGATACAGGGCAGTAATTTATACTAACATATGTGGCAACTAACGATAAAAGGCAGTAAATTTTTCTAACACTTTTCTAACCGATGATTAAAGATAGTAACTTTTCCTTGATAACTGACGATAAAATGTAGTAACATTTTCTAATACATGTGGTAACCGACGATAAAAGTCAATAACTTTTATCAACGCTTTTCAAAATGATGATAAATAGCAGTTATTTTTCCTAACATTTGTAGTAACTGATAATAAAAAGCAGTAACTTTTCTTAACATATATAACAACTGACGATAAAAGATAGTAATTTTTGTCAATGCTTTTCTAACTATCAGTATAGACCCAAGACATACTCTAATGGTGATCAAAATCGTTAAGATAGACCTATTCCAACTAGTGTATAGCCAACTGAAGGCCCATTCGTTAGAGAAGGTGTTGCCGATGGTTTTAATGGGTTTTGTAGATAATTTTCATCTATCTAGATAAGACATTTGTTTTGTAGTGGAAGTTTGAGAGAGTGTATCCAAATTTCCAACAATGACAGAAGACCTGAGATCTATGATCCTAGGATTTGGAGCAAAGCATAAATGGATGAAATGAAATATCTTTTTTTTTTTTTGGGATTTGCCATACTAAAGGACAAATCTTGTGCGACACCATATTTACATTATGAACACTAAGAAAAACAGTGCTGCAAATGTGCTTGAAATTGTGATGGATGTGCTGGGTTAAACGAAGCACAACATGAGTACAAGGAGAGATATAGGAGTAATGTCTCATTGTCTTTTGCTTGCAATATTTCGGAGTAGCAAGAGCCCCAAACCTAAAGTTGTTTACTCTCTAAGTAGGTACCCTAAGCATCATTTTTGTGAGTGATTAAGAAATTTTAGATTTCCTGATGGCTAGCATTGGACATATGTTGACAGAAGTGAATATAAGATGGAAGTGAAAAGTTATGGCTACTATGTTTTCATAGAAAGTCTAGTCCCTATAGCATTGAGGGAATTTATTCCACATTATGTATGGAGTACATTGACAAAGATCAACAATTTATTTTGTGACATTTGTTTAGTTGGTGAGGGACATCCCTGTTATCTTTTGCAATTTAGAAATCGCCCTCATATTTTGGTGTGTCTCTGTGTCCACTTTGAGACCCTAGTGGGAGGTACTTTGCAATATCGATGGATGAACTCGTTTGAGAGGTATATTCACGCATATATGATATATGATATATATATATATAATTTGTTTGCACAACACATTATTATGTTTTGTTCTTTATTTATGTAAATTCTTACATCATCTCAATAAAAAAATGATGAACAAGGTATATATAGAAAATCAATTGTCGATGCATATATGTGTGAAGAGATGATAAAATTTGCATCTTACAACTCTTACTCCAGTGTGCTTTGTACAAGATAAAGACATGGTAGAAATGATGAGGATCCCAGAATTTCCTTCATTCTCTATTTTCAATTGTCTTGGCCAACCGAGTGGCAAATTACATGGCATTACATTCTCAACAAAGAGGAACAACAAACTCATACATATATTCTTGTCATCGACGTCGAATCATATTAGTGTGTCGTTAAACAACCAGAAATAAATTTTCCTATTTCAAACAATATAAGTATAAAGTGAGTAGGATTATATCCACAGGAAATGACGAATTTATTTATTTTAAAAATAAAAACAAAAATAAAATAAAAATAAATATGAGGGTTGATTTTAACTAAACTAATGAATCATTCTAACAAAAAAATAATTAACTAAAGGCAAATAAATAAACAACTTGAAATTACAGAAATAAAATTTAATGGGAAATAAAGATCTAGCCAAAGGAATTGTTTCCACCTTCATGTATTTGATTGATTATTAATGCAAAAATTACTCAAAATTATGTAAATAAATTGATTATAATCGTTAAGTATTACGAAACGACCAGTCTCTTCTTATTTCTTTAGTAATTAAGATACTATCATTAATTATTTCTCTAATCGAAAGGCAATCCAATAGACTTTTGTTGGATTTATTGTTTCAACAGCCTTAAGATGTACAAAGATCCAATTTTAAATAATAAATTCTAATATGGATTTATTTAAATTAGATTATTTAATCTCATAATATGAGTTAAATCACTTATGAGGCCATAAAAAATGCCAATTACCACTCTATTAAAAACAAACAAACCTTATCAGTTTTAATTGGTTGTAAATTATTATAGGGTTATCAAATATAAGTCTCTATTTAATAAATTTAAAACAATCATAAATATTATGGAGTAGAGATTAAATAAATATTTACAAAATATTGAGCCAATGGCCTCAATTAGATCTCAAAATTTTCATTCATCAAGACTTTAACAAATAAAAAAAGATAACTCACAAATTAATGAAAAAACTTATGAAATTAGGTAAAAACTGCTGCTGGAAAGGGAATGATAGAATTAAACCCTTCTCGATGACCTACTGCTTTTGAAACTATTACAAGAAGGTGTATATATTGGCTGCCTACTGGACGTGAGGCTGTTGTCCTCTTGCATCTAAATATATTGACTTTCCTATTTTCTAAAGAAAATTAAACCCTTCTTAATCCCTAAGTTGCTAAAAATTAAAAGGAAGTTCCTCTTTTACCTAAATATCCTACTTAACTTTTCCAAGATGTGAACTAGTTAAAAGAGGAAGTTTAAAAAATTAAAGTTTCCAATATCTTTTATTCCCAAATGTCAAGAATGGAATAAAATATTCAAGGTCTTCAATGCTTTCAATTTAGACTTCATCATTCCTTGAATTTTTGCAATTAGGAAAAGAAGTTTGCTGCTGTGATTCTTCAATAAACTCTTGCATTATCCTCTGAAATCCACGTGCCCATATGCTAACAAAAAATCATTGCTATCCATTTTTCTGTTCCTTGCATGCAAAGCTCCAATTTAGTTCTTTTTCTCCACTTTTCTTCATGAACCTTCTCTATTGATTCTAGCATATCAAATACCACAATTATAGATATTAGTGTAATATTTACTCAAAAAAAAAAAAACTCAAAATCAATCACAAATATTATACTAATTTATACTATATCACATATTATAAATAAGCTCATATGTAGTGTAGTGGCTATGTCAGTGTCAGAAACAATTATTGATCATTTATTTCTCATACCATGCAATTTTGTGCATTTATGACTTCCTAAGAACTATCCTAAATAGAGGTGGACCATGTCTATAATTTTTCATTTGCATCTTGGTATAGAGAACAGGTTAGTGACTACTTTTTAAATGTTTATCCATTTCTCTATATCTTTAATTTATACTACATAGAAAACCATCTATATGTGATGTTGTCTTTAAAGAATTGATATTACTTTTCTCAAATTTATGATGATGCAAATTAGCTTGTGGAGAAGGGAATGTTATACTATTTACATGGAGATTGAAGTCTAAGGTCAAATGTTGGCCCAAAATATTTCATAAACAAGTATAAGTTTCACACTCAACAAGTGGAGGTGGAGTAGTCCACAATGAATTATGGCATCTATGTTAACTCATTTGGTGGGGATTTCTATAGAATCCTAGAAGACATCTAGAGTACAATGGACCACCAAAGTGTGTCATTTTGTTCAATTGCCAGTGGTTTCACCCTTCTAATGAGACAAGAGTGTATCCAGTGTACAGATTAGTTGAAATCAATTGGAAATAGTAGTACAAGGCATCGAATCCATTTATTTTAGAATAGCAGGCCATTTAAGTTTTCTATGCGCCTTACCCATGTTTGAAGCGTTATACGGTGGATTGGTGGGTTGTATATAAAACTAAAATATGCATGAAAATTGAGCAAAGCTTGTAATAGGAAATGACATATCAAGAGTATGCTAGTGACACAACTGAATCACTTCTGTGTGACATTCCTAACTTGCAAGTTCCAATGGAGTAATGAGCGAGGCAAATATAAACACCTTGGTAATTGAGAGAAATGATACAGATGAATGCCAAGGGTATAGTTCGAGCTATGACATTCATGAAGACGAGGAGCAGGATGACGATTGAGTATTTTAATTTCTAAATTGATATGATTACCATTCTGTAGTTGTTGAGAGGAAGATATATTTCTCTAACTTGTTTTATCAAAAGAACATAACTCCTTGAATTAAATTGTATAGAAAATTAGCTTCTGATTACGTTCTAATTTCTATTATACTTACTTCTTTCAACAAATTCCCTTTCTTTAAAATAAATGAACAAAAATAAATTAAAATATCAATTCCCTAATAGTTAACATTTTTATATATTTGGCAAGAATTTTTTGTAAAAATAATATATAGTTGCTGTGAAATTCTTTTTTTTTTTCCCTAAATTAATTATGATTTTTATACACTTGGTATCTTTTTTTGTGGTAAAAATTCATGCATTTATATAATTAGTGACGAAGTATACAACATTTTTTGGTAATGCACCAATGACTTTGTGATGTGAAAGTCATCAAGGTTATGAGATCATGGACTGATTAGTGGTCAAGAAGCATCACTAAGAGTGCCCTTAACAATGGTAAAAGGCGTCACTAGTGTGGAAATCGATGCAAAATGACAATGGTCATACATTATACCTGTTGAAAACGGCATCGCAAAAGATGTCACTACAATGTTGCGATGCCCATTATAAGTGCTATCCTCCTTAGCAATAGCTTATGGTTTGTGACGTAGGAGAGGTGTCACAAATTCAATCAATGACCTCAGAATTGAGGAGTTTATGGTGTAACAAAGAGCGAAGAGCATCACTATGCAGCTTCTTGATGCCCGTGTTCAACATTATTCATGTCCAATTAATATTTTTTTGACCTGCACTTAATCCAAAGCATCACAAAGGATGTCACAGGACCGCATCCACTACAAAAAAACAAGAATTCAGCGACGAAATTTAGCAACGAAAAATATTCGTCGCAAATCTGTCACAAATTTAGCGACAAATAAAATTTTCGTTCTAAATTAGCCACGAATTTAGAAACAAAAAAATATTCGTCATAAATTTCGCAACAAAAAATATTTTCGTTACAAATTTCGTCGCAAATTTTTGACGAAATTTTTTTGATGCAAAATTCATTGCAAATTTGCGACGAAATAATATATTCGTTGCTAAATTTCCAACGAATCCTAAACTTCGTCGCTAAATTTGCGACGAATTAATAATTCGTCCCAAAATTTGTAACGAAATAAACATTCGTCCCTAAATTTGGGACGAATTTTTTTTTCGTCCCTGATTCAGGGACGAATTTTTTTTTCGTCCCTGAATCTGGGACGAATTCAGGGACAAATTATTTTTCGTCCCTGAATTAAGGACGAATTCATTTTTCGTCCCTGAATCAGGGACGAATTCATTTTTCATCCCTGAATCAGGGACGAATTTAGGGACAAATATATTTTGTCCCTAATTTCTATACTTCACATTTGTTTCACTCTCACTCTCACTCTCACACTCTCACTCTCTCACTCTCACTGTCTCTCGCTCTCTCTCTCTCTCTCTCGGCCGCAGGCTGTAGAAGCCAGATCCGGCGGCCAAGCCGCCGGATCTGCCCTTCGCGGGCCAGCCGCGGCAAGGGGTCGCCTCCCCTGCGCGGCCCAGCCGCGCGCAGGGGCCAGCAGCCCCTACGCGTGCCGTCGTATCTGCCCTTCGCGGGCCAGCCGCGGCAAGGGGCCGCCGCCCCTGCACGGCCCGGGCCCGCGCGAGGGCGCCGGCCTGCGCTGGCCAGACTCGAAGGTGTTTTATTTGAAAATGAAGGGAGATTATCATCGATACTTGGCGGAGTTCAAGGTGGGGAATGAGAGGAAAGAGGCCGCGGAGGATACAATGGTTGCATACAAGTCGGCGCAGGTAATGATTGTTTTTGGTTTTGGATTTGATTTTCAGAGTTAGGTTTTGGAAGTTTTGGAGATTTAGGGTTTCTGAATGAATCTTGGTTGTTTTGGTGTTGTGAAGGATATTGCGTTTGTGGATCTGCCGCCAACGCATCCGATTAGGTTGGGCTTGGCGCTCAATTTCTCAGTTTTTTACTACGAGATCCTCAACTCGTCTGATAAGGCCTGTAGCATGGCCAAACAGGTATATTTTTCTCCTGGTTTTAGGATATCAATTGTTTTATTTTCTTTTATCGTCTAGCTATTTATCGGGTTTATTGTATGTGTTCATGGTCAAAGAAATTTATTCTAGATATGTGACATAGATTTAAATTTGTCTGACGTGAAAATGTTGGGTATTCTGATTTGGATGGCTACCGTTGTTTGTTTGATGGTTTTGCTAAATTTGCTAGTCCAACAATTATCAAAGAAGCAGTCCGTAAGTATCTGATGTTTCAGTTGTATTCCTTTCTCCAGATAGAAAGATTTAAGTCGCTCGCATCACATTGACTTTGCTAGTGAATGATTCCATTCAAGGAGTGTCGTTGTTCATTTACTTAAGTGCGTAATTGGTTCTAACCATTGTGGTTTGCTTTAGCCCGTGAATTTTTATACTTGGCTGGTTAATTGGAATTTTTACTAGCTCTGCACCATGCCTGTCTGATTGTTTTATAGAACTTGAGTGGTGTCAGCGATGCCACAGTAGGTGATAAAGGTGAACCTTTTGGTGTGTCTGGCCCGTGTGATTTAGTGTTGGGATCTCATCTTCTTTTAATGTACACCTTTAACAGTGTGTCCTCTGAAGTCCAAGGAATGAGTTACACAAGCACTCCGGAAGAAATAAAAGAGCTATGGTGGAGTGAGTTCAAGGTAAATTATCCTAATTAGTTTATATATAAAATTAAGTTAATAGTTTTATAATAAATTGGTTTTTTTTCATTGCAGCGAGTATTCACATGGGACGAGATTGAAGAGTTGGAAGTAAAAAGGATTTCCAAGAAAAAATGTGGTGATCACATTCGACACGTTTTAAATCATGCGAAGAGACACGGATTTCAATAAACTTCAAGCAAAGCACACGCAAGAAATGAACGAGTTCATACGCGACGAAATGTTAATCATGCAGCATCTTCAGCTAGCCTACGCTCCAAGTCAGATTCCCCATTCTATTTCTCCTCCTGATAATGCTCGCGATGGTGATGAAGGTGATGATTTATTCGGTGATGATGATGATGATGATGAGGATGATAGTGGTGGAGGTCATACTTGAAATTGTGTACTGTTATTTGACTTACATTTTGATACTCGTTATATTTATTTTCTTGGTTATGTATAGTTATTGATATTTTAACATTTAGACTTGATGATTTTATCTTTGATATTACTATTATGATTTCTTGTTGAATTTTTAATTTATTGATTTTATTGAATAGTTAGCTATATTTATGAGTATAGATGCCTGAAATTTGATATTAAAAACGATTTGAATGATTAGTTGTTGATTAGGTTGGATGAGCAAGTATAAAAACAGGTTATATAGGAAAAAATGATCTAAAAATATCAATAAAATTTTTAATTGTCGCAAAAATACATATTTGTCGCAAAATTTGTCATTAAAAATAATGGTCGTTAGCAACGAATTTTGCAACGAAAAATGAATCGTCGCAAATTTGCGACGAAAACGTGATTCGTGGCAAATTTGCGACGAATATTGCGTTCGTCACAAATCTGCGACGAATATTGAGTTCGTCGCAAATCTCCGACGAATTTCATTTTTGTCGCGCATTTGTCACGAAATTTCAATTCGTGGCAAATTTGCGACGAATTCAGTATTCGTCACAGATCTGCGACGAAAATCAAGTTCATCGCAGATCTGCGACGAAAATTTTTTTGTGGCTGAATTCGTCGCAAATTAGCGACGAATTTTGCGACAAAAAAAATATTTGTTGGAATTTTTTGCGACAAAAAATTATGTTTTCGTCCCAAAAATTTGCGACGACTTATTAGGGACGAAAAAAAATTTGTCACAAAATTCGTCGCAAAGTTGTTTTGGGACGAATTTTTCTTATGAATTTGTCGCAAATTTTGTCCCAAATTTATGATTTTTTTGTAGTGATCTCCCTTTATACGATGTATTTTCCACAATATCCATCATAGAGTGTGTAACAAAATTTGAATACTTCTCATCTTCGTGTCAAAACTGATGTCGTCTCTCTCTCCCTAGCGATAATCTTATAACAGCCTTGTCCGTTGTCTCTTTCTCCCACCAACGACTCCCTCTCTCTTGTCTCTTTCAGGTGACACAACCCTCCCATCCTTCTCTGTATCCGCCATCGGTCTCTCAGTATGCCTTACAGTGTTGGTTCGTCTTCTTCTTTCTCTCAATAACTATCTCTCCCCCGAAATAATAAGTGATGCATGATTTTATTTTTCTAGATTTGTTTGTTCTCTCTCTAAATGATAAGAATTTGTGTTCTCATCATGGCATCATTGTGCCATGCTTAGGGATTCAAATGGTCAGTCCGATGAAGTATTGCCTATAACATCTCCATCTTGCCCATACTTTGATTCTTATTCTCGCTCTGCATGTTGGTATTTCGTTCATGTTTATAGGTTTTGCATTTCTACATGTTACTGCTCCTACATGTTTCTTTTTCATTCATGTTCCCTTATGCTCTGACTTTCCAGAGAGTTTCAAGTCGTTGTTTGCGAACACAAGGAAGCCTTAAGCATGCGTACGCCTAAGGGATCCTTACATGCATGCGCAAAAGGTCCTCTTTGTGTGTGCATGGGTTCAATTCATTTGTGCGTGGATGGACTATTGCACATTTCATAATTTTTATATATGTTTTATAATGATAAAAATGTAATATCAAATTTATTTTTTATTGCACATAGGTGTTTTGATGATGAGCAAAATAGATTAAATTAGTAAAATAAAAATTAGGAAAACATGGTTAGAAATCTGAAGTCACTTTTTCATATGAGCTATCGACAAATGTCCTAATTTAGTCGACAGAATAACTTCACTAAGTAAGGAACTTTTGACTAACCTCAAAGATTAGTTGACACATAGCACAAGAGTAGAAATGAATAGTCACATAATAAGGAGAATGTTAAAAACCTAAGCAAACAAGTTGGATAGAAAATGAGATACTTAGAATATTAAGAACTCTGGGTTGACTGATTCTCCAGAGACTAAGTGCTTGAAAATATAGGTTTTTGAAATATTAAGAAATGAGAATAAAAAATAATGATATTTGTTCTCTATGTATCAATTAGTTTAAAACTTATTTTCCATTATTTTTTTAGCTCATTAAACCTTCAAACAAAACTCATCCAAAAATCAAAATCAAAATCAAAATTTTGTTCTTGGAAGGGGGAGCTGACTTTTTATTCTTAAGGAATTAGGTTTTGAAATATTTTTTGTTGAATTAAAATGAGTAGTATTTCTTTATTTATATGTAAAATCTTAAGTAAATAGAAATGTAAAAACTTAAATATAAAACTAGACATTTAGAGCACAAAAGCATGTAGTCCGCAGACCAAATCATTCAGTCAACCATCAAACATACTTAGTCGAATATTGCACATATACATTGCATACCAGTTGACTATTACCATCACATAATCGACTCACTACACTCTTACACTCTTCAGTCGACTCAGTTATCAACCTAGTCAACTAACAATGTCCTCAATCCTCGGAAATCCACTATAGTCAATTAATCCTCAAGCTTAGCCAACAAAGTCACCATAATAGCCAACAGAAACCAAGTACACATAAACCACTACAAGAAAACAGCCTTTCAATGATGGAAATTATCGACGGAAAAAAATATGTCGCTGCGACGGATTAGTGACAGAAAATTTAACGATGGATTTAGAGACAGAAAAATCTGTCGCTAATTGTTCTGTTGCTAAATCCCTCGCTAAAATTAGCGACGAAAAATTTTCGTCGCTAAAACTTTTTTGACACATTAGTGACGGATTCAGCGATGGAAAAATCCGTCGCTAATTGTTCTGTTGCTAAATCCCTCGCTAAAATTAGCGACGAAAATTTTTCGTCGCTAAAACTTTTTTGACACATTAGTGACGGATTCAGCGATGGAAAAATCCGTCGCTAATTTTTTCATTGCTAATCTATCGCTAAAACTTGAAAAAAAATTGTTTTGATTAAATATAATTTTTTGTTTTGATTAAATATAATTTTTTGTTTTTATTAAATACAATTTTGTATTTTTATAAAATATAATTTTATCTTTTTATTAAATATAATTTTTTATTTTTATTAAATATAATTTTTTGTTTTTATTAAATATTATTTTTTTCATTAAATATTATTTTTTGTTTTCATTAAATATAATTTTTTGTTTTTAAAAAATAAAATAAAAAAAGAATAAAAAGAATTAAGAAAACAAAATAAACGAAATAAATAAACAAAATAAAAAAAAGAAAAAAAAAGTGCAAAGGGGTGGTGGAACCACCCCTCCTTTGTTTTTTTTTTTTTCCTTTTGTTTTTAATTCTTTTATTTTTTTATTGTTTTTTTTTATTTTGTATTTCTACCACTACCATTAAAAAAATAAAAAGATTAAACAAAACAAAATAAACAAAATAAATAAACAAAATAAAAAGAAAAAGAAAAAAAAAGTGCAAAGTGGCGGTGGACCTCCTTTATTTTTTTTTTATTTTTGGGTTTTTTCTTTTGTTTTTAATTCTTTTTTTTTTGTTATTGTTTTGTTTTGTTTTTTTTAATGTTTTGTGTTTCTACCACTATCATTAAAAAAATAAAAAATAAAATAAAAAAATAAAAAAAAACTAAACAAAACAAAATAAACAAAATAAATAAAAAAAATAAAAAAGAGTGCAAAGGGGCGGTGGAACTGCCTCTTCTTTGTTAATTTTTTTTTTTTATTTTTGGTTTTTTTCATTTGTTTTTAATTCATTTGTTCTTTTATTGTTTTGTTTTGTTTTTTTTTTTTTATTATTTTTTGTTTTTACCACTACCATTAAAAAAATAAAAAATAAAATAAAAAAATAAAAATACTAAACAAAATAAACAAAATAAATAAACAAAATAAAAAAAGAAAAAAAAGTGCAAAGGGGCGTTGGAACCGCCCCTCCTTTGTTATTTTTTTTTATTTTTTGTTTTTTTCTTTTGTTTTTAGTTCTTTTGTTTTTATTATTCTTTTGTTTTTTTATTGTTTTGTGTTTCTACCATTACCATTAAAAAAATAAAAAATAAAATAAAAAAATAAAAATACTAAACAAAACAAAATAAACAAAATAAATAAACAAAATAAAAAAAAGAAAAAAAAAGCGCAAAGGAGCGGTGGAACCGCCCCTCCTTTGTTATTTTTTTTATTTTTGGTTTTTTTTCTTTTGTTTTTAATTCTTTTGTTTTTGCTTTTGTTTTGCTTTTTTTATTGTTTTGCGTTTTTACTAGCATTAAAAAAAATAAAAATTAAAATAAAAAAATAAAAAGACTTAACTAAACAAAATAAAAAAGAAGAAAAAAAAGTGCAAAGGGGTGGTGGAACCGCCCCTCCTTTGTTATTTTTTTTTTTATTTTTGGTTTTTTTCTTTTGTTTTTAATTCTTTTGTTTTTGTTTTTGTTTTTGTTTTTGTTTTTTTTATTGTTTTGTGTTTTCACTACCATTAAAAAAAATAAAATAAAATAAAAGAATAAAAAGACTAAACAAAACAAAATAAACAAAATAAAAAAATTCGGGCAGTTCCATTGCGCATGTGCTCGGTGGAACCATCCCTCTTTTGCTTTTATTAAATATAATTTTTATTTTTTATTTAGTATAATTTTATATTTTTATTAAATATAATTTTGGGTTTTTATTAAATATAATTTTTTGTTTTAATTAAATATAATTTTTTGTTTTTATTAAATATAATTTTTTTGTTCTTATTAAATATAATTTTGTTTTTTTATTTAATATAATTTTGTGTTTTTTTTATTAAATATAATTTTTTGTTTTTATTAAATATAATTTTATATTTTTTAAATATAATTTAATGTTTTTATTAAATAAAATTTTATATTTTTTTTAAATTAGGGTATTGTATATTTAATATTGAGAGTTAGAAAAAAAGTATAGAAATAGAAAAAAATAAACTAATAATACAAATGTGATGGTGACATAGTAGTTAAAACTCTCAATATCTCTCTCACACTCAGGTTCGAACCAGGTTCGAATCTGAGTGTGTGCGTATTTGTGCATTTTTACAACAAATTAAAAGTGGGTAGGCGGGTGGGCGGGACGTGGCCGGACGGGTGGGTTGTGGCTGGGTCAGGTGCGTGTGAGGGCAACGGGTCGGGTCGGGCAGCCGTGCACTTGGGTTTGCTTTTACTAATTTCAGCGACGAAAATATTTTCATCGATTAATAATCCGTCCTTAATGCATCGGTAATTAAGAATAATTAAAAAAAATAAAAAATTAAGTTACCGACGGATTATTAGTGACGGAAATATTTCCATCGCTAATCAGTGACGGATTAGTGATGGATTTTCTTAGCGATAGAAAATTTTCATCGCTAAATTAGCGACGTAACTTTCAGTGACGGAATTTTCCGTCGCTAATACTTTTAGCAACGGAAATTTGAGTATCAATGACGAATATTTCCATCGCTGATACTTGTTTTTTTTTGTAGTGAACAGAGTTGGCTAACCCATTGCATTAGCCAACTAAAGTATTGTGTTAGCTAACTTAGTGATTGTGTCAGTTGACAAAAATGAAGAATATATTAGCATAATCATTGATATACTCGACTAAGGGTCACTAAAGGCCTCTGTAGAAAATAAGGTGTCAATAGTTCCATCAATTTAGTTGACAAAGCCCAAACACACACTACAGAATAACCGACTAAAATTGAGAGCCTACCAACTAAGGTGATTCTGGACTTAAAAAAATTTTAGGCTCCAACAAGGTTGTCGACTAGCACATAAGGGATGCAAGCTAAGGTCTTAAGAACCCTAAAGTTTAAAACACGTGGCAGCCGACTAATAAATTGATATTTTTGACTAAGTAAATATATCAATCAACAAACATTTAAATTTAGTCTGCACCCAAAAGCTTTGAACATACAATCTTTCGACTAAACAAAAATATTAGTCGACTAATAAATATGAGATGAGAAGTAGTCGGCTAATTAGGAAGATTAGCCAACTAATGTCTAGATAGATGTCGACAGAAGATTAGAGATAGTTGACATGGACTTCACTAGTTAAGTGATTAGTCGAAAAGGACTTAACAATAGTCAACGAGTATTTAGGCATAGTAAAACAATTAGTCGACTAATGTTCAAGCATAGTCGATAGGATTTTATCTAAATCTAAAGCTTAGCCAACTACCCCAACATAATAGTCAACAAAATAGAAGCACCGATCAACAGATGAACTTAAGTCACAGAATATAGTCGACACCAAGAGAATACTAGTCGACGCAAGTTTAATTTTAGTCAGCATACTAAAGGTCAACACAAACATTAGTCAACTAAAACATTGAGACCTCCGACTAAGTAACAAAATTAGTCTACATATGTTCAAAATCAGTTTGCACTTAGTCTCGACTTAAAAGCCTTTGAAATACAATAGCTAACCAATGGTCTAACACTTTTGACTAAATGAAATCATTAGTCAACACATATTTAAAATTAGTCTGCACTGAAGAAGCAACCATGCCAATTAAGATTCTAACTAGGCAAACAAACTAGAGATGTCAATTAAAACCTAGTCAACTAAGAAGTAAATTATTCAACTAACTAACTATTGGAAATACTTAGTTGACTAAATAAATGTAGATGGGGACAAGAAATGGCCAGAACCTGGAATTTTTAAATTAACTAGTCAACAGAACACTTATACTAGTCGACATAACTTATGATAGTTTAAATAATAGTCGACTAAGGATATAAAGTTTCACACTAAACAAGACATATCAATTGCAACATAGTTGACTAAGTTTTCAAAATTGTCGACTATCAAGAGACATCAAATGTGATATAGTCAACTTAGTAAAAGAAGATGCCAACAATGAAAGAAACATAATTTGAATTTCAAATTGAATAGTTAATAGAACACTCATTCTAGTTGACACATTGTTTTTAACGTCTATTTCTGCAAAAAAGCAAAGAAGTAGTTGAAAGCATTAAATATATAGATTGTTGAGATATTATTAAAGAACATTCAAAATCTCACCAACCACACGGCTCTCTTGGCATGTAACATCGAAAATTCGGTGTTAAAAAATTATTTATTGAATTTTTAATTTTTCTTTGTAAAATACTATGAGCAATCGGATTGTAAATTGATTTTAGGCATGAAATGTAATATCAAAAAATTCAAAGTTTGAATTTTCAATTTTTGTTCTTTTATGGAATTAGGAAAAAAAAAGACTTGAAATTTGATTTTAATGTATTATTATTCCACATAAAATTCGGTGATTAGTCTTTTTGGAAAAATTTGTAGAAAATTTAAGTTCTTGGGTTCAAACCACCATGGGTGTATAAAGTGATGTAATTCTTTGTATTTATAAATTGTGAGTGGCCTTGTGACTTAGTAGGTTGACTTGTGTATAAATTGTGAGGGACAAGGGGATTTGAGGATTGGACAAGTAGACTTGGATGTGTGTGATGTATGAGAGGTAAGTGGACTTGTATGTTGATGAGCTGACTTGAGGCCATGAGGGTTGTGAGAAGCAAGTGGCCTTGTGGATGGGTAATTAGACTTGTGATTGTGAAGAATGAGAGTGACAAGTAAACTTGTGACTAGGAAGTACAAGGATGGAGTCTCCTCATGCTAGTGGGAGTCGCCTCATATGTGTGAAATATAAGGGACAAGGCTATTTATTGGGGTGTAGGTCAATTCCTGGGCATGAGATGGAGGGACAGGTTGTTGTGTGCCTTGGTTGAGGCGACCTAGTGAGTGAAATCGAGAGCAAAAATCGCCTTGAGCCATAGAAGAGATGACCTGGTGAGTGCGCAGACAACCTTGAGTTGGTCGGATCGACTTGTGAAACATTTGCATCGACCCGGTTAGTGTGCAGGATGGTACATCTGAGGCCTAAACTAGACGGGTTGACTTGTGCAATGCCTCAGCTTGACTTTCCTTCTCATTTTCAAGCCGAATTGCTCCCCAAGCAGGTCACCTTGGTCCCTAAAGGTCTTAGACACAAAAATCGACTTGTGATACTTGGCACCGACCTGTGTATATGAAAAATTTGTGAAATGACCAAAATGTCCTCCAAACCTCAATAAAACTTAAAAATTAGGAGGGGTAAAATGGTAATTTCACGGTCCATTATAATTACAGTTCAATGAAGCCCAATTTATTTTCTCTCCTCTCATTTGACGTTCGACTCTTTTCTCCCTCTCCATCTCCTCTTGCTCTCTCTCCATCTCTCTCTCAAAAATCAATTATCTCTTTACAAAATCACCCTATAAAGTTTTCAAACTCTCAATCAAACCCTTAGAGATAGATTTGGGGGGAAAATCTAGACTTTGTCTGAAAGGGAGGAAAAAGCTAGGGTTTTAGTGACTCAATGAACAAGGCTTGAATCAATCACAAAATTGAGGTAATTTCTTTCCCTTAAACTTAGATTTAAGTCCCTCATTAATCGATCAAATTTTGTTGTTGGGATTTAGGAGATGTAGTTGAGAAACATGAACCTAGGGTTAGTGAAATCATGAGAATTGGGAAAATGTGAATAGGAATATTTTATTGATGCAAATGGTATGTAATTGATGAACCTAGAAATGCACATTGATGAATTTGGGAAAAATTAGGGTTTCCATAAATTGGGAAAAATTGAATCAAAGAGAATTTAGATAGAAATGGGTTTTGATTATTATAGGTCAAAGCGATTGAAACCTAAAGAGGAACTAAACATTGAGTTGATTGTGAATTGGGAGTGATTACCCTCTTAAGAGATGAGTGGATGGTCCGTTGTGTCATAAATAAGTAAAATTTTTTCAAATTCTTTTATAAATGATTTTAAATGATTTAATATGATTTTGTATAGATTTTTGTGATTGTGGGATGACTAGAATGAGAATTCAAAAAATATATATATCTATTGTATTTATGAATGAATATGTGTCATATTTTACTTGAAATTGTGTTCATGGATATGCCGATAGTATTTGGTATTCTATTTGTTGGGATTATGGCACATTCAATGAGATTGGCATATTTGTGAAAGAATGGTGTATGTGTGGTAAATGGTTATAGTTATTCCCTTCACGGAACGACTCGACGGGGTGACGTGATTGGATTTTATTAGCTAGAGAGGTAGACGCGGTCTTTCTCTACCCATATTGTACTATATCTAGTTACATCCCAATGAGGTATGAGTCAACGCTAAGGAAGGGGGATGTAATGTTGTGAATTGAAAATTTCTTGGCAGGTTTCACTCGAATTCGGCCAAACCTTGGGCGGAAGTGGTTTCTTTGGGGAGACCCCGAGATTTTTGAAAATATGAAATTATGGATGCATCTCTTTTTAATTATCATGATTGTTTGGAATTATTTTATATTCGATAAATGGTTTGCGATATATGTTTTGATATTCCCACACTCAGCCCTCATTTATTATCACAACCATGCCATTACATTCTACTCATAGAGTATTCTTATACTTACCTCTCTTTTATCATTTTTTAAAGGAAGTTTAAGCGTTGGAGGTTTAGCTGACTCTAGTGTCGGATTCCGTCAAGTTCTAGTTTTGGGAAGCTTTCCATTGCCAGTATTAATCTTTCTTTGGTTGAGATTTTGAAGAGATTAGTTGGATCTATACAGAGGGAAGTCTTTTAAAATTGTAATTAAAACCTCATTTTGCCAGCCCTTTGAGAATTTCAAACTTTTAATTGTATTGAGTCTACTTTCAAACTTATAGAAAATTTTTGTGTGATTCTAAATGGTCGGGTTGACAAAGTGAATGTTGTGAGATAGGTATAGGTCGAGATGGTCCCTTGGATATTATTGTGAAGTATTGGAACATGTTGAATGCCTTGAGCTATCCTGGTATATGGGTAGGACATATCTGTATATCGGGGAAACGAGACGGTTGTCGCGTGCTTGACTCGAGGATCGGGATATGACAACTTTATTAGTATCAGAGTTTAGGTTCAATATTAGATATTTTGAAAGATTAGAGAATTTTCAAAAGTTTTTTTCCAAACAATTAATGGAATTTCAAAGATTTTTAAAAGTTTGGATGTTCAAAATTCCTTCAAATGGTTTTGAAAGCCTCCAATGGGTTTTAGAGAATTAGGAATATCATTTTTAGAGGGTTAAGTAATTAGTTCTTTGCTTGACCCTTTGTGTTAAACATAACTTTTCTTTTATAGATAATCATGTCTCCACGTAGATGAATGAAATATAAGCAAGATTCCTCCTCAGGAGTATGAGGATGAGTCATCCTTGCATACTCTTCCTCCTTTAGTATCTACACACCCAGCTCCTCCAATTGTAACACTGACACTGCGATGTCTGTACTAGTGTATTGTTCATGGAATATATATAATATTCCTCCGTTTATATATACATATAGAAAATTTTTATTTATATTGATTTTCGATTTTGAGGTGTTAAATTTAAATTTTTGGTATATTTAAAGTATTCGCATTTCCGATTTGTGGTGTAAAGTGAGTATAAAAATATATAGTTCAATATTTATTCATTTATTAATTGATTTATTTATTCATTTAATTATTTATAAATTTATATTATAAAAAGAAATATATATATATAATTATAATACTAAAAAAAAAAAAGATGTGGAAGCGCTGCGTTTTGGGCCAAAACGCGGCACTTCCCCTCCCTCAAATTGATTAGGGCTAAAGCCCTAATCCTCTCTTCTCTCTCCCGTCCCACGCTCTCTCTCTTCATCTCCCACGCACTCCGCCCCCCTCCGTCGTTCTCCCTCACTCTCTCCGCCACCGCACGCCACCAACCACCGTCATCACCGCCACTCTCTCTCTACCTTCCTCTTGGTTCTCTCTCTCTGCTCCCTTTCTCTCTCTATCTCTCACGATTCTCTCTTCCTCTCGCGATCTCTCCCGCACTCTATCCATCTCTACCGCCGTCCTCCGCCACTGCCGCCATCACCACCTCTGTTTCACTCTCCCTCTCTATCTTTCTCTCTCAATCGAACTCCCTCCTCTCTCTATTTCTCCTTCGCGACTCACTCGCTCTGTCTCTCTGTTTCTCACTCTCTGCCTCTCGATCTCACTCACTCTCTCTCTCTCTTTATTTCACACTGTCTCTCGATCGAGTTCTCTCTCCTCGCGCGCGTGATAGTCCCACTGCCCCTCTCTTCCTCGTTCGCGCGCGGCGCTGCTCCCTCGCCTGTTCGCATGCAATGCTCATCGCCACTTCAACACTCTTCTGCAACCCTCACAGAAGTCTCAACCGGCAGTCGTCAATCGACCCGTGAAAGCCCTAGACCGCGACTTGCGATTTCATCCAATGCGCAGGTAACAGCCATTCCTTTAAACAGTAGCTCTAGGGTTTGATTTCCTTTGGTAATTTAGACTAACTAAAGGAGTTTGCTTCAAATTGGAAGCTTTGCAAGTCTTGGACTGAACGAAGTGTATTCAGAAGTTAGGGTTGTGAACTGCGAAAACCCTAGGTGAGGAGATTTCTATTCTATTCGATAAATTGAATGAATCTAGGGTTGAATATAAGGTGAAAAGTTCTGTATGTGTTCAGAATATAAGTGGAATGCAAATAGAATACGATTTCTGAAATGTTTATATGTGATTATGAAGGTTAAGTATAGAATGTTACAGAAATTAGATTGTCTGATACGAAAGAAGCATCTTAAAGGATAATGGGATCGAGTTGAGTTGATTTGAATGGTTTCCTTTAGATTTAATTTGAAATATGCATAAAAGTATTAGGGTTTTGGGGTTGAAATGAAATGAGTCGAGAAATAAAGGATATTGAACATTTTATGTCTTTCTTAGGTTGTTTGGAGTTGTTGATTTGCACAATGATATGTATATGAAGGATAGTTTAAAAGTTGTAGTTATAGTTTAAGAATTGTCGTAGTCTTTTTCATTATAAGTTGTCCTGCATATAGGCAAATCTGAATACGATCTTCATGTTATGAAAATAGACTTCCATACCTTGAAAATGACATATGGTTTGAAATGTTTGGATGAGAATCGAAAAATGTATGATTTTTCAAAAATTTTCTATCCTGGAGAAAACTAATTATTGTATGTTTGTTTCCGACTTTGAGTGGTCTTTAGGATTAAAGTAGACTTGGCCTTGAATGTATTATTTATTTATAAATGAAATAAAATTGATGACATTAGAGTATATTCATGAATTGAAGAATTTGGGATTTGTATAAAATTTGGAAAATGGATAAATCCAAAAAATATTTGGAAATTTGATTATAATTATGATGATTTGATTAGGTTGACCTTCGTGGAGACTCGAGGAGTCAGTTTGGATTAATTGTGCAAATAGGGAGTGATCACCCTCACTAGAAAGTGAGTGGGACCCTAATCTCTTACATGAAATAGTGAAACCTGATTTTATTGTGTTTTTAATAAAACATGCTTTTGATATGCATTGTCTCGACGTATGGAATTGAAATTCAAATCTGTTTTGTGATTATTGGAGTGTCGTACTTATATTTTCTACGATTATACATCCATGTTTGAAAAGAAATGAAATTGTGCCACGATTTGAGAAACGGAATGTTTTCTATTCTACCATTGCATTGGTTTGTTGAATTTAAATGATTTTGATGAAATGTATTGGCACACGGATTTAAATTGTTTTGAGGATATGATGAGATGATTTGGCTATGTGGGTTGGATGCCTACTAGCTTGAGATGATATGATATGGAATTATTTGATTGATTCCGTAGCTACGAAGGGACTTTGTAGAAGCATGGGTTGCCCGGATACGCTTTTGCAGGAGGTATCCGCAAACATCCAGTTTATATATTTCGTAGGCATGAACGGTTAAACCCACATCGGGGGAGGATGTGTGTGACGCTACCGTCTAGCACCGGGCGGTGACCTATTGACGAGTTTGGGTAAGCAAGGGCTAAGCCCACGGCCAACGTCGGGGTAGAGAGCTACTTTTGAAACACTTTGCATAATAAAACCCCCGATGCGTCTGTCCTTGGTCATGGTTGACCTTTGCCAGGATCCTTTCGGCTAGCATTATGATCTACTCGATTTTAAATGGATGCATATATGTATGATATCGTGTGAATGATTAAATGAGTTCATTTTAGCAAACATATCATGATTTGTTACAAAATTCGAATTATTGGTTATGAATGATATTATTTGATACTCCAATGTTCACCTACATTATTAGTACTTGAGATTAATCCCCTCACTCACTGAGTATCCTCCCATAGATACTCACCCCTCTTCTTTCCTCCCTCAGATAGGATCGTTGTGCTAGAGCGACGTTCCAGACTCTAGAGGTTTCGGTTGATCATCGACGGGTTTGGTTCTTCTTGACGGTGAGATCTTAAGTTTAATTTGAAAGATGAATTACGTATTTTATTTTCGACCCTGCGAGGTCTTGTTGAGATCCGTAGTTGGACGTGTACTTAATTTGGGATGACTGTATAATTTATGTATATTTATTTGCGAAACTCTCACATTTTATTTGCATTGAGGCAATTGTACGTATTTGAATAATATTTGGGAAAATTTGTTGTAAATTATATAAAACTTAGGCTCGCTCAGTGTGGTGGCTGCTCATGCTCTAGTTTGGCATGACAGTAGAGGTCTGTGCCTTGCTGGTAATTTACTTAGCCTGGCGTTGTTCTGGATCTCTGCCGTGGTTGGTGGGTTGTTGTGAGGCCGGGATGACCCTTTTATTTTAATTACATGATGATTTTGAATTTTACAGGATTAAACAGATTTATTTGTACATGGGAGACCTCCGATTTATGGGGAGGTTCTGTCCGATTTTCTGTAAAAATACAGCCGGTATCCAGGGCAATGGGTGGCTGTTCATGATCTCGGTTCGGGGCATGACAATTCGATTGGTATCAGAGCCCTAGGTTGAGAACTGTGTTTGATAAAATAGTTTTGAAAATATTTCCAAGTATGATTTAAAAGTTCTCAATGCATATGAGAGTTTCATTACAGTCATGGGATCCCAGTACATGGTCTTAGGCATATGAGTTATTCTTTTTAGGGGATTAGATACGGTGCGTATCTAACCTAGCATATTAGTTCAATCAGTTCTTAAACGTATAATTTTATTTATTTTAGGGGGTTAGTTATTTCACAACTAACCCTAATCCTTGAATCATACCTAATTAAAGTTCTTCCTTTGTAAGGCTATGACTACTAGACGAGGTACTAAATTTGTACCTAAAACATCTAGATTACCCGAGGATGTTTCCTCGTCATGTGTACCCTTCTACCACTTTCTCAGCTTACTATTATAGCCATGGTTCCATCACCATCTTCAGATGCATTTAGGCAGGTGTATGATGGTACACCTCCTATTGGATTTAGATGCCACTCCTGCTATCATCGATGGCAGCGCCGACACTTACGGTCGTGCCTGTTCCTACCTACAGGACCTACTTATGTGGTACTGGATCCTCCACCGGTAGTCGTTCCTTTTATAGTGTTTAGTTTGAATAATACTACCTCCTCTACACTTGGGCGCATCTACGAGCTGACTCAGTTGGTCAAAGAAGCTCGTCAGTCAGGTTATACAGACTTCTCTGGACTCGGTAATGCCACAGCGGCTAAGCATTGGGTCAATCGGATCCGTCAGATCTTGACAGATCTAGGGTTGAGTGAGGAGTATAGGCTGCGGGTAATAAAGAGATTACTAGATGATGAGTACCCTTGTAGAAATTCCTTTGAACTAATATCTTGATGCCTAATTAGGTTGTAGTGTAAAAGTCACTTCAAGGGGAAATGATGTAGTGTAATTTAATGGTTGTTATGCTAGGGTTTTATGATTCATCGACACAAGTACCATATGAGAATTTTTATTTGTAGAGTTCATGTTGGGATTTAGTATATGTAAATGATAAGGCGTTAGGTTCTTTTCATTTTAAGAGATCTTTAAGTAAAAACGATATTTAGAGTACATAATTGTACATATATTGACTCATGATGATATGATGTTTGTAACAGACCAATGCAAATATCTGCCCACTTGGTCCAAAGTATTTCCCGTCTAATATGGGCGTTTGACTTCTTTATGTCAGCATTCTAGTATAAGTTTCTGTATTCATCTTTTGCTAATGAGGAAGCAGATAGAATTTATAAATAGCATTTACATGAAGATATAATCATAAATATTTAGTTTGTAGCAGATATTAGAGCATATGCACATCTTTTATTGTGCCATTTGAGCATGTTTCTTGGTGATTTGATATTTGGTTGTGTGAAACGCTACAAGTCATTTGTCTTATGGCGTAAGTCAAAATCAGGTGTAGAACACGTGATCATTAACTCCTTGTGACAAAAGATAAATATCCCAAGATACCGACTCATAAGAAGATTTTGTTCTATCATTCCTATGTATAGTGTCTAGAAGTAAGAGTTGATAAAAACTTTATATGGGTCCTTGGTAGGTGAGACAAAGGATTTCAAGTGCATCATAAATTCAAAGGACCTCTAAAAGTTGGATAAGGAAACTTGTGGAACTATTAGGGTAAAGAAGAGCCATTGTGGCATATAAAGATCTAAAATTTAGCTCTTGTTGGCAGTCATATAGGAATATGAAAAGGAGGTATTGAATAATAGATTCAAAAATAGATGGAGAGTTATGCAGATGCCCTACTATGGTTGCATATGGCTAAGTTAAGATGATTAATGTAGATATACTTTAACAGGTTGGAAATATTATGGGTGATTAAATATTAGCTTAATTCTAAAACATTGATGGCAGTGAAATCGTGAAAAGATTGCCCTTATAAGGAAATTAATGATTCGTAGCCTCTGACTCACTTGGTTCTTTTATTTCTTTGCTAAGCAGATGTCTTTAACGTTCTTTTGCCTTTGAGTAAGGAACTCCCTCATATGTCACCCTTGTTATTACCTCCTTTGTTCCAACCATTGATACTTTTAGATAAATAAATTTTTGCTATGGTAAAGTGTTGGTTTTGAAGGAGTGTTTGCCTAGGAACTTCATTGAGAGATCTTGAGAACTCCACTGAAAAATCTTTCTAGTTTTGTTAACACCCTATTATAGGGTAAGACATTTTGATGATTGGACATAAGATTATATTGATTTTGATTGTTTCTATGTATATTGTTTTCATAGATGATTGGTGGAGGTTGATCTCGATCTGACATTGGAAAGGGATAGGAGAAAACAGAAATTGGAAATTGTTATCATTTAGTATTTTCTTAAAATTTAATTCAAATATTAAGCGATCATGATTGCATGATAATGAATTTAAGGAGAGATGATTTTGATGTCTTGAGGTATTCATGGTGTTACTAATGATTTTATACCTTGATTGAAATTGGTGGAAATTGTCATTTGATTCTTTTTCCCTGGACATATAGTATTACTCATTGGTGGTCAACTTATTGAGGTTTTGAGTTGAGTTGTTTCCAAATTTAGAGATATTTGGGTCAACTTGTTGATAATTTGGTTAACTCCCTTATAGGAGATGTGAATGGACGGCTATGTTGCATGTGAATAGGCAAATGAATTCAAATTAATTTGTGAAATAAATTTTGAAATAAATTTTGAAAGAGATTTAAAATATTTTATGATTGTGGTGTGCCTTAAATGAATTTTGTGATAAATCCATGACTCGTGAATTGAATATTGATTTGTTTGCACCATGTTACGTTTGTATACACATATGAATTGCGAAATATTGCTCTATTTTATACATTGAATATGAATTGATTTTGGTATTGATTGTGGTAACATGGTGCTAGAAAAGATTAAGTCTTGCCACGGATCGAGGCCATGGAGGCAGCGTGGCTAAGGCTGAGATAGAGAAATTTTGCTTGGTGGTAGGCGAGATGGGAAGCCTTCACAAGCGGATCCCGTGATAACGTGGTGGGACCCCACGGAATTCCGGGCCAACGACAAGGAAACGGGGTATTTTATTAAAAATTATGAAAAAAAATTTCTTGGCGGATTCTACCGACTACCATGGGTAGGAGGATGGTTTTGGCAAACCCCAAAATTTTTGAAAAGAAAATATAAAGTGTTTATTAAATTAGAAAATATGAGTCATGGAAAATTTGATGTGAATTTATATTTTTACAAATGATTTTGGCATTATACGGGAGTGAATTTCTATATGTGTTTGGCACAACTACCTTCATCCGTCATTCATGCTCAATATGCCATTGTCGTCTATTCACTAAGAAATTTATATGCTTACTCCAGTCTTTCCTAATATTCTTTAGAAGAATCTTAGATTCGAAACATGAACTTTGATTTTTAACAACTGCTAAGATCAAATTTTGAAAACCACATTTATGCATAACAAGTAAGATATGCGTAACAAGTAAAACATGATAGTATTATTATAAATGAGACTTACAATGGCAGGTACCTATGATAAAAATGATTCGCTTCAGTAGGTTTTTATTTTGTTTGACGAGTTAATGTTACTTTAGATAGAATGATTGATAGTAGAAAGATTTTATACGATAATGCCTTGAGAAGATCTATATTTATCTAGGAGATGTTTTGTTGATTTAATCATTTTGGTGATATAGTTTTGTCTAATGAAAGGTTTACTTGTAACCATAGGGAAGACTTATTGCTGTTCATGTTGGGAGCCCCTTTCATATAATAATAAGCAGCTGGATTTTTAGAAAGAAAATGAAAGGGGTGGATCCAGAATTTTACCACTATTGGTGACTTTTTATTTTAGTAAATTGTTCTTAAAATATTCAAATATGGAGGAATAAAGCCTTGATTTTGTTATTTAGTAAGCATAGACCCTTAAATTTAATGATAGTTCAATCAGTTAAGGTAAATGAACTAAAGGAATTGAGGCCATCAAGTTGTTATGGGTGAACTCCAAGTAATTAGGTTTTTTATTTCTCCAATCTCTACTGGAATGGAGCCATTGGGTTGATTAAAGTCGAGTAACCAAGTCAAGGAGGAAACCTGAGAGCCCAAGGAGACTATAAGGAGACAGTACCCTTACTTATTTACTGTATAGCCTTCTTCTAGTTTCAAGGACGAAACTTATTTTTAGGGGGTTAGAAAATATAACACTGACACTGCGGTGTCCGTACTAGTGTATTGTTCATGAAATATATATAATATTCCTCCGTTTATATAAACATATAGAAAATTTTTATTTATATTGATTTTCTATTTTGAGGTGTTAAATTTAAATTTTTTGGTATATTTAAAATATTCGTATTTCCAATTTGTGGTGTAAAGTGAGTATAAAAATATATAGTTGAATATTTACTCATTTATTAATTGATTTATTTATTCATTTAATTATTTATAAATTTATTTTATAAAAAGAAATATACATAATTATAATACTAAAAAAAAAAGATAAGGAAGCGTTGCATTTTGGGCCAAAACGAAGCACTTCCTCTCCCCCAAATTGATTAGGGCTAAAGCCCTAATCCTCTCTTCTCTCTCCCGTCCCACGCTCTCTCTCTTCATCTCTTACGCACTCTGCCCCCTCCGCCGCTCTCCATCACTCTCTCCGCCACCGCACGCCACCAACCACCGTCATCACCGCCACTCTCTCTCTACCTTCCTCTCGGTTCTCTCTCTCTCCGCTCCCTTTCTCTCTCTATCTCTTGCGATTCTCTCTTCCTCTCGTGATCTCTCCCGCACTCTTTCCATCTCTATTGCCGCCCTCTGCCACTGTCGCCACCACCACCTCTGTTTCACTCTCCCTCTCTATCTTTCTCTCTCAATCGAACTCCCTCCTCTCTCTATTTCTCCTATGCGACTCGCTCGCTTTGTCTCTCTATTTCTCACTCTCTGCCTCTCGATCTCACTCTCTCTTTCTCTCTATTTCACGCTGTCTCTCGATTGAGTTCTCTCTCCTCGCGCGCGCGACAGTCCCACTGCCCCTCTCTTCCTCATTCGCGCACGGCGCTGCTCCCTCGCCTGTTCACGCGCCTCCCACTACAACACTCTTCTGCAACCCTCACAGAAGTCCTAACCGACAATCGTCAATCGACTCTTGAAAGCCTTAGACCGCGACTTGCGATTTCATCCACTATGCAGGTAAGAGCCATTCCTTTGAATAGTAGGTCTAGGGTTTGATTTCCTTTGACAATTTAGACTAATTAATGGGGTTTGTTTCAAATTGGAAGCTTTGCAGGTCTTGGACTGAACGAAGTGTATTTGGAAGTTAGGGTTGTGAACTGCGAAAACCCTAGGTGAGGAGATTTCTGTTCTATTCGATAAATTGAATGAATCTAGGGTTGAATCTAAGGTGAAAAGTTCTGTATGTGTTTGGAATGTAAGTGGAATGCAAATAGAATACGATTTTTGAAATGTTTATAAGTGATTATGAAGGTTAAGTATAAAATGTTACAGAAATTAGATTGTCTGATACGAAAGAAACATCTTAAAGGATAATGGGATCGAGTTGAGTTGATTTAAATGGTTTCCTTTAGATTTAATTTGAAATATGCATGAAAGTATTAGGGTTTTGGGGTTGGAATGAAATAAGCCGTAAAATGAAGGATATTGTATATTTTATGTCTTTCTTAGGTTGTTTTGAGTTGTTGATTTGCACAATGATATGTATATGAAGGATAGTTTAAAAGTTGTGGTTATAGTTTAAGAATTATCGTAGTCTTTTTCATTATAAGTTGTCCTACATATAGGCAAATCTGAATACGATTTTCATGTTATGAAAATAGACTTCCATACCTTGAAAATGACATATGGTTTGAAACGTTTGGATGAAAATCGAAAATTGTATGATTTTTCAAAAATTTTCTATCTTGGAGAAAACTAATTATTGTATGTTTGTTTCCGACTTTGAGTGGTCTTTAGGATTAAAGTAGACTTGGCCTTGATTATATTATTTATTTATAAATGAAATAAAATTGATGACATTAGAGTATATTCATGAATTGAAGAATTTGGGATTTGTATAAAATTTGGAAAATGGATAAATCTTAAAAATATTTGGAAATTTGATTATAATTATGATGATTTGATTAGGTTGACCATCGTGGAGACTCGAGGAGTCAGTTTGGATTAATTGTGAAAATAGGGAGTGATCACCCTCTCTAGAAAGTGAGTGGGACCCTAATCTCTTGCATGAAATAGTAAAACCTGATTTTATCGTGTTTTTAATAAAATATGCTTTTGATATGCATTGTCTCGATGTATGGAATTGAAATTCAAATCTGTTTTGTGATTATTGGAGTGTCGTACTTATGTTTTCTACGATTATGCATCCATGTTTGAAAAGAAATGAAATTGTGCCATGATTTGAGAAACGGAATGTTTTCTATTCTACCATTGCATTGGTTTGTTGAATTTAAATGATTTTAATGAAAAGTATTAGCACACGGATTTAAATTGTTTTGAGGATATGATGAGATGATTTGGCTATGTGGGTTGAATGCCTACTAGCTTGAGATGATATGATATGACATTATTTGATTGATTCCGTAACTACAAAGGGACTTTGTAGAAGCACGGGTTGCCCGGATATGTTTCTGCAGGAGGTATATGCAAATGTCCAGTTTATATATTTCGTAGGCACGAACGGTTAAACCCACATCGGGGGAGGATGTGTGTGACGCTACCGTCTAGCACCGGGCGGTGACCTATTGACGAGTTTGGGTAAGCAAGGGCTAAGCCCACGGCCAACGTCGGGGTAGAGAGCTACTTTTGAAACACTTTGCATAATAAAACCCCCGATGCGTCTGTCCTTGGTCATGGTTGACCTTTGCCAGGATCCTTTCGGCTAGCTTTATGATCTACTCGATTTTAAATGGATGCATATATGTATGATATTGTGTGAATGATTAAATGAGTTCAATTTAGCTAACATATCATGATTTTTTGTAAAATTCGAATTATTGATTATGAATGATATTATTTGACACTCCAATGTTCACCTACACTATTAGTACTTGAGATTAATCCCCTCACTCACTGAGTATCCTCCTATAGATACTCACCCCTCTTCTTTCCTCCCTCAGACAGGATCGTTGTGCTAGAGCGACGTTACAGACTCTAGAGATTTCGGTTGATCATTGGCGGGTTTGGTTCTTCTTAACGGTGAGATCTTAAGTTTAATTTGAAATATGAATTACATATTTTATTTTCGACCCTGCGAGGTCTTGTTGAGGTCCGTAGTTGGACGTGTACTTAATTTGGGATGACTATATAATTTATGTATATTTATTTACGAAACTCTCACATTTCATTTGCATTGAGGCAATTGTACGTATTTGAATAATACTTGAGAAAATTTCTTGTAAATTGTATAAAACTTAGGCCCGATCAGTGTGATGGCTGCTCATGCTCTAGTTGGGCATGACAGTAGAGGTCTGTGGTTAGGATTGCTGGTAATTTACTTAGTCTGACGTTGTTCTGGATGTCTGCCGTGGTTGCTGGGTTGTTGTGAGGCCGGGATGACCCTTTTATTTTAATTACAGGATGATTTTGAATTTTACAAGATTAAACAGATTTATTTATACATGGGAGACCTCCGATCTATGGGGAGGTTCTGTCCGATTTTCTGTAAAAATACAGCCGGCATCCAGGGCAACGGGCGGCTGTTCACGATCCCGGTTCGGGGCGTGACACCAATTGGGGTTCCTGCACCTCCCATAACTGCCCTCTTGCAAGTGATGGTGTGATAAAATACCTATAGAGTGCAGTTTCAAGCTCCACACCAAACTTTAGCTCCTCTACCGGTTCCTTCTCCAATACCGGCTGTCACACCAAGTACTGTTGTAGCATCACCTCCTCTGATTATTGTATCAACGGATCGTCCTACCATTGAGTTGTCAAAACTAATCAGAGGTGAGGCAACTCGGATGTGAGACTTTCTCTGGCATGTGGGATGCCTCGGTGGCCAAGGATTAGATTGGACGAATTCAGGAAACCTTTATCGACATGAGGTTGGATGACGAAATGTAATTATGGATATCAATGAAATTATGGGATAAGAGTGTGTGAATTTAGTGGGAAAATGTGAAGGGTAGGATAACTACACCTTCTACATGGGGAGATTTTCTTAGAACCTTTGAAGAAAAGAATTACACGCGGTTCTATAGGGACCAATAAAGAGAGGAATTTTTCAAGTTAGCTTAGAGGAATAAGATGGTAGTGGTGTTGAGACAGAACTTAGGGAGCTTGTTATTTATGTTCTGGAGTTTGTGAACTCTCAAGAATCCCTGTGTGCGAAGTTTGAATCGGGACTGAACTTAAACATAAGGGAGAAAATGTCAGTAACTAAGGGCCATACATTTTTAGATGTTCTGGAATTAGTCTTGAGGGCTGAGAAAATGGTGTTGAAAAGAGATAAGGTTAGAGAACACTATGGGAAGAAGAAGAGATCCGACAAGTTCACACTGGGCTAAAGCTCCAAGAAGAATAGAAACATGGGCTCCTATAGTGGTAGTTCCGTCACAAGATCGGTTGGCTCTTCGCAAGACCAATCTCATTTAGGTCAAATACTCCTAGTGATAATGTTGGATCAGGACTAAGATCAAGAGAAATTAAAGGAGAACCTTGCCCAAATTGTAAGGGATACCACTCGGGTTCGTGTAAGGAACCTAGAAAATGTTACCATTGTGAGAAGAAGGGTCACCTTCAATACTCTTATCCAGAGTTGAATGTGGAAGGGTAAGGGAATCGATAAGTTTGGGGTCCCTTTAGTGGTTCCAAAAGAGACCCGGTAACTATTTTGGTACCTTCCACTAGTGCTACTTTGAGAACGAGAACGGGAAGTAACTCCATAGCTATCCCTACTCAACATCCTCAACCAAGTACTCAAACGAGAATTTATGCAATGATGAACAAGGATGCATAAGACAATCTGGACATAGTAATAGGTAAATCTCCTAGAACTTGAATTTATAGAAATTTGGATACAAATACTATGTGATTTTGAGTGCATGATTTTGAATTTGAGACATATTGGCGATACTGCATGACATTGAGGTAATTAGGAATGAATTTAAATACCTTGTGATAGTTATGGTGGCATTGAGGACTATAAATTTTGGTGGATTTTTGGTAGGACACTTGATATTTTTCTTTCCATCCTTATAGCCACCTGATTTTGCATATGAGCCCTTGAGTTATTTAGGGCATGCCACCTCTTTTAAGTGCTTTTGAGGATCATAAGTGATTTAATTTATTAAAATATGCTACTTAGCACTTATAATATATGGGTTATTAATGTCATCTTCTGTGAGGAGATATAAAGTTGAACTACAAGATTTGTTAGTTATTTGGGTCAAGGTGAATGTTGAGCTCGAATGTGTAATATTAAAACGATTGAAACTATGTAATTATGTTGAGAGATTATAGTTTTAACTAATGGATCCTACCCTCCAAATGTCATGGGAATGAAGGGATGCCCATGTTTGGGAGCAAAAATTATTTTGTATTTATTAAGGAATATTGAGAAGGTTTGAGCATGATGGAAAGGTTGTTAGAAAATGAGATTGCTAGTGTTGTCGCCGGATACTCCACATTGATGGATCTTTATGGGTTGATAGCAAGATCGAGTCTTGGGGTGAGGTCCTCTATTTCTTATAACCTTAGTTGAAAATGGATAGGAATAATGAGAATGACTCCTTTATTGAGAAACTACAAATGGTTGAACAATCAAATTTCATTGTTATCATAACTTTACTAGACTGGGTGGGTTGTCAATTAAATATTGACTTTTATTAAGGAGTCTGTAATAGATTATGAAATTCTCCTCTTAGATGACTTTTGGTTTAGTGAACTAGATGGAATATTTGTGTAATTACATGCATAATAGGAGGAGTGATTTTCTAAAGAGATGTATCTCGTGTAAGCATGACTACTTGCTTAAAAAGATTTGTGACTTGCAATATATAGACTTCTTTTTATAAATATGAAGGTGAAAAAATAATAATAATAAATAAATAAATAACGTAGACTGCCAACAAGCCTCTTTTGTACAGACTACTCTTTAGCTATGGAAAATTTGGTTGGGTTATTTCAATATGCATCATTAAACGATGCCAGATATAATTGGTGTTTCTAAAGTGGCCAATGTTGCTCAGAGAAGCAACCTCTATAGTGCGGGAAATTCATCTCCTATAGTGCTGGATAGGAGTGTAGGCCCCTGTACCATGTTATGCTCACTCGAATGTGATTAGGAATTCAAGGTTGAGCTTGTTTCGTAAATTATGAGAAGCTATTTTGTGACAAGGAGGTTGAAAAATATTTTGAGCAAGGTGAATTTTACCCAACAACTCAACACTTCATGCCCATTCAAAGTTTACTTGACATAACTAGTTTTATAGAACTTGTCTTGCATCTTTAGTTTACATTTCTGAACTTGGGGTACTCTGCACTAGGGGTTCCTATTATGTGTTTTGTTTTGCATATCATGCTATCATTATGATTGTCCCATGGCCAGAAATGGAGAAGACAAGATGAACCTCAATATGGAATTTTATATTGAAATAGCTTAGAGCTCTAGGAAAGGTAATGTAACATTTGCAAAGAAGGGAGTTTTAATAAGCTATATCATGCCAATCAAAGACTTGATTGCTGGTATAGTGGCTATTATTAAAGATAGGAAAAGAAGAGATTTGGGAATCCTAGAATGTTATGTAGAGACAATACCCTTATTTATTTGAGGTATGAATTTTATTTTAAATTTCGATGATAAACTTTTTTTTAGGGGGTTAAGTGTTGTAACACCAAAAATTCAATGTTAGAAATTATTTATTAAATTTTCAATTTTTCTTTGTGAAATACTAGGAGAAATTGGATTGTAAATTATTTTTTGGGTATGGAATGTCATATCAAAAAATTTGGAGTTTGAATTTTCCATTTTTGTTTTTTATAGAATTAGGAAAAAAAAAGACTTGAAATTGGATTTTAAATGTATTATTATTCCATATAAAAATCAAAGATTTGGATTGGCTCGGTGGTGATTAGCCTTTTTGGAAAAATTTAGAGAAAATTCGAGTTCTTGGGTTCAAACCACCTTGGTTGCATAAGGTGATGTAATTCTTTGAATTTATAAATTGTGAGTGGCCTTGTGACTTAGTAGCTTGACTTGTGTATGCGGAAATTGTGAGGGACAAGAGGACTTGAGGATTGGACAAGTAGACTTGTATGTGTGTGATGTATGAGAGGTAAGAGGACTTGTATGATGATGAGTAGAGTTGAGGTTATGAGGGTTGTGAGAAGCAAGTGGCCTTGTGGATGGGTAAGTAAATTTGTGATTGTAAAGAATGAGAGTGACAAGTATACTTGAATTGGGAACAAGTAGACTAGTGACTATGAAATACAAGGATGGAGACACCTCATGCGTGTTGGAGTCGCATCATATGTGTGAAATATAATGGACAAGGTTGTTTGTTGGGGTGTAGGTCGAATCCTAGGCATAAGATGGAGGGACAGGTCGATGTGTGCCTTGGGTCAGGTGACCTGGTGAGTGAAATTGAGAGCACAAGTCGCCTTGAGCCATAGAAGAGACTACCTGGTGAGTGTGCAGACAAGATCTCTGAGTCTTGACATTGACCCGGGTAGTGAGCAAGATAGTTTCTCTGAGGCTTGAATTAGACGGGTCGACTTATGCAATTCCTCAGGTCAACTTGCCTTCTCAATTTCAAGTCGAATTGCTCCCCAAGTAGGTCACCTTGGTCCCTGAAGGTCTTAGACACAAAAGTCGACCTGTGATACTTGGACCGATCCGTGCACATGAAAAACTGTGAAACGACCAAAATGCTCCCAAACCTCAATAAAACTTAAAAATTAGGAGGGGGAAAAAATGGTAATTTCATGGTCCATTATAATTACACTTTAACGAAACCCAATTTATTTTCTCTCCTCATTTGACATTCGACTCTTTTCTCCCTCTCCCTCTCCCTCTCCTCTTGCTCTCTCTCCATCTCTCTCAAAAATCAATTATCTCCCTACAAAATCACCCCATAAAGTTTTCAAATTCCCAATCAAACCCCTAGATAGAGATAGATTTGGAGGAAAAATCTAGGATTTGTCTGAATAGGGGGAAAATATAGGGTTTTCGTGACTTAATGAACAAGGCTCGAATCAACCATGAAATTGAGATAATTTCTTTCACTTAAACTTAAATTTAAGTCCCTCATTAATAGAGCAAATTTTATTATTGGGATTTAGGAGTTTAGTTGAGAAACATGAACCTAGGGTTAGTGAAATCATGAGGATTGGGGAAATGTGAATACGAATATTTTATTGATGTAAATGGTATGTAATTGATGAACCTAGAATTGCACATTGATGAATTTGAGAAAAATTAGGATTTCCATAAATTGGGGGAAATTGAATCTAAGAGATTTTAAATAGAAATGGGCGCTGATTGTTATAGATCAAGGCAATTGAAACCTAAAGAGGAACTAGACATCAAGTTGATTGCGAATTGCGAGTGATTAACCTCCCAAGAGGTGAGTGGAAAATCCATTGTGCTAAAATAAGTAAAATTATTTCAAATTCTTTTATAAATCATTTTATATGATTTTGTATAGATTTTGTGATTATGAGATGTCTGAAATGAGAATTCGAAATGTATATGTATCCATTGTATTTATGAATGAATTTATGTCATATTTTACATGAAATTATGTTCATGGATATGCTGATATGATTTGATAATCTATTTGTTGGAATTATGATACATTGAATGAGATTGAGATATTTGTTAAAGAATGGTGCATGTGTAGTAAATGACTATAGGCTTTCTCTTCACGGAGCTACTCAATGGGGTGACGTGGTTAGGTTTTATTAGCGAGGGAGATGGATGCAGCCTTCCTCTACACATGTCGTACATATCTGGTTGCACCCCGATGAGTTACGAGTTAACGCCAAGGAAGGGAAATGTAGTGTTGTGAAATAAATGGATTGAAAATCTGTTGGTGGGTTTTCACTCGGGTTCGGCGAAACTTTGGGGGAAGTGGTTTCTTTAGGGAGACCCTAAGATTTTTGAAAATATGAAATTGTAGATACATCTTTTTTTAATTATCATGATTGTTTGGAATTATTTTATATTTGATTAATGGTTTGCGATATATGTTTTGACATTCTTACACTCACTCCTCATTTATTGTCACAATCATACCATTGCATACAACTCACTGAGTATTCTTATACTCACTTTTCTTTTATTATTTTTCAGAGAAGTTTAAGTGTTGAGGGTTTAGCTGATTCGAGTGAAAGATTCCATTAAGTTCTAGTTTTGGGAAGCTTTCCATTATCGGTATTAATCTTTCTTTGGTTGAGATTTTGAAGAGATTAGTTGGACTTATACGGAGGGAATTCTTTTGGAATTGTAATTAAAATCTCATTTTGTTACCTCTTTTGGAATTTCAAAATTTTAATTGTATTTAATTCTTTTACTTTTTTTCATTGAGTCTACTTTTGAACTTATGGAAAATTTTTGTATGATTCTAAATGGTCGGATTGACTAAGTAAATGTTGTGAGATAGGTATAGGTCGATGGTCTCTTGGATGTTGTTGTGAGATATTGGAACAAGTTGAATATCTTGTGTTATTTAGGTATATGGGTAGGGCATACTCGTATGCTGAGGTAACACAATGGTTGTTGCATGCTCAACTCGAGGGTCGGGACATGATCTTCCAATAAATACATAGAAGAGGAGAGAGAAACAGAGAAATGCAGTAAGCGAAAATGAAGTACTAAATATTCTGAATATTCACAATCACTACAAAAAAAATACGCTTTTAGCGACGGAATTTAGAGGCCGGCCGGTAGGCAGACGGTTTCTATAAAAAAACTTAAATGTGAAATTTAGCAACAGAAATTAAAATCCGTCGCTAATTAGCGACGGAAATATAATCATTCACTAAATTTTATGACAGAAAAAAATTTCGTCGCTAAATTTAGTGACGGAAAAAAATCCGTCGTTAATTAGCGACGGAAAATGAAATCCATCGCTAATTAGCGACGAATATAAAATCTGTCACTAAATTTAACGACGAAAAAAATCCGTTGCTAAATATAGCGACGGAAAAAAAAAATTCGTCACTAATTAGCGACGGAAAATGAAATCCGCCGCTAAATTTAGCCACGGATTTTTTTTTCTGTCGTTAAATTCATCGTTAAATATAATTTTATATTTTTATTAAATATAATTTTATGTTTTTATTAAATATATATTTATATTTTATATTTTAATTAAATTAGGGTATTAATTTTTATTAAATATAATATTATATTATTTAAATATAATTTTATGATTTTTTTAAAGATAATTTTGTAAATGTATTAAATATAATTTTGTATTTTTATTAAATAGAATTTTATATTTTGTATTTTTGTTAGATTAGATAATATTTTTAATGGTGAGAGTTAGAAAAAAAAGTATTGCAGTATAAAAAAAGGTATATCAAATAAATTAATGTGGCATAGTGGTTAAGAGCGTTTTAGATAACTCTTTAAACCCAGGTTCGAATCTTGGCAAAATCATATTTTCTGTAAAAAAAAATAAAGCAACAAAAGGTGGTCATGCGCGGGCGGGCAAGGGCTGGCGGGGTGTGGGCATGGGTGGGCAAGTAGCAGGGAGCTAGGGTGGTGGTAGGTGGTGGCCGGCGGGTGGGCGGACGGGTTCTATAAATAAAAAAATTAAATACAAAATTTAGCAACGGATATCATTTTCTGTCTCTAAATTTAACGACGGATTTGGTTTTCCATCACTAAATTTTGCGACGGAAAATGATATCTGTCGCTAAATTTTTGCGACGCATTATTAGCGACGGAAATTTTTCCGTCATTATATTCTTCGTTAAAAGTTTTAGCGACGAATTTTTCTAAAATTTTTGTCGCTAAAGCCGTCGCTAAACCCTTGTTTTTTTGTAGTAAATATTCTAAACTTCTAACGACACACCATTTTTTCTTACTTCTGGAAAATTCTCTTTGTGAGATTCAAGTATGTAATATTTGAAGTTATAGCTTCATTCACTATAACATTTATTCTCCTATTGTACATAAAGTTCAAAGACTAGGGACAAGTTTTTGGTCTGGGGTTTAGAGAGAGAAACAATCTATAAGAGGTTGGATTAGTGTATTGTGTAAAAACACTATGAAGGTCTAACTTGCACCTAGAAGCAAGTTTATTGTACTTTTTGGGTTTCAAATAGTGAAAACCCAAGTGTAGTCTAGGAGTGGACGTATATCGGTTTGGTAGAATCATTATAAAATCCTTATGCTTTGTTTTAGCTTTTATCTTCCATTTATACTCATTTCTCTTTCTCTCTACAACTTCTTCAACTTACCTCCAATCTCAAAAATTGAAAAATATCCAAATTATTGAAGAAGTAACATACAATCTATTAACCTCTCTAAATTGTATTTTAATATTTTAAAATTTTATGCAAAAGATGGCTGCAGAGGGCGATCAGCCTGTTGATCGACACATTGAGATGTGGTCATTGGCAAGACATGAGTAATTAATTATAGGGAAATTTATATTTTTTATGTTTATAATTTTTGTGATACATTGTGAAACAATTAAATGAAATAGTACGACGCAATTAGAAAACACTTTTCGATAATTAGGTGAGTGTTCGACGACCGTGGGGCAAGTCAAATATTTACTTTCTTCATTCTCAATATTTTTTTTGTATATTAATTAATTATTTTAATTTTTCAAATTGTAAAACAACTTTAAGTGGGACGAATGGTTGAGCCACGCTATAGAACAAATTTCAACAAGAAGGCTGATGTTTTTATACGTAATGCCATGAACAAGGCTTAGGAAGACAAGAAAGAAGCTGGAGTTCTTCGCCAAATGAACTCGTGACTGAGGACAATATGGACTTGTGGGCTTAGTCATCCAATTTAGTCATCTCCGATAACAGTGGCATGTAGAACCTGAAATGCCGGATTTTCGGGCAAGGGAGTTTAGAGTCATGAGAGCACGTTGAGAAGAACAAGAAATCCAGATTTGCTGCTTCGATCTTCTCTCAACCGACAATAGCAGTCAACACAATGACGTGCTCCCCTGGGAAAATGCGGAACTTAGAGTTCAATTTGAACGGGTGACTCATAATCTGCATTACCTATTCGGGTATGGTTCAAATTGTTGGGATTAAGTCTTTGTTGTTATATAATTATTTTTCACATTATTGTGAATTTTCAATTTGAATGTAAATATTTTTGTAAAATTTAAACATATTTTTTATAACCTTTTTCTTATTTTTTATTATTGTTAATTTTCAATTAATTAAGAAAAATTACTTTTAAAAAACAAAAATTAAAGGTCGTGACACCTTTAAGCGACACAACAAAAAAATCACCATTTTGCAATGAATTTTGTGACAAATTTTTAAGAAAAATTTATTACAAAAACAATTTGCGACAAATTTAGTGACAAACAATTTTTTATCACTATCAGCTCGTCGTAATTTTTAGCGACGAAAAATTAAAATTCATCGCAAATTAGCGACAAATTTTGTGACAAACCATGGTTTGTTGCTAATCTGCGACGAACCGAGGTTCGTCGCTAATCTGCGATGAAGCCAAGTTTGTTGCAATTTTCATTTTGGTCGCAAATTTCGTTACAAACATATTTAGCAACGAATTTTGTAACAAATGTGGATATTTTGTATTGAAATTTTAACAACAAATTTTGCAACAAAAATCAAATTGAATTTTATAATTTGACCATCCATCCTGTATTCCTTGTTCCTATATCTCATTCAACATCATAATAAATTAACAATCAATCAACCAGCTATCTAATAGTATCAACCAAGTATCAAACAATAATATCATCAACAAAGCACATGATCAACATCATCAACATTATCAACATAATCATTTATTAACTATTAAATAACAATAAATAATGTCAACAACAAACACAATACAAAGTGAAAATATTCAAAGATAATGGTATGCAAAAACTACATTTAAATGTAACCATCAAATAACAAATAAAATATCAAGAAACACCACCATTACCATCATCATCACCATTACCATCACCATCGAATTCCCAAAAATCCAAAATTATGCACCAATTTTCGTCTGTTATGTAATTTAACTTCCTTCTACTAGTTTTGGCATGACTTAATACCTCTCGAATGTGATGACCACATTTCTTGTTAAAAAATGTTCTTATTTCAAACTCCTCCGCCTCGTCCCAAGTGAACTTTCGCTACAATAAACAATAAAATAATTAGTTATATTAAAATTATAAATTTAGTTTATATTTGAACTTAAAGACATAATTTACCTTGAATTCTCTCTACCATAACTCCTTTGTTTCATCTGGTGTACTTGTGAAAGATAGCCACTTCCCTCCCCAATGGTTGTTCACAATTTGATTAAGCTTTTGAATAACATATATATGATTTGTGAATCTGTTATAATATTACGAATAAAGAATGATAAGTAAATAAGATAATTAAAAAAATCATATGCTACATAAATAAAAGAATAAATAGTGATAAACAATCAAGTTTAATACTTACGAATCTCCACTAGGGACAATCACCTCTTGCGTGTCTTCTCCCCCGACATGCGAATATTGCACCGAAGGTGCAACCGAAGGAGACGACGACGGTGCACCTGTAATACATAAAGGAGTATGGGAGGGTCCAGCTGAAGCGAACTGCGACCATAAAGACTCCGGTCTTTCATCATTACTTCTTCTATGCCCCCCACGTCGATACTATCAAACATAAATGTTAACTTCGCAAAGAAAATAAAAATTGTCAACTTTAAAAAAATATAATGGAGTACATAAAAATACTTATCATATTTAAATTAACACAATATTAGCTTCTCGCAAACCACTAAAAGTAAAAAAATTCGTTTCAAATTATCTATAAAAAAGAAAACAATATATTAACGAACTAAATATAAAAAAATAAATAAACTTGAGCCACTAAATATGAAACAAATTGAGAATTGAAATTAAACAATTAAAAAAAACAATCAATATTAGAGTTTTATTTGAAATAAGTAAAGCCAGTAATAAATGAATGGAAAAATTCAAATAAAATAGTAATTATAATGTTTACAAAAAAAAAGTCGAAGAAGGCGTACGAGAGTCAGCAATCAGTCGAAAAGCACGAACACAGCCACTTCTGTCAGTTTGTCCTCTACCACCATGTTTTTTAAAAGCAAAAAAAAAAAAAAAACAATTTTATGTCACATCATTTTGACCTTAATGTATTTTCATTGTCAAACGACTAAGAAAAAAAAATCATATTTTATAAGAAAAACATATACGAAGATATCAAATATTGTCACATATGAAGATAAAATTTAATGTTTTAAGAAAAGAATACTTACCGGCCATCAAATCTAAGTCCAAAAATGGTTACAAGATGCAAGCCATACAAATTCCCCGTAGTCAGATCACAACTAGATATAATAAGCCAACTCAAACTTCCATTGGATACAGTATAATGAGTTAACAAATAAGGGAATTGGAATACCTATTGCTCTTGCAAGATTTAGACTTCCATTGACACTTCCGGCATGAATAAAACCACCTCCCTTTAGTATCCTATCCTTCTCAACCTCAAGATCAGGCACAAGTCAATAAATAAAGATCACTCCGAACAATGAATTTGGGAAGATCAAACCTACAAATCCACAAAGACATATGGTTAATAAATTTGAGAAAAAAAATACAAAACATTAATCAGTATAATTATGTAATTATTAGGAAATTTGTAAAAAAAAAAAAACATTAAAAAAAACCACAGGGAGGGAGGGCACCCCCTCCTACGGCGACAGCGCCAGAGGAAGGGCGCCAGGGGCGCTGCCCTCGCGGCAGCGCTTGGCCGTGAGGGCCGCGACCCTCGTCGCTGCCTGGGCCGTGGCCCTCCCAAATTAGACCCAGATCCGGTGGCACTCCGCCGGATCTACAAGAGAGAGAGAAGAGAGAGAGGGCTTACCTTGGTTCAGTTGGGCATTCGAAGAAAGAAATGAGACATACCAAATGAAGGAACCAAGCAAATTTTTCTAAGTATGAAAAAATTTTGCGATAAACCCAAGGGTTTGTTGCCAATTTGCGATGAACTCAAGGATTTGTTGCAAAATTTGTGACGAACTCAAGGGTTCGTCGCAAAATTTTGCGACGAACTAAAGGTTCATTGGAAATTTTGTGACGAACTTAAGGTTGGTTGCAAATTTTGCGACGAACTCAATGGTTCGTTGCAAAATTTTGCGAGAACTCAAGATTCGTTGCAAATTTTGTGACGAACTCAAGGGTTCACTGCAAAATTTTGTGACGAACTCAAGGTTCATTGCAAATCTTGCGACGAACTCAAGGGTTCTTGGCAAAATTTTGCGACGAACTCAAGGTTCGTGGCAAATTTTATGACAAACTTAAGGGTTCGTGGCAAAATTTTGCGACGAACTTAAGGGTTCGTTGCAAATTTTATGACGAACTCAAGGGTTCGTTGCAAATTTTGCGACGAACACTGCGTTCGTCATAAATTTTGTGACGAGCTTAATTTTTCGTCACTAATTTGCGACGAACTCAATTTTTATTGGAAAAGTTATTGCTAATGGGCAACAAACTTTGGTTTGTCGTAAAATTCGTCGCTAAAAGTGTATTTTTTTGTAGTGCGACGCAAACAAGACATTTCAAAAATCCACAACGTCAGTAAGTGTTTCTCAAAAGGTGTCCCAAATGTTGTGTTTGTGATGCCCTCACGATGCTACCACGTCATCACAAAAATTTGCATCGACAACGAGCGTCAAAAACTTGAGTTGCTCTTTGCAATGCCAATTCGCAAGTGTGTGATACCTTTGCACGCTGCAAAATGCATTGCAAAACTTGATGTCGTCGCAGAAAGTCCATCACCTGCAGTGGGGATCCAACTTGCGTTGAGCAACGACATTGCAAAGTTTGCGATGACACGTGTCTAATGCTTTACGTAAGTGCATTGTCGGCTTCACAATTCTTTTGCGACATGACTCGCCGTTAGAGATGCTATTTCGACGTCGTTTCTTAGCAACAAACTTATTTGCGATTCCAGGTAGGGTTATATTCGAGTCAAGTGGATTCTGAGTATCCCTGTATTTGAACTTGATTTATTTTACTTAGCTCGAACTCAACTCGAAGTCAACAAGTAGTAAATAATAGGGTTCAAACTCGACTCGACTGTATAACGAAATACTCGAAGTCGACTCGAACTTGATTCAAAAACTCGATTATTATATATTATATATTATATTAATATATTTTATTTTATTTTTTATATTATGATTATATATAAATATATATAATATATGTTAATATATATAATCGAACTACTCATTGAGTTTTCGATTCTAAAATTTTACTATTCGAATTCGACTCGATTGTATCACGAACTTGGCTCGAACTCAACTCGAATTCAGTTAAACTCGAGTCGAGTCGAACAGTTGACCGAGCGGCTCGAACTTGGCTCGATTCGTGTAACAACCCTAATTCCAAGGCTCCATGTCTTCTTTGGCATTTACAACGCATTTTTGGCATTTTGGCATTATGTGTGTTACTGAATCACTTTTTTTTTTGGTAGTGTTCTGTATGGATTACATTAACTGTCTTTTAACCCGTCAATTCCATTTTGTATTGCAAACATCAATTACATTTTGCATTGCAAAAGGGAAAAGAAAATAAAAAGGCTAAACAAAATTGCAAGTACTTGAGTAAACAAAATTGTAATTATTCTGGTAGCATAGGTGCGAGGTTTTGCATCAGATGCGAGCTTGTACGTAATTTTTTAAAATAATTTTTATAAGTATTATTTAAAAGACATTAATTATTTTACGACCCTACTTTGTAAAGCAAAATATATTATTATTGAATAACAATTTAAAAGATATACTTAATATATATTGATATATATGAAATACAAAAGTTTGCCCGGTCACGCCTCCCTCGGCAGCCTACCCTAGAGATAGGCATGGGCCAGTTCCGACTCAAAAACCACCCAGCCGCCCCGTGAAAGACCGGATTGGAAACCGGCCTGATCATAGGATGTAGGCCGATTCAATTGCTATTATTTTTTAACCTGTTGCTATTATTTTTGAATCAGGAAGCGGCTTGGCACGGGACCCAAACCGGTATGAAACCAACACTGCCAGTTACAACAGTCAATCTTTTCTTTTTGTTTTTCTAAAATTTCCAATTTTTGCATTGGTTTCAATAGGGAACCGGCCTGGCCCGGTTCAGTGACTTGGTTTAGCGGGCTGGGCCGGTTCCAATTAAATTTTTTTGGAATCGATCCGGCACGGCTCGGGATATGTCTCGAAACTATGATCAAATTGGCCGCAATTTTTGGATCCGTCCTGAACCATATTGGAACTGGATCAACTCGGACCGGACCCATCTCTACTAGAGGAGTACAAAAGGGATAGCTTTAATCACTTATAGCTATCTCGAATTGCTTGGAGCCATTCCCATGAACTGAAAGCTTCAACAAAAAAGTTCTCAGTCACACAGCGGTCACGGTTGATGCCAAACTGAAATCAATGAACACAAAGACAAATAACAATATCATCATAAGATACCCTGTCCCAAATTCCTTGCGTCATCCCACACGTCATCATTTTTATAATCTTATGTGCGGTCCTATAAATAAAATTTATGACACTCAGTACAAAATATTCATGGATATATAAATTATGTTATTTGAACAAAAGAAATTAAAATTAGGTATATTTAATTTTACATATTAATTCCTATTAATATCTTTTAGTCAATTTTAATAAATAAATTAATAATTAATCAAATTATATTAATATTAGTCTATATAAAATATTGTTTATTTGGTTTTTAATTCATTTATTCTGAACATATGAATTATTTTAAACTTATTTAAAAAAATTATTTTTCATAAAAATTTATATTTCATAAAAAATTTATGGGACGAATGATTGATTTGCTTTTGCTCACTGTTGCCTATAAAATCCCAAATGCATGCTCTCGAAAAACCTAGAAAGCAAATTACTACCATACATTACAGCTAGCTCATAACCCAAAAACACAAAAGCTGAATTTTGCACATGGCACACCCGGAGCCCCACTTCCTGCTAGTCACGTTCCCAGCACAAGGTCATATCAATCCGGCCATTCAATTCGCCAAGCGCCTAATTCGCTCGGGCTCAACCGTCTCATTTGCCACGAGCGTCTCGGCACGGCGCCGCATGACTATGCTTCCAAATCCAAAGGGCTTGAGCTTCGTTGCCTTCTCAGACGGCTATGACGACGGTTTCAAGGCTGATGTCCATGACCCCAGACTCTTCATGTCCGACATGAAGCGTCTGGGCTCCCAAACTCTCCGGGAGCTCATCCTCTCCATAGCCAACGAAGGACGCCCCGTCACTTGCTTGATATACACTCTCCTCCTCCCCTGGGCTGCCGATGTGGCACGTGACCTTCACGTGCCATCAGCTCTCCTTTGGATTCAACCAGCAACCGTACTCGACACCTACTACTACTACTTCAATGGTTATGAGGACGCCATAAGATACACAAGCAAAGATAACTCGAGCTTTGTACAGTTGCCAGGACTCCCACCATTTACTGCACGTGACCTTCCTTCATTTATGGTGGATTCAAACGCGTATAGTTTTGTCCTCCCAACGTTTCAAGAGCAACTCGAGGCCATTTGTAAGGAAGAAAATCCTAGTGTTTTAGTGAACACATTTGATGAACTAGAGCCCGAGGCATTGAAAGCCATTGATAGGTTCAAATTGATTGCGGTGGGACCGTTAATGCCCTCGGCTTTCATCGAGGATGGTACTGATCCCTCTGACACTTGCTTCGGTGGGGACCTTTTCCAAAAACCCAATGATGACTACGTCGACTGGCTTAACTCTCATGACATTTCCTCAGTCATATACGTGTCGTTTGGAAGCATCTCCGTTTTGTCGAAGAAGCAGATGGAGGAGATAGCAAAGGGTTTGCTCGAGAGTGACCGTCCCTTCTTGTGGGTCATACGATCAAAGGAAGATGGACAAGAGGAAGATACAGAAAGCATTACTAACGATGTCCAACCCAAGGGAAAGATAGTGCAGTGGTGTTCACAAGTGGAGGTGTTGAAGCACCCTTCAGTAGGCTGCTTTTTGACGCACTGCGGTTGGAATTCTTCCCTGGAGAGTCTCGTGTCTGGGGTGCCTGTGGTGGCGTTTCCCCAGTGGACAGATCAAGGGACTAACGCCAAGCTCATTGAGGACGTGTGGAGGACTGGAGTGAGGGTTTCAGTGAATGATGAAGGGATTGTGGAAGGGAATGAGATTAAGAGGTGTTTGGATTTGGTGATGGGGGGAGGAGAGAGTGGGATAGAGTTTAGACTGAACGCTAAGAAATGGAAGGATTTGGCTAGACAAGCTGTCAGACCTGGTGGTTCTTCCTACATCAATCTCAATGCCTTTGTAGATGAGGTTAAACAAGGTTGTCACTAGGCTACCTCTTGTCGCCGCTGTGTAGTGTAGTGTAGTCATTTATTTCGGGAAGGTTCCTTTTCATGATTTTTATTTGTAACCTGGAGAAGGCTGTAATTTTCTTTCTCTACTACCTCTTCCTTCTTGTAAAATGTCTTTTAAAATATTTCTAACGTATGGCCCATGGTAAAAGATGATGGTTTCAACCAGCAAATAATAAGGTATCTTTATTGTAACAATTGCAAGATATGTTGGTTAAGAATAAGACGCAAAATGTTCAACTATTAACATGAAACAAAAGGAGATGAGCTATTCTCAGCTCCACTATAATTTTGTTACTTCTCTAAAAACCAGTTGCTCTTAACAAGCTGACAAAGTACCCAAAAAGTCAATTATAACCTTATTTTATTAGAAATTATGTTACTCATGAAGTTTCTCAACTTTTTATATGACTAGCCCCCATGGACCGTGTATTAGGACCAACTGGGCTCATGCTGTTCCATAAAGAAGAGAATATGTTGGGGACCAAGCTAATAAAGGAGTGCAACTTGGAGTCCTTTATTTTCCCCCAATCTACCCAAACCTGAACCCATTTGAAAATTTCTTTTACTTTAGCCCAGATTCTATATTTTGTGTCTGAGTTGAGCTCAGGTTGAGAAACTCTAATTCAGATGGAAACTTACAAAAAATTTTATGCATTAGGATGCTGGAAAATGACATGGTAAATCTAAAGTTTTCTTAATATAGTTCCAAAACTTATTCACACCACTGTTGCTACTACTAATTTGCTTCATATTCCCTAGTTACATTGTCCTCAATACTTTGAAAAGTAATGCTCTATCTTTAAGAAATACCATTGGCAACATTCCTGTCACGCCTCGATCCACAGATCCGAGCACGCGACAACCACCGCGTTACCCTGAACACGTGTGAATTTCACCCCGTGCTCTAAGGTATCGTAAGGTACTCAGAATACTAAGTAAAACCATAGGCCATCCCAACCATCAAATGTCATCAACCAAACATATCACAATTTCCTCTCTAGAGATAGAGAAAAACAGAACCAACAATGATTGCCAAATAGATTTCGTAAGAAAAGAAAATTAAGGGTCCTCGATAAACGTTTATACATAACTAAATCCAACTGGAATCAAAATACAGAGTTACATAAGTTGACAAATAGAATTTTTATACAAAATGCCCTCCTTGGATTAACTATCAATACCTAAAAACAAAAGTAAGTCTATATCCAAAAAAAGTCACTAACAGTAGTCCTCCCCAAAAATAATTTCTAGCTCTATACAATTTCACGAAATAACTAACATTCATCTATAAAAATGAAGATGGAGGGGTGAGTATAGAAATACCCGGTGAGTTTATAACATGTTATGATAATAAATGAGGAATGATCGTGGATATGCCAAATGTTTTCCTCAAAATCATACAATCGTATCATTAAATATCAATATAAGCGAGATCTCAGCAAATCATGTTATATAATTCATATGCATCCAGTCATCATATCTTGTTTTCTAAAAAAAAATCATGGGGTTATCAAAATCTTTCCACCAAAATTTTGACCCTGACCAAAAGTGGAATCGTCAAGGAATTCTCATCATCATCAATCATACATATTACCCCTACATCGACTTTGGCTCGGGTCTCCCCTAGGGTACAATCAAGCTAATCCGAAGGAAGGGATTCAGAGACATCTCTCGAGCGTAGCTACCACCTTATCCAAATAAACGTCCAACCACGTCATCCCATCGGATTGCTGCGTGGAGGGAATGACTATAGCCATTAACCATGCACACAGCACTATTTCACAATCATCACATCATGTACCAAAATGTGCAAATAATTATTTAAACAAATTCAAAGTGCATGAGTTCATTCAATCGCATTCAACACAAATCAATAAACATGACACATTATTTTTAAACAACAATGGATGCATTTGTTACTTCAAATCCTCTTTTGGGACATTCCATAATCATAAAACAATTTTAGAAACATTTATAAAATTATTAGAAAACATTTATAAAAATCTGTATAAATATTTTCTCATTTAAAACTATAAACATGTATTCACTCACAGTGTAAGGGAGAGTAATCACTCCTTGTTCGTCTTTGACCAGGTTTGTCCAGCTCCTAGATTATTGTCACCAACTTGCTTCAAGCCAAATCACTGTTAACTCTAGATTTTCTTTCACTAGAATACTTCAAATCTCTCACTAAAGTTAACTTTCTAGATGTTGGGTTATGAGTTTTGGAGTCTTTAAAGTGTGGTTTTTGACGGTATTTGATTGATCTTTAATGGAAATAAGGAGAGAAGGAGAGAATGTGTGAACCGAGAGGAAGAAGAGAGAAAAAGAAGAAGTGGAGTCTTGATCTTTGTGGATTCTAATGTCCAACTACTACTCTTCATTTATAAACCCATTTTCATGAATTTACTTAAGTGTTCTCATTCACTTTCAATTTATACAAGTGCCCAACATACCCTTATTGATAATTTGGAGATTTTTCTCAATGAGTTCAAACACTTAAAATTTTTATTTGTAGAGAAATGAGTGATCGGTAATATGCAGAAAAGTTTGAAATGAAAAGTGCCAACTTATAGAAAATAAATTAGAAATAATGATAAAATTGTGTAATACCCAAAATATGGATATAACTTAAATTGGATACATTATATTTAAGGTCATTGGATGACATGATGGTAAAAAGTTTCTTTGGAAACCCAATGGTCTTAGGTTCAACTCCTATCGGTAACCGAACACAATATAATCGGCTAAAGAAAGAAAGTGTCATTCGCTGGATACACATGCTTACATGGAGATTGAAGAAATAATAATAATAATAATAATAATAATAATAAAATATGAGATATAATATATATATATATATATATATTACACATATAAATTGAAACGATTGAATGGCTTAGTGGATGAGTTTTTTTGGATGGGTGGAAGATTGGAGGTTCAACTCCCAATGTCAACAAAGCAACGTGTGATGGGAGAGCAATTCTTCAATTCTCTTAGCAACAATAGGACTAAAGACAAATGTGTGTTGGAGAAACATTGGGTGTTCGGTCAATAAAGGAAAGTGGACATTCGGTCAATGCACATGGAGTGCAAGCATAGGTGTTTGGTCAAATGGGAGAGACCGAAGGGAAATGTTGGAAGAATATATTGTACCGAACAAGTTCAGGAGCAAAATAGAAGGCACCGATGAGAGTTATTTAAAATTTCCAATTTCAAGTGCTGAATGAGAGTGCTGTTCGATCAATCGAATGAGAGTGCTGTTCGGGAAACCAAATGAGAGTGCTGTTCGGTCAACATAAATCTCAGTGGGTGCAAGCAACCCATAGCCGAATAAGTCTCACAATTTCATATATTATATTACCTATCAAGGAAAATTGAAAATATTAATCATTCGGTTAATTGAGGGGATCGAAGGGACTTCTTTGAAAATAAAAGTTTGTGACCGAATGGATTTGTAAATACCCAAAGAGAAGTGTAATGGACTGTTCGGTCAATATACCGATAAAAAAAATATATACCCGAAAGACCAAAAAGTATATATATGATACTCGCCGATAGATAAGTACCGACAATAATTTAGAAAATTGGTAGAGTAGATTTTTATGATCCAAATGGATATACCGACAGAAAGAATGGAATAAAGTATCGATAGAGTTCCTAATTTGTAAAATAGCCGACAATTATCGATGGGTGGAAACTACCGATCACCAATTGAAAGTCAACAATTGAAAAATATAATCTATCAAATTCAAAACTTTACTAGGGAATCAATTTCCTACCGAACCTCAATTTCTACCGAACACTAAAAACAATTTATACTCTACCGAACATCAACGCTCTACTAACCGTTCACTTAAAATTAAAATATCTACCGATTAAATGTCTGAGGGATATTCTGAACAACCAAAAATAAATTTTGTTTTCAAAATTTCATTACCTTATTATTTCTCAAACAGTTGGAGATGTTGTTTACTCATTGTCTCCTCAGGCTTCTAAGTCACTTCTTCAATATGGTCGTTTTTCCACAGCACCTTAACAATTGGAATCTGTTTATTTTTCAAACTTTTAACTTGTTTCTCCAAAATAGCCACAGGTTGAACTCCAAAATTTAAATATTCTCTTGACTTAATAGGAGGAGCCTCAAGAATATGGGAGGGTTCTAGCACGTACTTCTTCAATAGAGAAATATGAAAGACATTATAAATTTTCTTCAACTCCAGAGGTAGTTCTAACTGATAAGTTACCTGTCCAACCCTTCCTATGATCTTGTAGGGACTAATATAACGAGAATTTAACTTCCATCTTTTCCGAAATTGAATTACCCCCTTCTAAGGAGACACTTTTAAAAATACTATATCTCCGATCCCAAATTCTAACAGCGTTCTCCTCTTATTGACATAACTCTTTTGTCAATATTGAGCTATTTTCATTCTTTCTCGAATCAGCTTTACTTTCTCGATTGTGGTTTCGATCAAATCTATGCTCTTAATTTTCCTTTCTCCAACTTCATCCTAGCACATAGGAGTTATGCACTTCCTCCCATATAGGGCCTCATAAGGTGGCATTTCAATACAAGCTTGGAAGCTATTATTGTGGGCAAATTTTATTAAAGAAAGGTATCTATCCTAGCTACCTTGAAAATCCAATACACATGCTTTAAGCATATCTTCTAGTGTTTGGATAGTACATTCTGATTGTCCAACGGTTTGGGGGTGAAAAGCGGTGTTGAATTTTAATTGAGTACCTAGAGACTCTTGAAATTTTAACCAAAACCGAGAGGTAAAGCGTGGGTCACGATCAGACATGATCGATACCAGAACCCTATGAACTCTCACAATCTCATCAATGTATAACTTAGTTAACTTCTCTAAAGAATAGGTGTTTTGAATTGGCAAGAAGTGGGCTGATTTGGTGAAACAATCTACAATCACCCAAATGGCATCTTACCTATTCGGTGTTCGGGGCAAACCGACCACAAAATCCATTGTGACATACTCCCACTTCCACTCGGGAATTGGCAATGGTTGGAGGGTACCGACAGGCCTCTGGTGTTTGGTCTTCATCTATTGACACACTAAACACTTAGACATAAATTTAGCAATATCCATTTTCATTCCAGACCACTAATAAGTTTCCAGACCACCAATGAGTGTGTTTCCTCAAGAATAGCCTTACAGAGATCAACATCATTAGGAACAAAAATTCTTTTTTTAAACACCAACATTCCATCCTCTCTAAGTATAAACTCATCTCCTTCTTCATTGTGAACTTTCTCAGCTATCACTTTCAATTCCTCATTGGCAGCTTGTAGATCTCTAATACGATCTACCAATATTGGCTTTACCTCAAAACTAGCCAGTAATGTACCTTGCTCATCACTTGCTAATTTTACTCTAAGGGTTCGATGTGAACCAAACACGAAGAGTAGGAATTTAGCTCAAAGCATCTGCAACTACATTGGCATTACTGGGATGATAATCTATTACCAAATCATAATTTTTAATTAATTCTAACCATCTTCTTTGTCTCAAGTTCAGCTCCTTTTGTGTAAGTAAGTACTTCAAAATTTTGTGATTGGTAAAGATCTTACAAGTCTCCCCATATAAATAATGTCTCCAAATCTTCAAGGTAAACACAATCGCTGCTAACTCTAAGTTATAAGGAGGATAATTCTCTTCATGTTTCTTTAGTTGACGGGAAGCATAAACAATCACTTTATCATTTTGCATTAACACACATCTCAATCATTGCCTACTAGCATCACTATAAAGCACATATCCACCTCCACTTAATGGAAGAGTAAAGATGGGAGTGGATGTTAACCTCTTCTTGAGTTCTTGAAAACTAATTTCACACTTATCATCCCACACAAATTTAATTTCCTTTCGTGTTAACTTGGATAATGGAGCTACAATTTTAGAAAACTTTTCAACAAATCTCCTATAATATCCTGCTAGTCCAAGTAAACTTCTCACCTCTTTCACATTTCTTGGTTGTTCCCAATTCAAGATAGTTTCAACTTTTTTTGGATCCACAAATATTCCTTTATCGGACACCGCATGCCCCAAAAATCCAATCTCCCTAAACCAAAATTCACATTTGGAAAACTTTGCTTATAATTGTTTTTCCCGAAGTGTCTGCAAAACAATCTTGAGATGTTCCGCATGTTCCTCATCACTCTTTGAATACACCAATATATCATCAATAAATACAATCATACATCTATCAAGATATGAGTGAAATACTCTATTCATCAAATCCATGAAAACAACAGGAGCATTTGTTAACCCAAACGGTATCACCAAAAACTCGTAGTATCCATACCAAGTCCTAAATGATTTCTTGTGTAGATCACTCTCTTTAATCTTTAATTGATGATAGCACAATCTCAAATCAATCTTTGAAAACACACATGTACCTTGAAGTTGGTCAAAAAGATCATCAATTTTGGGTAGCGGTACTTATTCTTAATGGTAACCCTATTTAGTTGTCGGTAGTCGATACATAATCGAAAAGTGTCATCTTTCTTCTTTACGAACAAGACAGGTGCGCACCCCAAGGAGATGAACTTGGTCGGATAAATCCTTTATCTATCAACTCTTAAAGTTGTACTTTCAATTCCTTCAACTCGGCAAGTGCCATCCTATAGGGTGGAATGGAAATGAGTGCAGTGGCAGGGAGTAAATCAATAGTGAAATCAAACTCCCAGTCTAGAGGTAAACTAGGTAGCTCTTCCAGAAAAATATCTAGAAACTCCTTTACTACAAGAATGTTATCTAGAGTGGGACTCCCTTTAGTTGTGTCAATAACATCGGCTAAATATGCTTCATAACCTTTGTACTTCAGCTTATGGTCTTCTATTGATGAGATTACACAGGTCGGTAGTACTCGACGTTCATCAATAAAAACAAATGCTGAATATCCTAGTTTTTGAAACTCTTACCTCCTTTGTAAAGTAATTCACAAATCCTTGGTAGAGGTGTAACCAATCCATTCCCATAATAGCGTCAAAATCTTTCATTTCTAAGGGAATCAAGTCTGCCTCGAGAATCATTTCACCTACCATGATATCACAACCCCTGCAAACTATGTCTCTAACCAACTGTTCACTCAAAGGAGTAATCACTAACAAATCTTTCTCAAATGGAGTTATAGGCCTATTAGCATGTATAGCAAAACTTGCACTAATGAAGGAATTCTTGGACCCTGTATCAACAATTATACAGGTATTGACACCAAATATTTTTATTATACTTAATAATATAACCATCAAATATTCATTAGTCTGATCTTACAACACATCCCATATATTATCGCTACGGCATTTCATCAATTCACATATATAAGTACGAACCGTCCTAAACATTCCACTAGAATAGTTATTAACACCCCAGATCATGGAATCATCAATAATATGCCTTTCTAAATTAATGAATTTGGGCTCAAGTAAATTTACCCGTAACAACATTTGGATTGTTTTGTACCTCTTCATTAGTCATTGCATAGATCCTAGTTTGAGTTTGGGGTTCAGTCATTGGGGATGCTGAGGAGGGACGGCTACCATGTTGCTCTCGGCTCCCATCCATGGAGTAATACTAGCCGATCGTGTAGGGACATACGATGGGCCGCTCCTATGGCCACTTGTGAGATCATGACTTGACAGACCTCCATACCCACTTAGACCCAATTCAGGGCAAGTATTATGAAAATGTCTCATTCTCCCACATTGAAAACACTTCGAAGATTCGGGACATGGTCTGGGATAATACTTCTTACAATTCCGATAGGGTTATGTCTTTCGCCTTACTAACCTGCTCCCAGACATGGCACTAGAAGTGAGAGTGCCAAATTTAGGGAATTGTTGGCCCCTCGAAGAGCCAACGGAACCTGAAGTTCAGACTCTATTGTAGGAGCTCGTGCGGTTGCTCTAATTGGACCTTTGACTTCTAAAGAATCTAGACTTTCTCTTCTTGTCATCGCTTTCTCTAACCCTTCCTCTCTCCATAACCATCTTCTCGGCCCTAAGGGCTAGCTCTAACATATCTTGGAATGTATGCCCTTTAGTTATTGACATTTTCTCTCTTATATTCAAATTCAATTCTGATTTAAATTTCGTACAAAGAGACTCCTCAGAGCACACAAACTCTGGAACATACGTAGCTAACTCTTTTAACTCTATCTCATACTCTGCTACTGTTTTGTTTCCCTAGATTAACTTGAAAAATTCTTCCTTTTTCGGATCCCTATAGGAGCGGGTGTAATATTTCTTCTCAAAGGCTTTAAGAAATTCTCTCCAAGTAGGAGGAGTAGATGTCCTATCTTTTACATTTTCCCATCAGCTTCGAGTACCCTTATCCAATAGTTTTACGACAACCCACAGTTTCATCTCATTATCCAACCTCATCTTAGAGACGGTCTCTTGAACTTGGCCAATCCATTCCTTGGCCACTGAGGCATCACATGTGCCTGAGAAGGTTTTACATCCCAGTTGTCTTGCCTCCTTGATTAATTTTGATAACTCAATGGTAGGGCAATTGGTTGATGTAACAACCGGAGGTGGAGGTTCCACTGGAACACTTGGTGTGACTATCGGCATTAAAGGAGGACCAGCGGAGGAATTGGGGTTTGGTGCAAAGCTTGGTAATGTGCTCCGTAGGTGCTCCACCACTCCATTACTTGCTGGAGGGCAGCTATAGGAGGAGTAGGAATCCTAGTTGGAGGAGCCGGGTGTGTAGACGCCGGATGAGGTGCATGTGAAGATGATGCAACCTCCGGTTGGGAAGGTGGGGTTGGAAAAATCTCCTTCGGTTTCCTCATTCTTCTCTTAGCAGACATAGTTCTACAAAAGAAAATTTAGTCTTAACAAATGTAATAGGAATTTAACGAGAGGCTTAACCCCCTAAAAATGATATCCCTAATTCTCTAGGACCCATAGGAGACATTTGAAATCATTTAAAATACTTCAAATATCAAGTTTTTCTCAAACCGGTTTTGAAAACAATTGAGGACCTTCAAGATACTTGGGAATCTTTTCAATCGTTGTAAAACATTTCCAAATCATGAGCCTAAACTCTGATACCAATACAATTGTCACGCTCTGACCTGCAGATCTGAGCACGTGACAACCGCCACGCTTCTCTGAACACGTGTGAATCTCATCCCGTACTCCAATTCAAAAAATTGAGTAAAACCATAGGTCATCCCGGCTATCAAATGCCATCAACCAAAGAGATTACAATTTCCTCTCTAAAAATAGAGAAAAGCAGAACCAGCAATGATTCCCAAGAAGATTTCATAAGAAAAGAAAATTAAGAGTCCTCAATAAACGTTTACACATAACCAAATCCAACCGGAATCAAAATACAGAGTTACATAAGTTGACAAATAGAATTTTTATACAAAATGTCCTCCTTGGATCAACTATCAATACTTTAAAACAAAAGTAAGTCCATACCCTAAAGAAGTCTCTGACAGTAGTCCTCCCCAAAAATAATTTTTGGCTTTATACAACTTCGTGAAATAACTAACCTTCCTCTGTAAAAATGAAGAGGGAGGGGTGAGTATGGAAAGACCCAATGAGTGTATAACATAATATGATAATAAATGAGATAATCGTGGATATATCAAATGTTTTTCTCAAAATCATATAATCGTATCATTAAATATCAATATAAGCGAGATCTCAACAAATCATGTTATACAATTCATATGTATCCAATCATCATGTCTTGTTTTTTTAAAACAAATCATGGGGTTGCCAAAATCCTTCCATTAAAAGCTTGGCTCTGACTAATAGTGGAATAGCCAAGGAATTTTCATCATCATCAATCATATACATTACCCCCTACCTAGGCTTTGGCTCTGACTTTCCCTGGGGTGTAACCAAACTTGTCCGAAGGGGGGAATCAGATGCACCTTGCGACAAATCATGTTATACAATTCATATGTATCCAATCATCACATCTTGTTTTTTTTTTAAAAAAAATCATGAGATTGCCAAAATCCTTCCATTAAAGGTTTGGCTCTGACTAATAGTGAAATTGCCAAGGGATTCTCATCATCATCAATCATATACATTACCCCCTACCTAGGCTTTGGCTCGGACTTCCCCTGGGGTGTAACTAGACTAGTCAGAAGGGGGGAATCAGATACACCTCTCGAGCACAGCTACCTCATCATCTAAATAAACGTTCAACCACATCACGCAGTAGAGTCGCTCCATGGAGGGAATGACTATAGCCATTAACCATGTGCACAGTACCATTTCGCAATTATCACATCATGTACCAAAATGTACAAACAGTTATTCAAACGAATTCTCGGTGCATGAGTTCATTCAATCGCATTCAACACAAGTCAATAAACATGATATATTATTTTTAAACAATACATGGATACATTCGTTACTTCAAATCCCCTTTTGGGATATTTCACGATTATAAAACAATTTTAGAATAATTTTAGAAACATTTGTAAAATCATTAGATTACATTTATAAAAATCAGTATAAATATTTTCTCACTTAAAACTATAAACTTGTATCCATTCACAGTGTAAGGGAGGGTAATCACTCCCTGTTGTCCCACAGCAAAGGTCTAGCTTTGACCAGGCTTGTCCAGCTCCTAGATTATTGTCACCAACTTGCTTCAAGCCGAACCACCGCCAAATCCTAGATTTTCTCTCACTAGAATACTTCAAATCTCTCACTAAAGTTAACCTTCTAGAGGTTGGGATATGAGTTTTGGAGTCTTTAGAGTGTCGGTTTGGGTGGTATTTGATTGATTTTTACTGGAAACAAGGAGAGGGAGAGAATGTGTGAATCTAGAGGAAGAAGGGAGAAAAAGAAGAAGTGGAGCCTTGACCTTTGTGGGTTTTAATGTCCCACTACTACTCTTCATTTATAAACTCATTTTCATGAATTTACTTAATTGTCTTCCTTCACTTTCAATTTATACAAGTGTCCAACATGCCCATGTTGATAATTTGGAGATTTTTCTCATGAATTCAAACACTTAAAATTTTTATTTGTAGAGAGAGGAATGATCGGTAATATACGAAAAAGTTTGAAATGGGAAGTGCCAACTTATAGAAAATAAATTAGAAATAATGGTAAAATTGTGTAATACCCAAAATATGGATATAACTTAAATTTGGTACATTATATTTAAGGTGATTGGATGACATGATGGTAAAAAGTCTCTTTGGAAACCCAATGGTCTTGTTTTCAACTCCTATCGGTAACCGAACACAATATGATCGGCTGAAGAAAGAAAATGTCATTCGTTGGAGACACATGCTTACAAGGAGATTGGAGAAATAATAATAAAAAAAATAAAAATAATAATAAAATATGAGATATAATATATATATATATATATATATATATATATTACACATATAAATTGAAATAATTGAATGGCTTAGTGGATGCGTTCGTTTTGGATGGGTGGAAGGTTGGAGGTTCAACTCCCGATGGCAATAAAGCAACGTGTGATGGGAGAGCAATTCTTCAATTCTCTCGGCAACAATAGGACCGAAGGCATATGTTTGTTGGAGAAATATTGGGTGTTCGGTTAACGAAGGAAAGTGGACATTCGGTCAATGCACATGGAGTGCAAGTATAGGTGTTTGGTCAAATGGGAGAGACTGAAGGGAAATGTTAGAAGAATATATTGTGTCAAACCGGTTCAGGAGCAAAATGGAAGGCACCGATGAAAGTTATTTAAAATTTCCAATTTCAAGTACCGAATGAGAGTTCTGTTTGGGAGTGCTATTCGGTCAACCGAATGAGAGTGCTGTTCGGTTAACACAAATCCCAGTGGGTGCAAGAAACCCACAGCTGAATAAGTCTTACAATTTCATGTATTATATCACCTTTCAAAGAGAATTGAAAATGTTAATCATTCGGTCAATGGAGAGGACCGAAAGGATTTCTTTGAAAATGAAAGTTTGTGGCCGAATGGATTTGTAAATACCCAGAGGGAAGTGTAATAGACTGTTCGATCAATATACTGATCGAAAAAATATATGGAAGTATTCCAACACCCGAATGACCAAAAAGTGTATATGTGATATTCGCCGATAGATAAGCACCGACAAGAATTTAGAAAATTGACTAAGTAGATTTTTATGAGCCAAATGGATATAACGACAGAAGAAATGGAATAAGGTACTGATAGAGTTCCTAATTTGTAAAATAGTCGATAGTTACCGATGGGTGGAAACTACCTATCACCAGTTGAAAATAAAAAATTGAAAAAAAAAATCTATTAAATTCAAAACTTTACCAGGGTATCAATTTTCCATTGAATCTCAATTTCTACCGAACACTAAATACAATTTATAATCTACCAAACGCCAACGCTCTACTAATCGATCACTTAAAATTAAAATATCTACCGACCAAATGTCTAAACGATATTCGGAACAATCCAAATGACAGAATTTCACTTATATTTAAATTAATTATTTCTTCTATATATTCATAGAATATAAAAATTTTCAAACAACTTATTTGGAAATAACAGTAAAAATTCAAATTTGTCCCATATTACCATTCCCGCTGTGCACGAAGCACCTTTTGGCTCCAGATAACCCGGCGTTTTCATGTTAGGATCTAGAATTCACTCGCTTGTATTTTGGTACCCTCATGTAAAGGTGATAAATTTTTGTTTCTTTCCCTTTTACTAGGGTTTAGGCTTAATTTCTAAAGAGGTTTCAGTGTCCAATCGACTTTAATTGGTGAGCTTGTGCTAATGGATCGCTCGAGTTAGAAATTGAACCAGGACTTTTGATTTGCGGTGAAAATAAAAATAAAATATAAAATATTTATAGATAATATTAAACATATATTAAACAAAACATTAAAATTGTCTATTATGTTTTAATATTGAACATTTTACCAATTTCCCTCTGAGTGTGCACAATTAGGTAATCAAACAAAATATTTTCCAAATAGTTTTTTGAATATATCGATTTCTTGAATTATTTAGGCATGAATAAAACAATTAACGAAGGCATTTAAGAATTATGAATTAGGACAAACCAATTAAGACCCGACTAGATGCATCAGTGATAACTATCATTGCCAATTCTAATATTCATTGATTTAAATATTTCAAAATCATTCTAACAATTCAGTTCCCAGCATTACAAGTATATCTAAGCTGAAGATCAATCCAGGGTATGAGGCAACGACTAGTAGATCTGATGGTGCTTGTTGGGCCCCTTAATCTATCATTGGCTACACTGATCCTATCGTCCATCTTATCATGCTTGTGTAATTCTGGGTCCTGAGGGAGGGTTTTGAGGTGGACGTTTGCTAACATGAACCCAGAGAGAAACTCTCTAGTCGTTAATCTCTTCCTTAGGGCTTGCCTTTCTACTTCATAGTGATCGCAAAAGCTCTCTTGGCACAATCACTATGTTGCCACAGGAGTAGGCACTCCTGTTTGTTGATGAAATCTATTAGTTTAGGATGCCCATGAGGGGCATTTTGGACAATTGGCATGGGGTTAGTGGGGTAACTCCCACTTACCCATAACTCCCAATATTCTCTCCCATGATCTCTCTCCTAATTAGAGTAGGAATATAACGGAGACTAACCTCTCCCTTTGTGAGATAATTTTTGGTGAAGCCATTAGTGTGAATGGCTAGGGAGAAATTGCACAAAACTTGAGAAAATATTCTCTAGAGAGAGAATATAGAGGGCTTGAAAAAAATTACGAATATGAAATTTTTCCCGTCGTAACGATCGTCGAACTGAGGATTGAGGCGTCGTGAAGTTGTAGTGATGGTTCGATTAACATCGTGACCACAATCCTGGCCGCGAGATCCAATCAAGGGATTTGACGCCGTTCGATCAATTTTTGGAGACTCTACACGTTGAGATATTTATCCTATACCCGAAGTCTCCATTTTATTTTTCTGAAAATTATTCATGCTTCCGCTATACATGTGAGTCACTAAAATATCCAACATTGATATCAGAGCATACGTTGGATTAATTAAAAATAATTTTCAGAGTTAATTTTTCGGTATAAAAATATAGGTTATAAAATTTGGGGTTCGGATCATGGATGAGTTTCGTGAATCCGATTATACCACTATGTTATCCAAGTCACGTAGATTACGAAAAAAAATTTCGTAATTTTCTGAACACGTTTAACCCAAAAAAATTCCGGTTGAAACTTTCGACCATGAATAGTGACCGAACCATTCAACCCTAGATTTGTCGAGATTTAGGGCAAATCGATACATGAAATTGGCATATTTGAGTTCCTCTCTTCATGATCTACAATTTGACATATATATTGTATATTATTGATGTCGAAAAATGGAGGTTCAAAATTGACCGCGAAGGGTCAGAATTTTGTACTCAAAATACGCCGATATTAGGGTACGATTATTCCAAAAATCGAGTCAAGAATAGTTGGAATAAATGAAATTAGAGATTCTTAAAAAAATCCGATGAAATCGGGATCGAAAAAGGGGTTTTCCGGCAATCTGGTCAAAAGGACTCGGTTGTAGGTTTGTCAGGCGAAGAAGAAGAGCCTAGATCCGACGGGCGCGTGTCAACACGCGCGGGCAGGCATGGTTGTGGGTGTGCCGCGTGGAGGCCATGCGCCACACTCTAACTTAAATAAATAATAATAATAAAAAAAACATCTTAAAAATATCGCGCCACACTCTAACTTAAATGAATAATAATCCACGCACCACACTCTAACTTAAATAAATAATAATAATAAAAAAACCGTCTTAAAAATGTCGCGCCACACTCTAACTTAAATAAATAATAATAAAAAAAAAAACGTCTTAAAAATCTCAACGGCCAAAGTCGAACACGGGCCTGGCGGAGAGTTTCACATACCCTTAACCATTACGCCACTGTGTAGGCTGCTTCTAGTAGTCATCACATTTTATATATACTTTGATTGAAATTTATGACATTAATAATTCTTCATGCATTAAGACAAATGTCGCACGCATTGAGATGCGTGACCGATACATTGCACGTTTGGCATGTGTGTCAGCATACAAGTGGCGCACGTAGGTGTCTAGTAACAAGTCGCCAGCACGTGACGACCCGTGGGACCTCCAAAGACGCGTTAAGTCATTTCAGATTTATTTATTTATTTATTTATTACTTATTATTATTTTTTAAGGGTCTCACATCCATATTTATGACTTTTTATGGGTTTTTGTGTACCGAATCCTAATCCAAATGGTGAGATGCAATCCCGGATTGTAGTGTATGATGTCTGTTGATTTATACGCTCGTTTTGGAGTCTGTACTCGAGTCATTTGGGTTTTGTTGATTCGTATGGTGTACAAAATATGAGAATAAGTATCAATAAGTCATTAAAGTCTCTAAAACTGCTTAAAAAATTATCATATTAGATCTTTACGAGGGAAATAAAACTGAATGATGATAATTATAAGATTTTACACCGGTAGATCCAGTTTATCCTTGAGGAGCAAGTTCTAGCTGAAATCCTGAGGCATGAGATGATGGACTCCAAGGAGGGTGCTACACCTCAGAGAGACGGGATTATGAGATATTGCGTGCATGGAAGAGGAATGATGGCCGAGTTAGGGCAATCTTCTTGAGTATAATACATGATGATGTGATCTCGGTTTATGAACAATATCCTACGGTTATGTCGGTTTGGCTTGTCCTATAAAGTGCATTGTGATTCTCTTGCAGATTCTAAGACGAGGATGCTGACTTATAAGTTTAATAACTTATAAGGAAATGGTTGATTATATGATGATACAACATTTGATGAAAATGTCGAGTATGATCACCGAATTGGGGAATGTGAACAAGCCTGTTTTGGATATATTTTCTAGTATTGGGTGTGATCCAGTTCTTTACCTGATTCATGGAAAACCATGAAAGTCTATTTCACATACGACGAAAGTATTCGTACTTTTACCAATGTGAATAAGTACAGTGAGCTCGAGTAGGAGCATTTGGAAGCGAGTAGGCCATACTCGAGTTATGCTTATGCAGTGGAGTCGAGCAAGGACTCCCGTGGCACCAAATACAAATGACATAAGCATGAGTAATAGACTCGAGGTTCATGTAAGAGAAACCATTCGAGAAAATCGACAATTAAATACTAATGCGTAGAAAGAAGGAGTTAGATGGGACCAAGGTGTAGTGCTACATTTACAGTAGACTTGGTCATTTTGCTCATAAGAGTGACGAGTGAAAATTAACTCTTTCTTCTTTACGTGGTTTGAGATATTCACTGTTTTCTTTCCTTCGTAGATTGTAAACACAGGAGTAACCGACCACATAGCTCAAGATAGGAGCGCGCATATATAATTCCGCCCAATGAGTCCTCAGGTAGGAAGATTTATGTAGGGAACGGAACATTTTATTGACATTAGAGGGAATTGCACTTGCAAGTTGGAGTTGCAAAGTTGCTTAACTCTGTAAGTCATTTACGCTCCGGATATTTGAAGAAACATAATCTCAGCCTAGGATATGCTCTGTTAATTTAGAAATTTTATAGTTTCCATTTATTATGACAATTCTTTAATTGGTTCTAGTTTGGTCCATAAGGGACTATATTCACCGAAAGTAATTCCCTTTTAATGGTGTTTCTTGTTATCCTCCTAACGTGAAAGAGGATAAACCGGTTAGCAGTTGTGGTTTGTAAGGCTCGCTAACCAGTTTTGTCTAGATGGTAGAGTTACAAGAAAACCATTCGATAATACAATGAGAGCTGGGAGTCCATTGTAGTCTGTTCACTCCAACATCTGTGGCCTTATGAACGTGAGAATCCGAAATGGAGTTGGGTACTATATTACGTTCATAGACAATTACACGCATTTCGGTTACGTTTATCTGATCTCGCACAAGTCTGAGGCATTGAGATGCTTTAGGAGGTTTATTAACGAGATTGAGAATCAGCTAGACCTAAGAGTGGAAACTCTCAGAACCGATCGAGAGTGCGAGTAGTTGTCAGAAGAGCTTTTTTTTGAGAAAGGTATTACGAGACAACTGACTATTCCTTGCTATTCAGTGGAGTAGAGTAGTCGAGAGAGGAATAGGACTTTGTTTGAGATGATGAGGTCGATGATGGCACATGCCAATTTGCACGTTTCCCTTTGGGGTGATGTGTTATTGGCTGCAGTCTACGTCCTCAATCGTGTTCTATTGAAGTCCGCAGTCAGTACCCCATATGAGTTTTGAATAGGGAGGTAGCTTGACCTTAGCTGTTTGAGATTATGGGGTTGTGCCGCATATGTTCACTGTTTCTCGTATTTACATGGCGAGTTAGGCCTATGAGAAAGGAGGCGTATCATTATGAGATGCTTCAAACCCTCCAAGAGAAATGTGTTCTAGGTGAGGATACGGACGGTACTCTCACTGAGATTGAGTCTCATGATGCCGAGTTTCTTGAAAATGATTTCCCTATGAGAGAAATAAATTGAGACTTTACCTCCTATGAGATAGATGAGATTAGTGATTGGCTGATCCCAGTGGCAGGACCCAAGAATCCATTATGGATCTTGGTCCTAGTGGGAGCAATCCATCTTGAGATAAAAAGATTTCCCCTCCTCTTTAGAGTAGTCGAGGACGCGTACCTAACCGTCGCTTCCTGATTGAGGGAGAGGCTCTCAGTGTGACTCTTGAGGATTACGAGAAACCTTTAACGGTCCTTGAGGCTCTTGAGAGTTATGTGTGAGAGACTATTGATTAAAGGCCATAGATGAGAAGAGTTGACGAGAATCAACGGGATCTGGAATCTAGTTGATTTACCTATGGGTAGTAAGGACATTGAGAACATGTAGGTTCTCAAGATCAAGAGAAAAGCCGACGGATCGGTTGAGAGGTATAAGGCCCATCTAATAACCAGGGGTTATTCAGACTAAGGGCGAAATTATTTCGATCCGTTTTCTTTTAGCGATTATCGTGGACATGACATGAATTTGGAGAGACTTCAGATGGACGTAGAGATTGTCCTCCTGAGTGGGAGTTTGGATGAAGAGATCTATAAGGAATAGCCATCTGGCTTTATTCCTATAGATCATGATGATAAGGTCTGTTGACTTCGAAAGTCGACATGTGACCTTAATCATCAATCCAAGTAGTGGTACTTCAGATTTCACGAGGAGGTGATATCTCACGGTTTCATGATGATCGAGGAGGATCATCGCGTATACCTTAGACGTTCTCATGACTCTTTGTGATCATGTCCTTATGTGTAAATGACATTCTGTTAACTGGGAACAACTGAGAGTTTTTGATGACCACGCTGACGTGGATATTGTCGAGTCTTGATATGAAGGACATAGGTCAGACTCAGTTCTTTCTCGAAGTTAAGATCCAGAGGGATCGCTCAAGACAGGTGTTGACTCTTTCATAGGAGTCCAACATCAAGGAAGTTCTCAAACATTTCGAGAAGATCGACTACGACCCTAAAAATACTCTTATCACTAAAAAGTTAAAGCATAGTTCCTGATATATGCCTTATGAATCAGGAAAGGACAAGAGAGATGAGTAGAATCTCTTATACCAGTGCGGTAAGTAGTCTGATATACTTAACATTACGTATATGATCAGACATTAGCTTTGCAATTAGTATGGTAAGTAGGTATCGATCAAATCCTAGAAGGGATCACTAGAGGCAGTGAAAGGATTCCAAGATATCTCGAGAGAATTACAGACCTCTCCTTGTATTATGAAGGAGGTGATTTGTATCTTGTTAGGTATTCAGATACTAACTGGGTTGGCGATCTGAATGTATGCAAATCGATATCAGATTTTACTGTCTTGGAGTAGCAAGAAGCAAACTTATATATCTCTATCTATGATAGAGGCTGAGCTTGTGATACGCTCAGCGGCAGTTCATGAGAATGCTTGGTTCTAGGATTTCCAGATCACTTAGGGGTTGTGACAAATAGTAGGAGGCCAGTGGATGATTTAGTGAGAAAATCAGACCGCCATTGACCATACCTGAAACCCTAAGTATCACAATAAATCCAAACACATTGATACATAATACCACGTTATGAGAGACATCACCGAGAAGGGTGAAGTGACAAATTAAATTCATTACTATACAGCGTGTTAACTGATCCCCTTAGTAAACCCATTGTGAGAAATTCCCATATGAGATATAGGAATCATTGGGTTTATGTGTATATTTGACATTTCTCACTTTGTATTGATGTTTATTGCATTGTATATATATATGACATGTGTGCATGATTGAATCACGAATTTATTTATTGTACTATTTTATTGTCATATATTCTATGATTTACTGTGATAAATGATATGTCAGACAGGCGTGATCGACTCTTTTACACGAGTGACCACCTCTAGCTTTGAGTCAGCGAAGATGAGACGATTTCTAGTTGTAAGAGGCTTTGAGAATGACCTTACTAGAATAGAAGTCGCCCTAATATGTGTTCAGGATGAGGTCATATGCGATATAATTGACATGGATGTACCCACATTCATGTTGCCTGTAAGTAGTCAGATTTGAGATCTCTAACATCACTTATGACTAGTGATATTGTCTCTAAGACACTCTCTTTGAGATCTCTGGGTAAAGTTTTATGTATAAACTGAGTCTCATACCTACATAGTATTAGAGAAATATGACATATGCCTTTTGAGAGATGAGAGAATAACACTGTGACACGTATTTCATACCGCATGTGATATGATGACTAGGGATAGTGTGAGCATTATTTGAGACATTGATATGATTTAGATTCCCATTTCGACTGTATGAGACCCGAGATCCATTGGGTGGGATCTATTGTACCCTTATCACTTTCGACTGTTTCTAGAAATCTTGGCTCAGTGTTGCTACTTTAGTCTGTTTACAGATGAGTCAGAAGATAAATTTAGGTCTGAGAGACAGGTTTAGAAAAGCAGCGGAATTGAGGTTAATAGATTCAAGTTTGGGAAAAGGAAAACCAATTGATATTACATCACTATTTTGTATTCACCAGCTAACCTATTATACCTGTCAACGTTGGGATATAAGCATAATAGTGGATACACAGTCGAATATTTATTAAGAATTACTTTCAATGAAGAAAATAACTCGATGGATGAAATTATGGATTTGGGGTATAGCGAGTTATTTTTTATACCAACGATGGCTTCTCGATTATCCTAACAGGTGTATTGAGAGTTTTTTGCTTGCAGGTGTACTCACCGGTTGCATGACACTCAATCCTGTATGAAAGTCCAGCAGAGTGATACATTACTAGAAAACACGACATCAATGACAGAAATTAGCGACGGATAGTTATCCGTCACTAATTAATAACAAAATTACGATGGAATAATTAGTGACGAAATTAGCGATGGAAAATTCCGTTGGAAAAAATTCCGTCGGTAATCCATCGCTAAAAAAAAAATTCGGACATATTAGCAACGGAATTTTTCTGTCGCTAAAAATTCTATCGCTAATCCGTCGCTTAATATAATTTTGCATTTTATTAAATATAATTTTATATTTTTTATTAAATTAGGATATTTTTTTATTAAATATAATTTTGTATTTTGTATTTTTATTGAATTAGGGTATTGTCTTTTATTAAATATAATTTTGTATTTTGTATCTTTATTAAATTGGGGTATTGATTTATTAAATATAATTTTATATTATTATTAAATATAATTTTGTATTTTATTAAATATAATTTTGTTTTTTGTTTTTTTTAACAAGGGTATTTTTCATTAAATATAATTTTGTATTTTTATTAAATATAATTTTGTATTTTTATTTAATATGATTTTGTATTTTTATTTAATTAGGTTATTGAAATTTTATTAAATATAGTTTTGTATTTTTATTAAATATAATCTTATATTTTTATTAAATATGATTTTGTGTTTTTATTAAATATAATTTTGTGTTTTTATTAAATATAATTTTATATTTTTATTAAATATATGTACTTTTTTGTTTTTATTGAATATAATTTTGTGTTTTTATTAAATATAATTTTGTATTTTTATTAAATATAATTTTTTGTTTTTTTAAATATAATTTTGTGCTTTTATTAAATATAATTTTGTATTTTTATTAAATATAATTTTTTGTTTTTATTAAATATTATTTTGTGCTTTTATTAAATAAAATTTTATATTTTTATTAATATAGGGTATTATATTTTTAATATTAAGAGTTCCAAATAAAGTATAGAAATAGAAAAAAAAGAAATTAATAACACAAATGTGATGGTAATATAGTGGTTAAGACTTTTCGAATCTATCTGTCACACCCAGGTTCGAATCTGGGTGAGAGTAATTTTTTCAATATTTATAACAGGGGTCTGTGGGCGGGCGAGTGGGGCGCAGGCGGGCGAGTGAGGGCGTGGGAGTGAGTGGGTGAGCGTCCGGACCCGTGCACATTTGGTTCACGAATTTCACCGACAGATTAGTGATGGAATTATTTTCGTCACTAATAATCCGTCGCTAATTTGAAAACCCTAAAACGAAATTTGAAAACCCTAAAACGAAATTAGCGACGGATTTAATGACGGAATTTTTCATCGCTAAAAAAGTCATCGCTGATCTGTCGTGAAAATTAGCAAGGTGACGGAAATTTGGGTATCAATGACGAATTTTTCCGTCGCTGATACACATTTTTCTAGTAGTGATATGAGATAGATTGCTTGAATTGTGATTTTGTGATGGATGTAAAATACCCTCGTATGCAAGTGAGGGATATTAGTTTAGGATGCCCACGAGGGGCATTTTGGACAATTGGCATGGGGTTAGTGGGGTAACTCCCACTTAACCATAACTTCCAATATTCTCTCCCATGATCTCTCTCCTAATTAGAGTAGGAATATAACGGAGACTAACCTCTCACTTTGTGAGATCATTTTTTGTGAAGCCATGGGTGTGAATGGCTAGAGAGAAATTGCACAAAACTTGAGAAAATATTCTCTAGAGAGAGAATATAGAGGTCTTGAGAAAAATTCCAAATAGAAAATTTTTTTTATCGTAACGATCGTCGGACTGAAGATTGAGGTGTCGTGGAGTTGCGATGGTGGTTCCATTAATATCGTGATCAACATCCCGACCGCGAGATCCGATCGAGAGATTTGACGCAGTTCGGTCGATTTTTGGTGACTCTACACGTCGAGATATTTATTCTATTTCCAAAATTTCTATTTTATTTTTTCAAAAATTATTTACGCTTTTGCTGTGAGTCACTAAAATATGTAACAAAATCCATTGTCATGGTTTTCTTGTGTTGTACTTCTTTGTCAGGTCTAGATCGGAGATTAACTTAGAGGCTTTTGCTGCTATGATTTTCATCATTTGGTGTTCTAATTGCTTTGTTTTTGTTTCATCCTGGTTGGTGTATATATGTCAGCTATTGGTTTTTATTGCCTGTTTCTAGGTCTAACCCATTTCGATCCAAAAAGAGAAAAATGAAATTTTGTTCATAATATATGAAACTAAATGCTAGCCTTCTTTTCGACATTTTTGTAAGAAAACTTATACTTCGTTCATTACTTATTTTTTGGGGAGGATTGTAGCTTCAATAAAAGCTTGCAACAAGATCTAGAATATTAGGATTTTGGATGGCAACAATATGAAAGATGAAGTTTTAAGTAGTTGCAAAAAGATTATCATTCACACTCTAAACTAAATTTGACTTAACTAAATCAGTTAGAATTTCTAATTTTAGCCAGCTACTCTCCAGTGAATTTTCTTATTCTTACTAGCTTTACATAATGTATAATTCAAAGATTGACCAATAATTTGCCGTCTAAATATTGGAAACTAAGAAACATCGTCAGTTTTCGTCAAACAGTGTCCTAGATTTTCTAAGAAATCGATATATTAAATTTTCATTAGACCAAATATTTTTGTATGGGACGACCAATTTAGCAAAATGCTATCTTCAATTCTAAAGGAAAATAATATCCCATAAAAAAGAGTGTATCCATAATATGAGAAACTTGTAATGAGCTGTTACAACCTAGCGCAATGCTAAAGCATACACATATAGAAAATATTAAATATAATTAAACATGCAATGCAACTTTGGACTCAAGAAAGTCACTATCCACGTACGTGATAACACAAAAGTAATTTATTAAGTCTAAAACATTTCTTTTCTTTTCCATCAGCATTCGGTCACAGCACTTCTATAGCATACATGGTCAACTAGCTAGCAATCACTGGCTCTCTTAGCGTGCCCTGCGTCAATTCTTCATTGACAAATATCAATTATCCAAAATTTGTTCCTAAAAATATTCGGACACATCAAAACTAGCTATTGGCATGGATAAACACTAAACCACTTACATGAATCTCGAGCATTTTAGTTAAACATCCTTAATTATTATAGTTGGTCCATGTTGCTTCATAGCATATCATACATTACAAATATGGGATTTAAATTCATCAGCTCATAAGCCGCTACCATGAATTCCCCACTGTAATCCTAGGCCTTTGAGAAAGAAAGATAAGGGTTTAGAAAAGCTAGGCAAGTATCGGGAAACCAATAGATGCACATTATACAAGTCGGATGCTTATCATGTAAGATGAATGAAGTATGATTCATGATGCAATCCATGAAAGAAAACCCATAGAGCACATCATCAGAACTGAGCTCTTTATACTTTATAAAATGATTTCTTATCCTTCTTTGTGCCTAGCTTGACTAGCATTCCCTTTGGGAAAATACATGTTTGCTCCATTAAATGCTCAACTATCTTTATGATAACTTGCTATTCAAGTGTTTCAACCCTCAACGTAAGGACACACAGTACGGAAGTTTATTCATAATTCAATGTAAAACATAGAGCACCTGAGATAGTGATCTCTGAATTGACATCCACGTATGTGATAGCACAGAAGAAATTTTTTAAAAATTTTAAAACTTTTATTTTACTAACATTTTTGTTTAAAAAAAATGGCATAATCTCCCCCATTTTAATGAGTATTACTAAGCCACATGTAGCAAATCTAATTTCAAGAAACTGTATACCTCTATATGATAAGTTGTCAATATCTCAAAAGGACTACACTCTGACTCCACGACACCAAAATTAGAATAAGTACTAACAAAACTATTTCAAACATTAAATATCTTAAGCATAAATAGTCATACTAAGTTTACTCTTCCTAACAACATGAGTTATGAAACATAAATTACTCAAATATACTCACATCAAAATATACTCAAACCATTTATATAGTTCATACAATCATCATATTATATCATACTATAATATAATACAAAAATGACCAATAAATAAAGGTGAATGGATCTAGTATCAGAGGCCCTTTTGTCACCAATGATCACCGAATTTTTTCGGGTGACAACTTTTTTGTCACTAATTTGGTGACGAAAAAACTTTTGATCACTAAATTTGACTCTTTAATGATGATTTTTTGTACTCAGTCACTAATGACCTTTATTGATAGAACATTACTGACCACTGAGTGACGACATTCCTTTTGTCACTAAAGTGTTTTAGTGACCACAATTAGACCTTTAGTGACTAAAACGCCTTTGTCACTAAAGGCCATTCTTTTTTTCTAGTGTAACCTCCCCAGAAATGTTGATTTAATTTGGGGAAAAAGGCAAGTAGGAAGGCTTAAGAGTCTAGCATCATAAGGGATCTAAACCCCTGGGCCAAATCTACTTGCACATGCAATGCCTGCAGTTGCATGCGCAAGATACTTGTGCACCATCACACATGCCTGCCATTGCCAATCTCTCTTCCTATACTTGTTTTTTAAACTATCGACTACTACGTCACCAAAAATCAGACTTTAACTCCTCCTTTAACCTCATGAAAAGCCCTTTCAACACAAATAGTATGTGCAGTTGCACATACAAGTTATTCGCGCATGTACACATTCATATCTATTGCACCCTAACTCTTTTCATGTGTTTTTTATCATCTCATTCGTATACTATTCAGCTTCTAACTCCTTATATAATCCAAAATCATCCCTCTTGAACATACGTATATAAAAGGACAATGTGTGTGGCTATGCACATAATTTTTGGTAAGAAGTGTTGAATTTCTAAAGAAGCAAACAATAAGTAATGAATGAAACTTCAAAGACTTTATTCAAGTAGTTGAAACATTTTTTTATACTTTGAGAAGGCAACATGCTGCCCTATATATAGAAAAGAGAGGAGGAGAGTATTTTAGAAAAGAGAGAGTGGAGAGGGCTTAAAGCCCTCTCCTTTCCTACTAGCCGTTGGGACTTCCAACGGCTAGTTTCCCAGCCTGTTGGGGGTCCATTTGGGCCCCCATTTGCTGGCCCATTTAAGGGGGCCAAATAGGAGGTCTAGAATTAGGATTTTACATTAAGACAAATTTGATCCTAGCACCAACTAGCTATGAAACCTAATTGTGCTTCATTTCAACACTCCCCCTCAAGTTGGGTGTGTATATGTCTATCACACCTAACTTGCCCATATTCTTTTGTATGTGATTGGCCGTTCCCGGTTTTGTAAAGATATCTGCAATTTGAAGATCACTTCTTGTAAATCTAGGAATGATGAGCTTGTCTTCAATCTTTTGTCTCACGAAGTGGCAATCTACCTCAATATGCTTTGTTCTTTCATGGAAGACTGGATTTTAGACTATATGAATTGTCGATTGATTGTCACAATGGAGTTGAATTGGGATAGGAACAAAGAACCCTAATTCTTCTGTTAGAGCTTTTAGCCAAACGATCTCACTAGTAGCGGCTGCCATTGATCTATACTCCGCTTCGGCACTTGATCTTGATACCACATGTTGTTTTTTGCTTTTCCATGCTATTAGATTCCCTCCAACAAACATGCAATATCCCATAGTTGATCTTCTATCTTCCGAATCCCCGGCCCAATCTGCATCACAATACCATATGATTTGTGAGCTGCAATTGTTCTTCATCCAAATTTCCGTGCCGGGTGTGCCCTTTAGGTAGTGGAGTATTCTTTCAGTGGCTCTACAATGCTTCCTTTTTGGCTTGTGCATATGTTGGCTAACTTGTCCCACAGCAAAGAAGATATCTGGTTTTGTTATGGTGAGATAGATTAGTCTCCCTACAGGCCTTTGGTATCTTTGTTCATCCTCAAACTCTTCATCATCATTATCTTTAAGGTCACAAGAAGTGCTGATCGGACTACATGCGGGCTTGGCACCTAACTTTCCGGTTTCCTGCAAAAGATCAAGTACATACTTTCTTTGTGATAGAACGAACCCATTTGGACAATAGGCAAGTTCTATCCCTAGAAAGTACTTTAGTTTCCCTAAGTCCTTAATATCAAACTTTGTTTGGAGAAATTTCCTAACTTGATTAATTAAGTTCAAATCATTTTCGGTTATAATTATATCATCTACATATATTAGGACTATAATGAATTTATCTTTTAGTTTCTTAACAAAAAGAGATGAGTCACTAGTGCATTTCTTAAAGTCATGATCAAGAAGAGTAGAACTAAGTTTGGCATTCCAAGCTCTTGGTGATTGTTTGAGTCCATAGATAGTTTTCTTTAATTTGCAAACTTTGTTATCTTGATGAGAGAAACCCGGAGGGACCTCCATATACACTTCTTCTTCTAAGTCCCCTTGAAGAAAGGCATTTGCAACATCCATTTGAAATAGAGGTAGAGAGTAGTTGGCAGAAAGGGATAAAAGCACATTAATGGTATTCATTTTTGCCACGGGAGCAAATGTTTCCTTGTAGTCCACTCTATAAGCTTGAGTGAAACCCTTGGCAACTAATCTTGCCTTGTATTTATCAAGACTTCCATCGCTTTTGTGCTTGATTTTGTAGACCCACTTGCACCCTACAGCTCTTTTCCCTTTTGGAAGTGATGTTATTTCCCATGTTCCATTTTTTGCTAAAGCTTCCAATTCATCCTTCATAGCTTGCACCCACTGAGGTTGGTTTTTAGCTTCTTCAAAAGATCTTGGTTCTTCATGAAGATCTATGTTCCGAATGAATCTTTGATGGCTATAAGAAGTATTAGCAATTGAATAATATTTGGAAATGGGATGAGAAGTTACTTTAGAGTTATAGAAAACTCTTTTGTTGATCCATTCGGAGGGAGGAAGCCTAAGCCTTGTTGATCTACGAAGAGGAGGAGGTGGTTCATGTATGACTTGTTCTTCTTGTTCTAAAACCGGTTCTTGTTCTGAATCATCTCCCCCTTGTTCTTGAATTAATTCATGATCAGAATGAGAAGGTGAAGGGTCTTTTTGAGCCGGAACTTCATGTTCATTTGGGGCAGGTTCTTTATCAATATTCGGATGAGAGGAATTGTTAATAAATGGAAGAATGATGTTCCATGGATCTTGAGTTTCTCCTTTTTTAGCTTGTTCTTGATCTTCCTTTCCTGAAAAATAAGGTTTTCTTTCTACAAATATCACATCCTTAGATGTGTATAGCTTTTTGGTTAGAGAATCATAACATTTATAACCTTTTTCAAATGTTGAGTATCATAAGAATACACATTTTCTTCCTCTTTCCTCTAACTTATTTCTGAATTTTTCAGGAACATGAACATAACAAATGGACCTAAAGACTCTAAGGTGAGATATGTTGGGTTTCCTTCCTAAGAGTAGCTCTAAATGAGATTTTCCTCATAGAACTTGAGTGGGCATAAGATTAATAAGATGGGCAGCGGTTTTTATTGCCTCACTCCAAAAATTTTTAGGCACATTAGAGTGGAACATCATGGTTCTAGCCGTTTCTAACAAGTGTCTATTTTTCCTTTCGGCAACTCCATTTTATTGTGGAGTGTAGATACATGATTTTTGGTGCATGATCCCCTTTTCATCTAAGAAGTTTTCGAATACATGACTAGTATACTCCCCCCCATGTTCATACCTAATGATTTTGATGTTGGCATTGAATTGTTTGATCACATATCTATAATAGCTCTTAAAGGCTTCAAAAACCTCAGATTTGGTTACCAATAGGTATACCCAAGTATATCTAGTTTTGTGATCAATAAAGGTCACAAAGTATTTAAAACCATTATGGGATACTATGGGTGATGTCCAAACATCAGAATGAACAAGCTCAAATGCATTCTTATATATAGTATTTGAAATGGGATAATACACTCTAGTTTATTTTCCAAGAACACAAGCTTTGCAATGCCTATTTTCTACTTCTAGATTTGGAAATAGACGTTCAAAGCTAAGTCCCCAAGATGACCTAGACGAGCATGCCATAATGAATGCATTTGACTTTGGGCAGCAAAAGCTTGGTTCTCTTAATCCAAGTAGTATAGGTTGTGCCTCCTAGACCCCTTGCCAATCAAATGATTCGTTTTGAGGTCCTGAAAAACAACTTCATTAGGATCAAATGTAACTTTGCAATTTTGTTCTTTAGTTATCTTTCCAATGGATAAAAGATTAGAATTAAATTTAGGCACATATAGAGCTTTAGTTTTCTTGCCAAATAATTCAATTTCTCCTAGATGATCAACTCTTAGTTTCTCACCGTTAGCTACCTTAACAATCCTAGAATCAGTGAGAGGAATAAGTCTTTTAATTTTGCTTTTATCTTTTACCATATGATTTTTACAACCGGAATCAATGAGCCATGAATGAGATATATTTAAGAAATTACCAGAATACAAAGTAATCTGGCCAATAAGCTTTTTCATGTCCTTTTGCATTTCCTCCATTTTGCTTTCAAGGGCAGCAACTTGAGAAACATGTTGAGCACTTGCCATTTGGTCTCCTTCCCTTCTGTTGTTCTTTGGCCGTAAATGAGGATGGAGATGCCAACATTTTTCCTTTCTATGGCCAGGTTTCTTACAATGGGAGCAGAAATCTCTTTTCATGAAATTTTGAGCTTTGTTGGCCGGATGCTCCTCTTGGACAGATTTGAATGCTTGAGCTTCAGTTTTGGGCTTGGATGATTCTTCAAGCTTCATGCTTATTTCAGCTCTTTGCACCATAAATTGGACTTCTTGGAATGAAGGAAATACCTTTATTCTAAGAATTTCTTGACGTATAGGAGCATACTCTTCTCCAAGACCCATTAGAAGACCAAAGGTCATGTCTTCATCATTCCTTTGAATGAGAGTTTTGAGATTTGAGGTTGGGGGCCTCAAAACATTATGCTCATTTCAAATATCCCTATATTCCCCAAAATATTCGGGTAGGGTCTTTCCTCCTTTTTGAATATTGAAGATTTTCTTCTTCAATTCGAATATTCTGCCGGTGTTGGTCTTTTGAGCATAAAGAGCATCCATTTGATCCCACAAAGACTTAGCATTCGGAATGCAAGTGACCATTGCTTTGTGGGTCTTATCTAGAGACATTTGTAAGAGCACCACCACTTGATCATCTCTCTTTTTCCATGCTTTGAAAGATGGATCAGCATCATCAAGAGGATCTTCAAATATATGATTTCTTGATGGTGTCTTGCCATGCATTGTAATTTGAAGAATCTAAAAGAATGGAAGTGAACATTGAGGTGCTAATTTGTAATGGTGGATCACCAAGATTGGATGAAGAAGGAATGGATGCCTGCTCTGATACCATGTTGAATTTCGAAAGAAGCAAGCAATAAGTAATGAATGAAACTTCAAAGACTTTATTGATATTTTAAAGAGAATATACAAGTAGTTGAAGCATTTTTTCATATTTTGAGAAGGCAACATGCTGCCCTATATATAGAGAAGAGAGGAGAAGAGATATTTTAGAAAAGAGAGAGTGGAGAGGGCTTAAAGCCCTCTCCTTTCCTACTAGCCGTTGGAAGTCCAACGGCTAGTGTGGGAACTAGCTGTTGGGACTTCCAACGGCTAGTTTCCCAGCCTGTTGGGGGCCCATTTGGGCCCCCATTTGCTGGCCGGGCCCAACCTGAAACCCGTGGGTAAGGCCCATTTAAGGGGGCCAAATAGGAGGTCTAGAATTAGGATTTTACATTAAGACAAATTTGATCCTAGCACCAACTAGCTATGAAACCTAATTGTGTTTCATTTCAACAAGAAGTATGTCCTTTTTTTTTAACTAACTTGAATATTTTTATCACAATTGATAATTCCAGCAAAACAGTCACAGAAAAATTTAGGATAAGTTGTTATGCTGACGCTTTGCAAACATACAATTAGTCTAATATTTGTAGTTGCACACGAGCATTCATATTGGCCATGCCCTTCCTTTCTCGCAAAAATTTAGATCTTAACTTCTCCTCTAACCCCATGAGCATACCTCTTCAATATGCCCGCTTGAAGGTAGTGTTTGTGGGTGTGCGTGCAATTTGTTTGTTCCTGCATGCGAGCTTGTAGGTTTGCCATGCCCTTCCTTCTTTTATGCACCTCTCAGCTCCTCTTCGTCCACCTTTTCACAAAAATTAAGATCCTGACTCTTATCCTAATTCCTTCATTTCCTCACTTATAAATATGGACGCATACCGATAATGTGTGCAAGCTATGCGTATGACTTGTATGTACACCTGTCGTCCCTTCCCTTTTTCCATGTGCTTACTTTCATCTCTCACACACCATAACACAAAATTTCACAGCTAAACTTCCCTTTCTAACATCTTCAACCCTTATGAAACCAAACCCTAACACAGTAACCAATTATAATGAAACTCATATCATGGGTATAAAATATCTATGAAAGGAAAAATGTACATAACAAGCAATATTTGCCTTTATTTATGTCACCCCCGACCCTGGGTCTAAACACGTGACAATCATCACGTGATTTAGAAGTACGTGTAATCACCAAAACGTACTCCAATCTCACTAGACTGTGTTGATATCACTTTCTAGTTAAGAAAATCTTGCTTAGAAAATATTTTCAATCCAGCTATGTAAGTAGCAAGTAATGTTTAACAAGTAAAAATATAACTTTCAAAATATAGGTTTCAACTTTAGAAAAATATTCACAAAATATAATACAAGAAGAGTTTAAAAATGCCATCCAATGGGTCATCTACATATCTCAAAATCCACATCTAAGAAGGACCAATACTGACAGTTAGTCCATGAAAATCTCTCTTCTCTACTGGATCAAGCTAACAGTGAACCGGAGACTCTACACTTTCTCTGAAAAAAATAAAAATGATAGAGTGAGTATAATAATAACTGGTGGGAGGAGTGCAATGGTATAATTGTATAAGAAATGAGTGGTCAGTGTGGTCGAATCAAGAAATTGCCTCAAAATCTTTCTATCAAAAACTTGGTCCGGACTAGTGGTCGAACTGCCAAGAGGTTTTACCAATCATAAAAATCACCCCAAATCTTAACGTTAGTTCGGAACCTTCAAGGTAGTGCAAACCAAGTTAGCCAGACCGCGCCTACATCCACAAGTCTAACAAGCTCTCTACGTTGCCCCCTTGAATCGGTTCATAAAAGCTTACTAGTTATGACAATCCATGGGTGCTAACGCTCTAAGCATGCACTGTTTCACAAATATTATATCATATGCCATATAAAATATCAAGTTTCTCAGTTCATAAATCCAGCAACAATGTTTATAGTAAAATTCAGCATGACACAAGATATATTAGCAAGTGTATAAATATCATGGGTTAGATCAAAATATTTTTAAGGATACTCCACAATCACAAAACATTATAAAAATTCGAAATTAAAAATCATTTTTAAAAAAAGCTAAATAAAATATTTTTTTATTCACAAACACAACAAATCCACTCACTATGTTAGAGAGGGTGATCACTCCCATATTTGTCCACAACCAACAAAATATTTGTCTCGATCAACTTGTTTCCCTCCTAAGGGACATTATCAAATAATCAAAATTATCAATACTGATCAACCCTCGTCAACCCAAGAACTCTAACATTCAGAACCTACTTTTATTTCCTCACTTCATGTGACTTAAAGTCTTTCAAATCTAGATGGATAGGTAGTTAAACAAAATAAAGTTTGGGTTAGAAAGATTATAATATCTTGATTTTTGTCTCCAAAGAATCCTTCCCGTTTGGAATTTACCAAACCCTTGAATTTTTCCCTTTTTGTGACAACTCTAGATGCTTAAATCATTTCAAAATCAAAGCTAAAAATCTAACTTGGGAGAGTTGGATGAGTGGTTTGAAACCTTTGATCTTGAATTTTGGTGGTAGATCGATTGGGTTTGGAAGAGGAGAGGAGAATAGTCTAGAGAAAGAAATGAGATTTGTGTTTTCATGAATTCTGAAACTTCACTCCTCTTTTTATCTTTATACCCATTTTCAATATTTATCTAGTGTCCCTCATCCACTTTCAATTTACACATATATCCAATTTGTCTTTCTAATTCATTGGGATGATCAACCAAATGGGTTTAAACACTTGAACTTTTGTTCTATTTAGAATATGTGTTCGGTGATGGGTAGGAGAGGTTGGAGTGAAAAATACAATTTATTACGAATAAATTAGAAATATAAAAAATGTGGAGTGTTCAAAATATAGAATATAATATAAATTAGGTATATTATGATTAAAGGATTTGAGTGACCTAGTGATTAGAAGATTTTTGGGACATGGAAGAGCTAATGTTCAAGTCTCCACAAGTGCAAGTGCCGACATGGTAAATAAAATGGAAGAACTAAGTTAAGTCTTCTTAAGCTTATAGGAGAAAATGATTAGAAGAAGACAAATCATCAAAATTAAAGTGTACTGAGGGGTTATTGGACGGTATCGAGAAGAATTGAAAAATTGGTAAGTCCAGCTGGTACCAAGAAGGTAGGTGTTGGTGAATTTGCAAAAGCAAACTTTTATCGAGAGATTTAGTATAAATATTCCATCATTGATAGGTGATTGGGAAAATTGTATTAGCAGGTAGCAATACAACGAGAAGATATATCAAGAAACAAGTGAGATAAACATACCAGAAGGGAGCAATCACTGAGAAATGGTGAAGTATATAGGAAGGGATAAAAATAAGTTTAGATAGTTACCACTTAGCACCAACTAGAAAATTAAAATTTGGAGGAACAATTCACCGAACGGTAAAGCTCTCTACTGAGCAAGTCAAATTTCTCATGGAGAAATTAAATTCTATTGAGTAGGATCAACGTTCTCATTTAGTTGACATACTCTAATATACAAAACAATAGATGTTTACCGAGAGACTTAGTGTAAATGCTCCAATACCGAGAGGTAATTGGAAAATTCAGGAATATACCGAGAGGTGGTGGTGGGTATAAAGAGATAGTTGTCACCGACAAGGAATCAAAATGTGAAGTAGTCTATCAAGTTAAAGTTCTACTGAAGAACTCAATTTCTAACAAGAAAATCGAATTTCACCGAGCACCAAACACTATGATAAATAAGAACTCTAGTGGTTGGGAACTTAAAAATTAAGAATTTATCGACCAGGTGTTTAAAGGTGTTCCTGGACAACTCAAAGGGCAAGAATTCACATTTATATCTAATTTATTATTCTTTCACATTTTCACAAAGTATAAAAATTTTCAAATAGTCTATTTAGAGTCTGCATCATAATCCGGATTTGTCTGATGTTACAATTTCTATTCCCTAAAAGAAAATTTTGTCATCAAAATTTCATTTCATAACTATTCCTCAAACAACTGGGGATATTACTTCCCCATTCTCAGATTCCTAAGTCATCTATTCAACATGTTCGTTTTTTCATAAAAATTTGACAATTAGGATTTGCTTATTTCATAACCTCTTAACTTACTTCTCTATGATTGCTGCCGGTTGGACTCCAAAGTTTAGATCTTCCCTCGACTCAGTTGAATTAGCTTCTAAAATATGGGAGGGATCCAATAAGTATATCCTTTATTTCCATAAAGAGAGACTAGTTTAAGACAACAGAATATGAACCACATAGATCATATCCAAAGATCAACTACCTCAACTTCATATTTTACACTTGTGATATTTCCTAAATTCACAAAGTTTTCCTATAATATTATGCACTTCAGAGTGACAAAATATGTTCAAACCATCAATCAAAAAATCACTTCTCTTAGCTATTCATTATTGATCGCATTTCTCCAAATTATCTCCATTTGGTTGTCAACTGATTAAGCCCATTCAAAGAAGGTGTGGTCACCTAAAAAATTGAGGTAAGATGTATACAGTTTTAGCACAGGTCTCTAAGAATGTTTATTTTACCTAGAATGTTCAACTATTCTACTTTGGCACCTTCTCTTTCTAAAATGTATACAGTTCCAGACATCAGGTATTTCACTAGCCATAGTTATTATAATATGTGGATTCGTTAACCACATTACCAATTTGATCACCTAAATTCTTATAAACTTGAAGCCACGTATGCTACGTAACTCTATCCATTCTCGTTTTGTTTAAGCAACTTCGCACTTTATTCATTCTAATTCTCTGGATAATGCAAAAAAGAAAAAAAAAACTCTTCTTTTTATAGGAATTATTTTGACACAATACTTCTCTGGACAATTTTATCTCCATGAATTTAGACCCTAAAAAAGTAATTTCTCCCATATAACCACCCACCTTCCCTCATTTATTTCTTGCCAAAACCACAAATACCCCTCAAACTTTATGTCTATTTTCTATTCAACCATCGAAAATATATCGCAATCAACTGACCTCCAAACTTCCTAAAACAAAATCCAATGTCTCTTGTTTCAAATGGAATTAAGTTCACCTCAAGAGTCATTCCGCTTATCCATACATCATAGTCTTGTAAACTATACTTCTAACCAGCTGCTCATCCAAAAGTGTAATCACGAATAAATCTTTCTCAAGTAGAGTCAAGGGTCTTTTAACATGCCTAGCAAATCTTGTACTATCAAAGGAATCATTGAACCTTGCATCAATGAATATGCAGGCATCGACACCAAGATTTTCATTATACCTGTTAATATAAGCCATCAAGTAATTATTAGCCAAACCCACACATTCCAATATATATTTCCTATAACATTGCATCATATCATGGACATCAACCAATTTAAATATTCTCTTAGAATAGTTATCAATACCTCTAAATAGGACTATCGATGGTTGGGTTAAATCGATAACCAAAAATGAACCAAACCGAAATTTTCTATTTGGTTCTATTTTTTTTTTAAACAATTCGGTTCAAACCAAACCAAATCAAAATATTTTGATTCGGTTTCGGTTTAATTAAAAGGAAAACAATTCGATTCGGGTTGAACCGAATCAATTACCTTTCTGGGATCATAAACCTAAGCCCCCAAAATCACATATATCACAACCCCATAATTGTTGTGATTAAGCCCAGCAAACTCATACAAGAGTAACCCAAAAAAAAGATGGTCACATTTATTTATTTAACCAAAAAAATAAATAAAAAGGAAAAAAATAGCTTGACCCATTGGAGAAACAGCAGAATCAGTACTTCTTGGTCTCGGAAGATGAATAGGGGACATTCACTCTGCTCAAACAAGAAGAAGAAGTGGAGGAAGATGCAAAAGATAAAGAAGAAGGAAGCATAGAAGGAAAATCCTTTTAGTTAAGATTCGGCCAGATTAACCCTAACTAGTAGTAGAAGATGCTTTAGACTTGACAGACGCACCACAAAGGCTCAACCCAAGTCCCAATTCTAGCTCAGATTCACCATTTGAAGAAGACGATTTGCCCACATCCAAATTGTTGTGTGTGGCTATTCTCATCTTTAGACACAATAGACATTGACCCAGTCGATGATCCACTACTAGTATGAACTTCTTCCATTGAGGAACAAATTTGCATAAAAATGGTTCTGGGTTAGAGAGAGACAGAGAGAGAGTGAGAGAGAGAGAGAGAGATGAAGGAGGAAAATGGGTTTTTGAGAGAGGGTAAAGAAGAGAAAGAGGTTGGGTGGATAGAAGATGTGATGAGATTGATGTTTGGGTGATGGTGGGTGGGACCTCCTATGGGCCACATGCCTACTGCATATTAGTGGCAATTGGACGCTAGCAAATTGATTCGAACTGAATTTTTTTAGTTTGGTTTGGTTTAAACTGAATTAAATTTTGTTCAATTTTCAATTTAAATTTTTTTAAAATTTTGGTTTCAATTTAGTTTGGTTTGACCACTAAATCGAATCGAACTGAACCGTTGACCACCTTATGTAAAATCTAAAAATTACGGTTAAATGCATGCATAATTTCTAGCCTACAGAATAAATTTTGATGTTGTAGATTTGAATCATGGAATTTAGTGATGTAAGAAATGAAGATTGGGCTTGGTGTGCACTAATAGTGAAGTCCAATTCTTAAAGTCTAATATTGAAGATCAAATCCAATTAGCTATCCAACTCATGAAGTCCAAATTTTTTTCTACACTTGAATTCAAATTGTGGAGCCCAAAACTTGATTTAAAGTCCAACAAGAAGCCTAAATTTTTAGAGCCCAATTTTTTGAAATTACCTTGAAGCCTAATACTTGAGAGAAAGTCCATTAGCATGTTTAATATATGAGTTAAAGAGCATAATGAATGGTCCCACGTTTTGCCCTTTCCTTCCATTTGTTTTTGGTCATTTATCTTTCAAGTGCTAACAAAAATATAAAGAAGTCAAAAGAACATTTATGTGTGCATTAAATGTGGGACAAGTGTAAAGTGTTTGGAGAAAAGAATATGTGTTGTGTGGAATTGTGTGATTAGAGAAAAACAGAAGGCAAGGAAGCCAAAAAAAAAAAAAAGAGAGAGAACATGTCTTAGCCATGAGTGAAGAGAGAAAAAGAGAGAGAGGGAGGGAGAGAAAGAGAAAAAGGGAATTCTTAAATGTTCTTTGGCTATTTACCATTTCCTTCTTTTCTTCTTATTTCATCCGCCCCTTTCAAGCATTTTCTCAACAAGACTTCTGATCTCTAAGCTTTCTTAGCTCACCTTCAACATCTTCTAGCAAATTCTTGAGTCAATCATAAGAAAGGTTTGGAGTTTCATCAAGTTTGGTCAAGGAACATCCTATTAAGAGATGATTTTGTTGAATATTTGAGAAACCCTTGAAGCAAGTGCAAAGTAAACTTTAAATTCATGGTTTTAAGTTCTTATTTCTCATAGAAATCATGGTGAACAGCATGTTTGATGATTTGAATATAGGAGTACATGGATGAGTTAGACCAAAGATGGAAACCTTAAATTCCTACAAACAGGGCAGTGTGACCATCATGTACTATAACTTTTTCTACATAAAGACAAATGAAGTAGGGTTTTCTGTATATTAAACTAGACTTCCATATTTTGAAAATGAGATATGATTAGTTAGATTTTGATGAAAATTAGATTTTTAGTGATTTTTCAAAATGAGACCTTTTGCAGAATAATCCCTTGTTTCTGCCCTATTTTGGCTGAGACTTTAGCTCGATTTTGAGACACTTTCTAGGCTGAATTAGGCTAAGATTTAGACATGAAATTTGTAGATTTATGTTTTATCTTTAATTTTGTGTAAGAATCATGTGATTTGGATATGTGTAGTGAAAGTTACAGCCATTTCCCATGACTACGCAGATTGGAAATTATGCCGTTAAGGAATGGACTTACATGTTTTAGTGTAATTGGAAGGGTCCTAGGATATAAATGTAAAAATTGTTGTTTTATATCTAGTCTTTAAGAGGAAATTAGAAGTTTGGCAATCCAAGAATGTTAGTTTGAAGTACAATTATTTTCCTAAGACATGAAGATATGAGAATGAACATTGGAAATGGGTAATGAACACTTTAAGTATAGAGACATATTTTTCACTTTGCATATCATGCATTCGACATCTTAGTAGCATTGGATAATGTCTAATCTAAGTTCTATATTATAACTTACATAACCATTAGGCAAAGGTCCATCGAACCAAGATAAGGTTGAGACTGGATTAGTGGGAGTGCATACCCTCCCCAAACTATGAGTGAGACTTTTATGTTTTGTTTAATGAGAAATACTTTTATGTGTTTTGAATACTTTATTTTGAAATGTGGTTTCATAACTTTATTTAAGTGTGATGTGTTCTCATGAACTATGATGTTGCAAATGTGAACTTTGATATGTTGTTGCTGCATAATTTTGCATTGTTTGATGATTGATATTCATTGGGATAAAAAGGAGTATGGGTTGCAAATTGGTTTTGGAATTTAATTGTAAATGAAAACTCTATTTTTGGTAACCGATTGTTCATGCAGCTACTGTGGTTTATTATTCACTCATGACTGGCGGGAGGAAGAGCGGTATGAGTGGAACCGGATATTAGATTGGGGCAGTGTGATGCAGTGCATTAACCTACTCAAGGTTACGGTTAAACAGTCATGAATCACCAATGGTGATGCCTAAACCAACACTAAGGATGAGATATTTTTTTCTAAACAAATAATGGAATAAAACCCTTGGTGGTTCTAGTCCTTGACCCTGACCAAGGTTTTGGATTGGAAAGTATGTTTTCAGCAGTCCCAAAAGTTTGAATAAAATGCAACCCATATGATGTAAAGAGAAATGCTTTACTTTGAATACATAAATGGATAATGCTTTATGTATGTTTGTGAACTTGCGAATACTTTTGTAATGACAACATGTAATTTGTTGATAATGGCTTTAGAACATGATCACACTCTCACTCATTGGCATATACATAGATTTCTCACTCACTAGATACATTTGTACTCATTCCATTCTTTCCCTTCTATTTTCAGGTTTATAGATAGTAAGTGCAGATAAAGGGCCTTCTTTTGTTTAGAGTTCGTCTGTGAGATCCATTCCGTTTAGAGTTCTGCACTTCATGTAAGATAGTTTCATTTTGAGATTACATAGTCTTAGACGGATCCATGAGAAAGGTCAATGGAAATGGAATTATGTTGTATTGTGGGTTATTTGTATATGTATGTTTATGTTTTGATTTGTCATTTTGTATTAATGAGAATGAGACTTCACTATTTCATTTTGGGAGAGATCATATGAATAATGTTTTATGATTATAGGGATTAGGATGTAGATTAAATTCAGGTTGATAACAGGTTAACCTTGTGGAGTCTCAGAGTGCATGCCTGAGGTTGCACGTCTTTTGAGATGACACGACGGTTGTCGCGTGCTCAACTCTAAAGACCAGGGCGTGACAATTTTATTGATATCAGAACTTAGGTTAGAGATTTTATTAAGTATTTCTAAGGCTCCCATAGATCCTAGGTTAGGTGAGTCTTGTGTAGAATTGATTAGATATGCATAGGTTAATTTATTTCTGTGAACTGAACCTTATCTTCATTTGTAGTTGATGGTACCTAGGAATTAAATTTCTTTAAAAATGATGTTGAAAGATCAAAGTAAGAACACAAGAGATCTTTGAAATAAAATTCTGAATTTATTGATAATGAAAGTAAATAACATTCATAGCTTTGAACTTTTGTTCATACTTTTGCTTGAATACAGATAAGCCTATTTATAGAAGAAGGAGAGGGAAAGAATTAGAGAGCAAATGAGAGAACAAGAGAGGGGTTAAGACCCCTCTCTACTAGCCATTGGAGGCTGTCTCCAACGGCTAGAATTACTAGCCGTTAGGGCCCAATTGGGCCCCCCTTTGCTGGCCCGGGCTGAGCCCAAAGGGCCCCCCAACGGCTAGAAATGGAGAGGGCACAATGCCCTCTCCTCCCTTCTCTTTCCCTCTCTTCTTGTTCTCTATAAATAGGGCATATATTTTCCTTTGGAAGGCATGAAAAATATATCCTCTCTTGTACATTCTCTTTGAAAGCTCAATAAAACTCTTGAAGTTTTCACTCTTCACTTGTTGTTTGTTACTTTGAAACATCAACAGGTTGATCCATTCGGATGGAGGAAGCCTAAGCCTTGTTGATCTTCTTAGTTGTGGTGGAGGTTGATCTGGTTCCTCTTCAATTTTGAGGGATTCTTCTTCATTTGTATTTTCCTCATTTGTGTCACTTTCTCCCCCTAAAACAATTGGTTGTTCAGCTTCTAAAGCTTCTGAATTTTCATTTTGAGAGTTGTGGCTTGCGTCTGAAGTGGAGTTTCCTTCGGTTTGTTCAGCTCCTTGAGGAGGAGATATGAGAAAGTCCCAAGAGCTAGGAGGAATTTCAGTCTTTGGCATTTCCTTTGTTTCTTCATTTCCTGCAAAATAGAACTCATCCTCCAAGAATATCACATCTTTAGATGTGTATGTTCAGTTAGTAGTAGGATCATAGCACCTATAACCTTTTTCAAAGGCTGCATATCCGAGAAATACACACTTTCTTCCTCTATGTTCTAATTTATTCCTTAAGTGTGCTGGAATATAAATGTAGCATGTGCAACCAAATGTCCTAAGGTGGGAGATTTTAGGCTTTCTTCCTAGAAGAACCTCTAGAGGGGATTGCCCTTTTAAAATTTCAGTGGGCATAAGGTTGATAACATGAACCGCGGTTTTAACCGCATCATACCAGAATTTTTTTGGCATGTTTGCATAGAACATCATTGCCCTAGATGTTTCAAGTATGTGTCTATTCTTTCTTTCAGCTACCCCATTTTGTTGGGGTGTGTAAACACATGACATTTGATGTATAATGCTATTGTCCTTAAGGTAGTTTTTGAAATTGAGGCTTGTAAATTCACCACCATGATCTGACCTTAGGACTTTTACATTGGAATTGTATAGTTTGGTCACATACTTCACATAGCTCTTGAGAGCTTCAAGAGCTTGGTCTTTGGTATTTAGAAGATACACCCATGTGTACCTAGTTTTATGATCAATGAAGGTAATGAAGTATTTGTAACCCAAGTGTGACATGATAGGAGAAGTCCAAACATCCGAATGAACCAAATCAAAAGGATTTTCATAAATTGTTTCTGAAATGGGATATATTGTTCGGGTTTCCTTAGCCAAAATACAAGCTTTACAATGTCTATTCTCAAAATTGAAGGTTGGGAATAGATGTTTTAAAGCTTGATCACTAGGATGTCCTAAGTGTCCATGCCAAAGAGATTGATCCTCCTTGATGTGAGCTACAAGTGCAGTTTGTTCTTGATCCAAGTAATAAAGTCCTCCTCTTCTATAACCCTTACCAATCAATTGATTCGAGTTGAGGTCCTGAAAAGAGACATTATTGGGGGTCAAAAACAACTCGACACTTTTGATCCTTGGTGATCTTGCTAATGGACAGTAGGTTTGAGGTAAGTTTGGGGACATATAAAGCCTTTGTTGTTTTTCCAAAAATGTCAACTTCCCCAACTTGATTTACTCTTAAATCTTGTCCATTTGCAACACGAACAATCATATGGTTAGGAAGGTTTTCAAATCTTTTTATTTTTGCTTTATCCTTAACCATATGACATTCGGTTCCCGAATCAATGAGAAAATTTTTAGAATTTAAACATGAGAAAGGTTCTTGATTTTTACCAAATGAAGGAGCCATTTGTTGAAGCCTCTTTGTAACCTCATTTAGTTGAGTTTGGAGTGTAGCAAAATCAGCAATTGATGGAGCTTGGACCTTCACAAATTGGGCAGAAGGCTGCTGTCCAGAACCGAAGGCATTTGGAGCTCCTTGCTGGTCTCTTTGTTTGAATATTTTAGGCTTCAAATGAGGATACAATTGCCAGCATTTATCTTTTGAATGGCCCCTTTTCTTGCAATGAGAACAAATCTCATTTCTCCTTTGAGTTTGAGTTACTTTGGCAGCAACGAATTCATTTGTTGAGGCAATGAATGCTTGAGCTTCTAATTTTTGTTTGGAGCTTTCTTCCAATCTAATGCTCACTTCTGCTCTTTGTATCATATTTTGAACTTCCCCAAATGATGGAAAGTCCTTCATTCGAAGGATTTCTTGCCTTAGATGAGAATATGAATCATCTAAGCCCATGAGAAGACCAAATATCTTATCCTCCTCTCTTCTCTTTCGAAGAACTTTGAGGTCTATAGAATCTGGCCGTAGAGTAATTAGCTCATTCCAAGCATCTGTGTACTCGCCAAAGTATTGAGGAAGAGATTTGCCTTCCTTTTTTATGGAAGCAATTTGCCTTTTAAGCTCAAAGATTCTCCCAAGGTTGGATTCCAAGCCATATAAAGAGAACATCTCATCCCACAAAGTTTTTGCATTTGGAGCACATGTCACCATTGCCTTGTGAGTTTCATCTAGAGAATTAAGGAGGAGAATGAAGACATGATCATCCCTTTTCTTCCATTCTTGAAATGATGGATTTGTTTCCTCAAGAGGATCATCAAGAACAAGGCTTTCTAGATTGTTGAGATTGAGTGCCCTCTTCATCACATTTGCCCATTGGTAGTAGTTTCCTCCTTTCAATTGAATGGAGGATAAATTTTGCATTTGGGTAATGTTTATGGAAGGAGGAGGGTCACCCAACCTAGAAGAGGATGGGATCGATTGCTCTGATACCATGTTGAAAGATCAAAGTAAGAACACAAGAGATCTTTGAAATAAAATTCTGAATTTATTGATAATGAAAGCAAATAACATTCATAGCTTTGAACTTTTGTTCATACTTTTGCTTGAATACATAGAAGTCTATTTATAGAAGAAGGAGAGAAAAAGAATTAGAGAGCAAATGAGAGAACAAGAGAGGGGTTAAGACCCCTCTCTACTAGCCATTGGAGGCTGTCTCCAGCGGCTAGAATTACTAGCCGTTGGACAGCCTCCAATGGCTAGATTTGCCTAGCCGTTGGGGCCCAATTGGGCCCCCCTTTGCTGGCCTGGGCTGGGCCCTTCGGGCCCAGCTCAAATTCCGCTGGCCAGGCCAATTTAAGGCCCATTTTGGGTCCCTAAATTGGCCAAATATTTTGAACACAAAATACCCTTTCTTTGAGACATACAAATGGGCCTTTCTAAGGAGTACAAGGTGCACTAATTTTAGAGTTAATTTCATACCCTAATTGTGCTTCATTTCAACAAATAATACCAAATATTTTATATGATGATGTTTATATGTTTTGGATCTTTGAGATAGCGTGAAGGAAATTTGATGAATTATTATATTGCATTAGGTTTAAGTGGGGAATGGAGTCTAGTGGTGCAAATAGAGAATTTCCATGTTAGATAGGGAAAGTGATTGATACCAAGTATATGGAAGGAATAGAGAGCTATAGTGCTTGAAATATATTTTTGGAATGTCTAAAAGAAAAGTATTTAGGATTAGAGTGATAATTATTAGTATAACCATACTATGGTTGAGAATCTAACTTTGGAGAAATTTTCTGTGACTACATATAATGACTCTCTTCAATCAAGATGCATATGTATTAATTGAAACTGGTGTTTATAGGTTTTTTGTTAGTACTACATTTTCACAGCATGCTGATAGAGAATTATTTCCACTTGAGGATGAATTGCTCGTATAGACCCCTTTAGGTGAGTAGTTAGTGAGAAATTTAATGTATAAGGATTGTGAAGTTAAAGTTGGAGAAATAGCATTGAAGGCAAACTTGATTCTTATTTAGATACACAATTTTAATGTCATATTGGGAATAAATTGGGTTTCTCGGCATAAAGTCACAGTGAACTGTTTTATAACAAGAGTTGAATTTAGAAGATCAAATGCTCCAAGTGTGGTTTTTATTGGAGAACGCCGAGTATTACCAACTTGTATGATCTTGGCTTTGGAGGCTCGAAAAATAATAAAGAAAGGATGCCATATCTATCTAACTCATGTGATTGGTACAACAAGAGAGGGTCCATGTCACGTACCCTAATCTAAATACTAGAAATGACTTATTATTAATTGTGGATTAGTAAGATTACCTAAATAAATGAAATCAAAGGTTTGGGATGTTAAAATCACAGGTTTGACTAAATCGCTCAAAACTAGGTACCAAAAAAAATGAAATATCTGAAATATTCAGAAAATAAGAAGAAAAATTCCCAGTAATTGTTATTAATGATTAAATTAGATAGAAACCTTTTTTTTTTTTGAATTTTTCTAAGTTGTTAAATTGCTAACCAAAATCCAACAAAATTCGCATTTTCGAATTTTGTTCTTGGAAGGGAGAGTTGACTTTTTATCCTTATGGAATTAGGTTCTGAAACTATTTTTATTGAATCCAAATGGGGGGTATTTCTTTACTTACAAGTAATTCTTAAGTAAATAAACTAAAATAACGTAAGAAACATTTACTTAAATAAGGAATCAAAATGGTGACCGAAATGCTGAATGCCCAAATAAAATGAACTTTCAAGCTCCACCGCCCATACCACTTGTCTTGCACCACCTATACCACTTGTCTTGCAACAAAAGAGACACATGGATGCCAAGTGTTATGTATAAGGGGTAGGTGTCTCCTATTGATGACACATGGGAGGACACTTGTTTCATATCAAGAGTAAGAATATTGCATGGAAAACAAGTGTCCTTACACTTGTCAAGGACCTAAGGCTACTTAAAAACTATAAATACCCACCCCCTTTATCCCAAAATTATCAACAAATTTGTGGGGAAGAGGGAAACAAAGAAAGAAAGAGAGAGAGAGAGAGAAAAGAAGAGAAGGAAAGGGAGAAAAGTGCTAGGAAAAAGGCAAACCAAGCTTAGTCTACATTTCAAGTGAGTGTTCTTTGTATTTCAATATTTCTTTATGCATAAATTAACATGAGTTTCTATGATTATCATGAATTACTATTAATTTTATAATTTACTACCATTACCATGATTTTATAAAACTACCATGAATTGGTACTGTTTCCTTGATTTTCTATTGTCATCATGTTTTACCATTATTATTATGACCTACTATTACTCCACCAATGTATGTGTTTGTGATTGCTATATAACTAATATGTGTGGAGATTGCTCGAGCAAGCAAGGGCTTTGTCGAGTATCAAAGTACATATTGGTAGCACCTCATTAATATGGATAAGAGGTTTATCCACTTAATGCGGGGGAGACTGATAGGCCTTTTCAGAAATGGACCTCCTAGGAGGAATAAGTAGACTGTTCTTATTATGGAGAGATAAGACGTTAGTGAACTGTTATCTGCATTATACTGTTATTATTACTTGTGCACATTATTATTGCATTGAGAATTTTTCAGTAGGTTTTACAATAAAACCATTATCGTATAATTTTATAATGAAATGATTTTTTTTACACATGCACACATGAACCTCACTGGGCTATCAAGATCACACCAAGAAATTATTTTCAGATCCTACAGGAACGAAAGTCTAAGCAAATTAATGAACGGGTAGAGATAGCCTTATTGTAAATTGCCTTTCTAGTATAGAAGTTTCGTTGTTTTATCAGGAAGAAAAGATCTATGTAATAGTTACAGTAACTGAATAAAGAAAATCTATTATTTTAGCATGGCATTGTTACTCATGAAAGTTACTGGGTCCTAGCGAGAGCTAGGCAGTCCGTCACCAATGAAGCCCCGGTGAGGGGGTGAAATTGGGGCGTGGCAATTAAGTGGTATCAGAGCCTAGTTTTCGAGAAAGGATGATATTAAATAGAAGCCTTTATATTTAAACATTCATCATAAATAGAAATAATTATTATGTCTCATAAGAATTTCTCTAACATTGTTAGAACTTTGTAGCCATGTAACCAGATAAAGATCAGTCATCAATGGAGGAAGATCCCTCTAAGGAAATGGAAGAAAAAGCTAATGAGCCAAATAATGAGGATTGTTATATTATGATACAAGATAGTGAGGAAGAAATAGAGTCAACTAGGCTATCAAAAAAAGATTTGGTAATGGATACTCAGATGGAAGAGATTAATGAGCTTCGGCAAGAATTGTTTCGTAGTTATCAAGCTTATAGTCAGCTTCATCAACAATTAGAAGAGGCCCGTTACGACCGCAATAGGAGTCAGGAGGAATTGATTGCAGTAAAACATGAAAATAAAATGCCAAGAGAAAAACTTGATTACCAGAAGCAATAGGATCAGTTCTTGGACGAATATTGTACTAAGGCAGATGAAGAAATCGATCAACTATCTACGAAAAACAGGTTATTGGAAAGGGAAAGGTCAGGATCTGTAAAAGTCATCCAAAATTATGAGGACAAAATCCAAGCATTGCAAATGGGCCTATATGATCTCTGTAATGTGGCAAAAAGAGATAGTCCAGAAGGCAGCCAACACTCAGAGAACTAGTCAAAGCATGTAGCTTAGTTAACTAAACTTTTTAGGACTAAATCATGAGTACTATCGGAAGTATTTAGGAATATGTTTTGACAATGTAAAATAGTTGTATAGTAATAAGTAATATTATGGTTCTGGTGCATCTTTTTGAAATACTAATTATCTTTATTATTTCGAAGGTCTTTTCTTGGAATATTATTAACATGGTTAACACAAGACAACAACGAAACAACTCAACTGATCAAACCTCAAACTCTTTAAATCAAGTGATTGTGACATTAGATAGAGTATCCCAAATAATGGAACAGCAAGCCAACAATATAGCCAACCACCAGCCGTCCCACGACTTGTCACCAAGCACAGAACAACCTGAGGATATCATTTTAGAACGATTTTTGAAATTTCATCCTCCAAGGTTTGATGGAGGGTATGGAAATGATGAGAAATCTGAATTATGGTTGGAAAAAATGGAAGGAATTTTTGCAATATTAAACTATATAGATGAACGAAAAGTTAGACTAGCCGTATATCAACTGTTCATGACAGCAAAAGAATGGTGGCGAACCATCTCATATAAGTGGGGACAAAATAATATCCCATATACTTGGGATAATTTCTTAGGGGAATTCAATGAAAAGTATTTCCCATGCCACAAACGAGAAAAACGAGAAGAAGAATTTCTTGTTCTCAAACAAGATCATATGACAGTGGCTCAATATGAGACAAAATTTACAAAACTTTCAAAGTTCACTCCTTCCTTGGTATTAACTGAAGATAATAGAATTAAACGCTTCGTTGGAGGCTTGCGTTGAGAGATTCAAGATGCTTTAGCCCCTATCATAATAGAAAATTATTCTAAAGCTATAGAGTTGGCATGTCGAGTAGAATATAGTAAAAACAAACGACAGGTAGGACTAGGTAAGAGAACAACCTCAGCAAGTTGGCAGCAGGGAAGGTTTCAAGGAAATACAAAGATGATAAAGAAATGTTCTAATGGCTTGGCATCTCAAAGCCAAGAAAAAAGGATGGGAAGTTCTGGTAAGCCAGTAGGGCAAAGAGACTTTTGTAATTATTGTTAAAAGCTGGGACATGATGAAGATAGTTGTTGGCTAAAGGTCAGGAAATGTATGAGATGTGGAAGTAATGAACACTAAATTAAAGATTGTCCCAAGACAGCAGGAAAGAGAAGTCTATCTCAAAGTCAAAGACAAGGCAATTAGAATAATAAACCCAGGATGCAAGGAAGAGTTTTTGCTATGGAAGGAGAAGAAATCCCTGAAGCATTAAATGCTGTGGAAGGTACTCTACTATTCAATAACTACAAGGCTAAGATATTATTTGATCCTAGTTCCACACATTCATTTATTAATCCTAGTTGGATAAAAATCTTAGATGTTGAGGTTGAAAGTTTACCATATATATTGGAGGTAAGTACTCTAATGGGAAGTAGTATGACCACTGAAATTGTAGTAAAATCATATAAAGTCAAGATTGCAAAAAAAGAATTTCCGACAGACTTGATAATTCTACCCATTCAAGAATATGATGTGATACTAGGAATGGATTGGTTATCTAAGCATCATGCAAAAATATATTACAGAATGAAGGAAGTAAAACTTTGTATTCCGGGAGAAAATGAGGTTAAATTGGTGGGAGATAGTAAGCTCTTCTCTAATTTTATTTTATCTGGGGCACACTCTAGAAAACTCCTTTATAAGGGATATACTGGATATCTTGCTTATCTTATGAATCAACCTATTGAGAAGAAGAAAATCGAGAATATCCCTATAGTAAAAGAATACCCTGATGTGTTTCCTGAAGAATTAACCTCACTACCCCCAGAAAGGGAAATAGAATTCAGTATTGATCTTGTTCCAGGAGTAGGACCAATATCAAAGGCTCCATATAGAATGGCTCCCCTATAATTAAAAGAACTTAAGGTACAGTTGCAAGATTTGCTTGACAGGGGGTTTATACGACTAAGTGTATCACCATGGGGAGCTCCTGTGTTATTTGTTAAGAAAAAGGATGGTACATTGCGATTGTGTATTGATTATCAAGGACTAAATAATGTCACAATAAAAAACAAATACCCTTTGCCTTTGATAGATGATTTGTTTGATCAGCTACAAGGTGCTAAAGTTTTCACCAAGTTTGATCTCAGACAAGGGTATTATCAATTGAGGATTAAAAAAGGGGATATTCCTAAGACAGCTTTCAGAACCCGATATGGCCATTACGAGTTTGTGGTCATACCTTTTGGGTTAACTAATGCACCAGCTGCATTCTATTGAAATGAGCATCAATTAGGGTCCAAATATTCCAAGTCATGATCCCTCAAGTATGCAGTTGTTTCTTCCCTTTTTTGTCCAGAATGTATGGCCCATTTAGGGATCCAATGGGGGACCGAAGGGCCCAGCCCGGGCCAGCAAATGGGGGACCGAATGGTCCCCCAACAGCTAGCAAAAACTAGCCGTTGGAGGCCCCAACGGCTAGTTCCTAAACTAGCCGTTGGAAGCCTCCAACAGCTAGTTAAAGGAGAGAGCACTAAGCTCTCTCCACTCTCCCATTTCTCTCATTTTTCCCTCTCCTCTTTTCTCTATAAATAGGGCACTTAAGTCTCCTCGTAAAGTATGAAAAACATGCCTTCTCTCTATGTAATCTCTCTTTGATTTTTCAATAAAACTCTTGAAGTTTCCTTTCTTCATTCTTAGCTTGCTATTTTAAAATTTCAACATGGTATCAGAGCAGGCTTCGATACCTTCTTCTTCTAGTGTCGGTAACCTACCACCACAAATTAGCACCTCCATGTTCACTTCCATTCTTTTAGATTCTTCCAATTACAACGCATGGCAAGACACCATCAAGAGATCCTTGAATTTCTTCAATCTTGAAAATCACATATTGGAGGATCCCTTAGATGATATCGATCCTTCATTCAAAGCTTGGAAGAAACAAGATGATCAAGTGGTGGTGCTACTCCAAATGTCTCTTGACAAAACCCACAAAGCAATGGTTACTTGTATACCAAATGCAAAGGCTTTGTGGGATAAAATTCATGCACTATATGGGCAAGAGACGAACACCGGACGAATCTTTGAGCTAAAGAGGAAAAACTTCAAGATTCAAAAAGGAGGTAAAACCCTACCCGAATACTTTGGAAAATATAGGGATCTTTGGAATGAGCTTAATCTTCTTAGGCCTCCAACTTCTAATCTCAAGACTCTTCTTCAAAGAAATGATGAAGACATGACCTTTGGTCTTCTTATGGGTCTTGGAGCTGAATATGCTTCTATTCGTCAAGAAATTCTTAGAATGAAGATGTTCCCTTCATTCCAACAAGTTCAATATATGATTCAAAGGGCCGCAACTAGTATGAGGCTAAAAGATTAAAACAAGCTCAAATCTGAAGCACAAGCATTCAGAGCTGTCCAAGAAGATCATGTGGCCAACAAATCTCAAAATTTCATGAAAAAGGAGGTGTCCACCAATTGCAAGAAGCTCGGCCACAAAAGAGATAGATGCTGGTTTCTTTATCCCAATTTGCGCCCAAAGAACTTCAAAAGGGAGATGGAGCAACCAGCACATGCACAACAAGTCTCTCAAGTTGCTGCACTCGAATCCAAGATGGAGGAAATGCAAAAAGAGATGAGAAAGCTCCTTAGGCAAGTTGCTCTACATTCCGGTAACAACTTAAACTCATCTCACTTTGATAAATGGCTTATTGATTCGGGTTGTGACAATCATATGGTCAAAGATAAAAGCAAAATTAAGAAATTCATTCCTCTATCTAGTCATAAGATTGTCAAAGTTGCTAATGGTAAAAAACTTAGAGTTGATCATTTAGGTGAAATAGAACTCCTTGGCAAGAAAACTAAAGCTTTATATGTACCTAAATTCAACTCTAACCTCCTATCCATTAGTAAAATTACTAAAGATCAAGAATGCAAGGTTACTTTTGATCCTAACCAAGTTACATTTCAGGATCTCAAAACGAATCACTTGATTGGCAAGGGGTCTAGGAGGAACAACCTATACTACTTAGATCAAGAGAATCAAGCTTTTGGAGTTCAAAGTCAAATGTCTTCTATATGGCATGCTCGTTTAGGTCATCCAGGAGAATTAGCTTTGAAACGCCTATTTCTAAATCAAGAAGTAGAAAATAGGCATTGCAAAGCTTGTATCCTTGGAAAACAAACTAGAGTGTACTATCCAATTTCAAATATAATATATGAGAATGCCTTTGAACTCTTTCATTCTGATGTGTGGACCTCTCCTATAGTTTCTCATAATGGCTTTAAGTACTTTGTCACATTCATTGACCACAAAACTAGATACACATGGGTATATTTACTAGTATCTAAATCTGAAGTTTTTGAAGCACTTAAGAGCTATTATAGATATGTAACCAAGCAATTCAATGCAAATATCAAAATCCTTAGATCGGATCATGGAGGAGAATACACTAATCATGCATTTGAAAATTTCCTAGAAGAGAAAGAAATCATTCATCAAAAATCATGTGTGTACACTCCACAACAAAATGGAGTCGCCGAGAGGAAAAATAGACATTTGCTTGAGACGGCTAGAGCTATGATGTTTCACTCCAATGTACCTAAAGAATTTTGGAGTGAAGCCATTAAAACCGTTGTCCATCTTATTAATATCATGCCCTCTCAAGTTCTAGAAGGAAAATATCCTTTAGAACTACTCTTAGGAAGGAAACCTAGTATTTCCCATTTAAGAGTCTTTGGGTACATTTGTTATGTGCATGTACCAGAAAACTTTAGAAACAAACTAGATGAGAGGGGAAGAAAGTGTGTGTTTCTAGGATACTCTACCTTTGAAAAAGGATATAAATGTTATGATCCTCTAACCAAAAAATTATACACATCTAAGGATGTGATATTTGTGGAAAGAGAGCCTTACTTTGCAGGAAAAGAGGTTCAAGAACAATCAAAGGAAAAGGGTGCTCAAGACCAATGGAACATAGTTCTTCCTCCCATCAAAGATCATGCTCATCGAAATGAAGAAGAAAGAGAACCAATACAAGCTGAAAATGATCCAACTCAAGAAGAATCAATCCCATCCAATTCTGATCAAGAATCCGTCCAAGAGGAAGGGGGAGACAACTTATATCAAGATCAAAGCATAGAACAAGAGGATCAAAATGTAGAAGAGCCACCTCCTCCTCTTCGAAGATCAACAAGACTCAGACTTCCTCCATCAGAATGGATCAACAAAAGAGTGTTCTATAACTCAAAGGTAACCTCACATCCCATTTCCAAATACTATTCGGTTGCTAACATGTCTTGTAGCCACCAAAGATTTATCAAGAACATAGATCTCCACCAAGAGCCAAGAAACTTTGAAGAAGCAAAACATTATCCTCAATGGATCCAAGCCATGAAGAGTGAGCTAGATGCTTTAGCAAGAAATGGAACATGGGAGATAACATCTCTTCCTAAAGGAAAGAGGGCTGTAGGATGCAAATGGGTCTACAAGATCAAGCATAAGAGTGATGGAAGCATTGATAGATACAAAGCTAGATTAGTAGCAAAGGGCTTTACTCAAGCTTATGGAATAGACTACAAGGAAACATACGCACCGGTAGCCAAGATGAACACAATTCGAGTATTGATGTCTCTTGCAATCAACCACTCTTGGCCAATGTTTCAAATGGATGTAGCCAATGCATTTCTACAAGGAGATCTAGAAGAGGAAGTATACATGGAGATTCCACCAGGCTTTTCTCATCAACACAACAAGGTGTGCAAACTTAAGAAAGCAATTTACGGCCTCAAACAATCTCCAAGAGCTTGGTATGCCAAACTCAGCTCTACTCTTTTTGATCATAATTTCAAAAAATACAATAGTGATACTTCTCTCTTTATTAAAAAACAAAATGGAAAAATCATTGTAGTGTTAGTTTATGTAGATGACATAATCATAACCGGAAATGATTTAGAACTAATCAACCTAGTGAGAGGTTTTTTACAAACAAAGTTTGATATTAAGGACTTAGGGAAACTAAAGTACTTCTTAGGGATAGAACTTGCCTATTGTCCAAATGGGCTAGCTCTATCACAAAGGAAGTATGTGCTTGATCTTTTGTAGGAAACAGGAAAGTTAGGTGCCAAGCCCGCATACAGTCCTATTAGCTCCGCTTGTGGTTTTAAGGATGATAATGAAGAATATGAGGATGAACAACGATACCAAAGGCTCGTAGGGAGATTGATTTATCTCACCATAACAAGACCAGATATCTCCTTTGCCGTAAGTCAAGTAAGCCAACATATGCACAAGCCCAAAAGGAAGCATTGGAGAGCTACCGAAAGAATCCTTCACTACCTAAAGGGCACGCCGGGCATGGGAATTTGGATGAGAAGGAACAATAACTCACAAATCATAGGGTATTGTGATGCGGATTGGGCCGGAGACTCAGAGGATAGACGATCAACCACAGGGTATTGCATGTTTGTTGGAGGAAATTTAGTAGCTTGGAAAAGCAAGAAACAACATGTGGTATCAAGATCAAGTGCCGAAGCCGAATATAGAACCATGGCAGCCGCATCAAGTGAGATAGTCTGGCTAAAGGCTCTAATTGAAGAACTAGGGTTCTCCGTTCCTACTCCAATCCAACTCCATTGTGACAATCAATCGGCAATTCACATAGCCTCAAATCCGGTTTTTCATGAAAGAACAAAGCACATTGAGGTGGATTGTCACTTTGTGAGACAAAAGTTTGAAGAAAAGCTCATCACTCCAAGCTTTACAAGAAGTGATGATCAAGTAGCCGACATCTTCACCAAGCCGGGGACCGCCAATCACATACACAAAAATATGGTCAAGTTGGGCGTTATAGATACATACACACCCAACTTGAGGGGGAGTGTTGAAATGAAGCATAATGAAGCCATCCTAGACAAGCCTTGCTAAGAAGTCAGAATAAGTCTCCATGAATGTGCATATTGGATCTTCCAAATGATCCAATTCCTAGAGCCCAATTGTACCCATTCCTAAGGCCCAAAGAAAGGGCACTAATGTTCATTGAGCTGGGCTCAAATGAGCCCAGCAAGGGATGGCCCTAAAAGGGCCAAGAGGCCCCAACGGCTAGCTTGTGCTAGCCGTTGGGGCAGCACTAAGGAGAGGGCATTGCCCTCTCCTCCCTCCATAAAATCTCTCCTCTTCTCCCTCTTCTATATATAGGTCAAGATGGAGCTTTGAATAGGCATGAAAAACTTGCCTTCTCTTTATGTAAATCTCTCTTTGATTTTTCAATAAAACTCTTGAAGTTTCCTTTCTTCATTCTTAGCTTGCTATTTTAAAATTTCAACACTAAAGACTCTAATAGAAGAATTAGGGTTCTCTGTCTCTACTCCAATTCAACTCCATTATGACAATCAATTGGCAATTAACATAGCCTCAAATCCGGTCTTTCATGAAAGAACAAAGCATATCGAGGTAGATTGCCACTTTGTAAGGCAAAAGATTGAAGATAAGCTCATCTCTCCAAGTTTCACAAGGAGTGATCACCAAGTAGCCAATATCTTCACCAAGCCGGGAACCGCAAAGCACATCCTCAAGAATATGGGCAAGTTGGGTGTCATAGATATATACACACCCAACTTGAGGGGGAGTGTTGAAATAAGGCATAATTAAGCTCTTTAGCACTTCCTCCAAGATGTCCTAACTGGGAGTCTTAAAATGTGATTCTAAGAAGGTCTAAATTCAGCCCCTAAGTAGGACCTCCTTTAAGCCCTTTTATAATCTCGTTGTAAGGCCCAATATGGGTCACCTAAGTCTCAGCAGCTGGGCCTTAATGTTGAAATAAAGGATAATTAGGGCTTATATCTTAAGGGAATGAAGGCTAAATGTATAGCCCTAAACTAGGCATATCTTTTCTTTCTCCTTTGCCATATTTGTAATCCCTTTTTAGGGTTCCAAAAGGCCCCCCAACAGCTAAGCAAAAATAGCCGTTGGGGCAGTCCCCAACGGCTAGAAATGGAGAGGGCACAATGCCCTCTCCTCTCCATTATTTTCTGAACTCTTTCCTCTCTTCTTGTTCTCTATAAATAGGGCATTCAAGTCCCTTTGTAAAGTATGAAAAACATGCCTTCATTGAATGCAAACTCTCTTTAATTTCTCAATAAAATTCTTGAAGTTTCTTTCTTCATTCTTAGCTTGCTATCTTTAAATTTCATCATGGTATCAGAGCAAGCTTCGATCCCTTCATCTTCCGGTATTGGTAATCCTCCACCACAAATTAGTACTTCCATGTTTACTTCCATTCTCTTAGATTCATCAAATTACAATGCTTGGCAAGACACCATCAAGAGATCCTTGAATTTCTTCAATCTTGAAAATCACATATTGGAGGATCCCTTAGATGATGTCGACCCTGCATTCAAATCATGGAAGAAGCAAGATGATCAAGTGGTGATGCTACTTCAAATGTCTCTTGACAAAACCCACAAAGCAATGGCTATTTGTATTCCAAATGCAAAAGCTTTGTGGGATCAAATGCATGCTCTATATGGGCAAGAGACCAACACCGGACGAATCTTTGAGCTCAAAAGAAAAATCTTCAAGATTCAAAAAGGAGGTAAAACACTACCCAAATACTTTGGGGAATATAGGGATCTTTGGAATCAGCTTAATCTTCTTAGGCCTCCAACTTCTAATCTCAAGACCCTTCTTCAAAGAAATGATGAAGACATGACATTTGGTCTTCTTATGGGTCTTGGAGATGAATATGCTCCCATTCATCAAGAAATCCTTAGAATGAAGATATTCCCTTCATTCCAAGAAGTTTAATTTATGATTCAAAGAGCCGAGACTAGCATGAGGCTAGAGGAGTCTACCAAGCTCAAATCCGAAGCTCAAGCCTTCAAAGCTGTCCAAGATGATCATATGGCCAACAAGGCTCAAAATTTCTTTAAAAAGGATGTTTGCACAAATTGCAAGAAACCCGGCCACAAAAGGGAAAGGTGCTAGTTTCTCCACCCTAATTTGCGCCCAAAAAACAACAAGAAGGAGATGGAACAACCAGCTCATGCTCAACAAGTCTCCTAAGTGGCTGCACTCGAATCCAAGATGGAGGAGATGCAAAAAGAGATGAAAAAGCTCCTTAGCCAAGTTGTCCTTCATTCCGGTAACAACTTGAACTCATCTCATTTAAATAAATGGCTTATTGATTCGGGCTATGACAATCACATGGTAAAGGATAAAAACCAAGTTAGGAAATTCATTCCTTTATCTAGTCATAAGATTGTCAAGGTTGCTAATGGTCAAAAACTAAAAGTTGATCGTCTAGGTGATGTTGAACTCCTAGGCAAGAAAACTAAAGCTTTATATGTGCCAAAATTCAACTCTAACCTCATGTCCATTAGCAAAATTACCAAAGACCATAATTGCAAAGCCACTTTTGATCCTAACCAAGTTATTTTTCAGGATCTCAAAACGAATCACTTGATTGGCAAGGGGTCTAGAAGGAACAACCTATATTTCTTAGACCAAGAAAATCAAGCTTTTGGAGTTCAAAGTCAATTATCTTCTATATGGCATGCTCGTTTAGGTCACCTGGGAGATTTAGCTTTGAAACGCCTATTTCCAAGTCAAAATGTAGAAAATAGGCATTGCAAAGTTTGTATTCTTGGAAAACAAACTAGAGTGTATTATCCAATCTCAAACACAATATATGAAAATGCCTTTGAACTCATTCATACCGATGTGTGGACTTCACCCATAGAATCTCATAATGGCTTCAAATACTTTGTAACCTTCATTAACCACAAAACTAGATACACTTGGGTGTACTTATTAGTAACTAAATCTGAAGTATTTGAGGCACTTAAGAGCTATTATAGATATGTAATGCAAACATCAAAATCCTTAGATCGGATCATGGGGGGAATACACTGTTGAAAAGAAGGATTAATCAACCCTTTCATCACCTACTTAAAGCCTTCTCAATAGTCCAGCAAATCTCTCCCTTAGAGCCCAAAATCACTAAGAATTGTTCTTTGTTCTTGTATCAAATTGGAGCCCTAGTCTTCCTCAGCCCGTGGGCCTTATCAAGCCCCAAGAAGGGGCTTTTTTTCAGCCCATCAAAGGGGGCCCAATTGGGCCCCCAACGGCTGTCTTAAAACAGCCGTTGGAGCAGCCTCCAACGGTCAGAATAGAGAGGGCTAAAGCCCTCTCTTGTTCTCCTTAGTTCCCTCTAATTCTCTCTTCCTCCCTTCTCTATAAATAGCCTTCAATGTTTCCTAGCTTTGGTATGAACAAAAGTTCAAACTATGAGTGTCATTTATTCTCTATTTCAATAAAATTCAGAATTGCATTTTAAGTTTTCTTGAGTTCATTCTTTGATCTTTCAACATGGCATCAGAGCAATCGATCCCATCCTCTTCTAGGTTGGGTGACCCTCCTCCATCCATAAACATTACCCAAATGCAAAATTTATCCTCCATTCAATTGAAATGAGGAAACTACTATTAATGGGCAAATGTGATGAAGAGGGCACTCAATCTCAACAATCTAGAGAATCATGTTCTTGATGATCCACTTGAAGAAAATGATCCATTATTCCGAGAATGGAAAAAAAGAGATGATCATGTCTTCATTCTTCTTCTCAATTCTCTAGATGAAACTCACAAAACGATGGTATCATGTGCTCCAAATGCAAAACTCTTATGGGATGAAATGTTCTCTCTATATGGTTTGGAATCCAACCTTGGGAGGATCTTTGAGCTTAAGAGACAAATTGCTTCCATCAAAAAGGAAGGCAAATCTCTTCCTCAATATTTTGGAGAGTATACGGATGCTTGGAATGAACTAATAACTCTTCGGCCAGATTCTATAGATCTCAAAGTTCTTCGAAAAAGAAGAGAGGAAGATAAGATATTTGGTCTTCTTATGGGCTTGGATGATTCATATTCTCATCTAAGGCAAGAAATCCTTCGAATGAAGGACTTTCCATCATTTGGAGAAGTCCAAAATATGATCCAAAGGACTGAAGTGAGCATTAGATTGGAAGAAAGCTCCAAACAAAAATTGGAAGCTCAAGCTTTCATTGCTTCCTCGGATGAATTCAATGCTGCCAAGGCCAATCAAATTCGAAGGAGAAATGAAATATGCTCTCATTGCAAAAAGAGGGGTCATTCAAAGGACAAATGCTGGGAATTGCATCCTCATTTAAAGCCAAAAGTGCTCAAACAAAGAGACCAACAAGGAGCTCCAAATCCATTCGGTTCTGGACAGCAATCCTCAGCCCAATTCGTGAAGGTTCAAGCTCCATCAATGGCTGAATTTGCTGCACTCCAAACTCAGTTAAATGAAGTTACAAAGAGACTTCAACAAATGGCTCCCTCCTGTGGTAAAAATCAAGAACCTTTCACTTATTTAAATTCTGAAAATTTTCTCATTGATTCAGGAACCGAATGTCATATGGTGAAGGATAGAGCTAAAATAAAAAGATTTGAAAACCTTCCTAACCATATGACTGTTCGTGTTGCAAATGGGAAAGATTTGAGAGTAAATCAAGTTGGGGAAGTTGACATTTTTGGAAAACCAACCAAAGCTTTATATGTCCCCAAACTTACCTCAAACCTACTGTCCATTAGCAAGATTACAAAGGATCAAAAGTGTAGAGTTGTTTTTGACCCCAATAATGTCTCTTTTCAGGACCTCAAGTCGAATCAATTGATTGGCAAGGGTTCTAGAAGAGGAGGACTTTATTACTTGGATCAAGAACAAAATGCACTTGTAACTCATGTTAAGGAGAATCAATCTCTTTGGCATGGACGTTTAGGTCATCCTAGTGATCGGGCTTTAAAACGTCTATTCCCAACTTTAAATTATGAGAATAGACATTGTAAAGCTTGTATTTTGGCTAAGGAGACCCGAACAATGTATCCTACTTCTGAAACAATATATGAAAACCCTTTTGATTTAATTCATTCTGATGTTTGGACTTCACCCATCACATCTCACCTAGGTTACAAATACTTTATTACTTTCATTGATAACAAAACTGTTGAAAAGAAGAACTAATCAAGCTTCTCATCACAAGTTTAAAGTCTTCCCAAGCATTCAGCAAGTTGTCTTCCATTGGACCTCTAAATTCTCCTCAGCCCATGGGCCTCCTTGAGCCCATTGAAGGGCCCATTCCAACCCATCAAAGGGGGCCCAATTGGGCCCCCTTTAGGCTGTTCAAAACAGCCGTTGGAGGCTGCTCCAACGGCTAGAAATTCTAGCCGTTGGACAGCCTCCAACGGCTAGAATAGAGAGGGCCAATGCCCTCTCTTATTCTCTCTTGTTTTCTCTAATTATCACTTGTAATCTCTCCCTCCTTGTTTCTCTATAAATAGTCTTCAATGCTCTCTATCATAGGAATGAACAAAAGTTCAACTATGAATGTTCTTAGCTCTTTGTTTCAATAAAATCCAGATTTTTATTTCAAGGCTCTTTGAGTTCACACTTTGATCTTTCAACATGGTATCAGAGCAATCGATCCCATCCTCTTCTAGGTTGGGTGACCCTCCTCCATCCATAAATATTACCCAAATGCAAAATTTATCCTCCATCCAATTGAAAGGAGGAAACTACTATCAATGGACAAATGTGATGAAGAGGGCACTCAATCTCAACAATCTAGAGAATCATGTTCTTGATGATCCACTTGAAGAAGCTGATCCATCATTCCGAGAATGGAAAAAAAGAGATGATCATGTCTTCATTCTTCTTCTGAATTCTCTAGATGAAACTCACAAGGCGATGGTGTCGTGTGCTCCAAATGCGAAACTTTTATGGGAAGAAATGTTCTCTCTCTATGGTTTGGAATCCAACCTTGGGAGAATTTTTGAGCTTAAGAGACAAATTGCTTCCATCAAAAAGGAAGGCAAATCTCTTCCTCAATATTTTGGGGAGTATACGGATGCTTGGAATGAGCTAACAACTCTTCGACCAGATTCTATAGATCTCAAAGTTCTTAGAAAGAGAAGGGAGGAAGATAAGATATTTGGTCTTCTCATGGGCTTGGATGATTCATATTCTCATTTAAGGCAAGAAATCCTTCGAATGAAGGAATTTCCATCATTTGGAGAAGTCCAAAATATGATCCAAAGGACTGAAGTGAGCATTAGGTTGGAAGAAAGCTCCAAACAAAAATTGGAAGCTCAAGCCTTCATTGCTTCTTCGAATGAATTCAATGCTGCCAAAGCCAATCAAATTCGAAGGAGAAATGAAATATGCTCTCATTGCAACAAGAGGGGTCATTCAAAAGACAAATGCTGGGAATTGCATCCTCATTTAAAGCCTAAAGTACTCAAGCAAAGAGATCAGCAAGGAGCTTCAAATGCATACTATTCTGGACAGCAACCTTCTGCCCAATTCGTGAAGATCCAAGCTCCATCAATGGCTGAGTTTGCTGCTCTCCAAACACAATTAAATGAAGTTACAAAGAGGCTTCAACAAATGGCTCCATCATCCGGTAAGAAACAAGAACTTTTCCCATATTTAAATTCTGAAAAATTTCTCATTGATTCGGGAACCGAATGTCATATGGTTAAGGATAAAGCAAAAATAAAAAAGTTTGAAAACCTTCCTAACCATATGATTGTTCGTGTTGCAAATGGACAAGATTTGAGAGTAAAACAAGTTGGGGAAGTTGACATTTTTGGAAAACCTACAAAAGCTTTATATGTTCCCAAACTTATCTCAAACCTTCTGTCCATTAGCAAGATCACCAAGGATCAAAAGTGTAGAGTTGTTTTTGACCCCAATAATGTCTCTTTTCAGGACCTCAAGTCGAATCAATTGATTGGCAAGGGTTCTAGAAGAGGAGGACTTTATTACTTGGATCAAGAACAAAGTGCACTTGTAGCTCATATCAAGGAGGATCAATCTCTTTGGCATGGACGCTTAGGACATCCTAGTGATCGAGCTTTAAAACGTCTATTCCCAACTTTGAATTTTGAGAATAGACATTGTAAAGCTTGTATTTTGGCTAAAGAAACCCGAACAATGTATCCCATTTCAGAAACAATCTATGAAAATCCTTTTGATTTAGTTCATTCGGATGTTTGGACATCTCCTATCATGTCACACTTAGGTTACAAATACTTCATTACCTTCATTGATCATAAAACTAGATACACATGGGTGTACCTTTTAAACACCAAAGACCAAGCTCTTGAAGCTCTCAAGAGCTATGTGAGGTATGTGACCAAACTATACAATGCAAATATAAAGGTCCTTAGGTCAGATCATGGGGGTGAATTTACAAGCCTCAATTTTGAAAACTATCTTAAGGAAAATAGCATTATGCATCAAATGTCATGTGTTTACACACCCCAACAAAATGGGGTAGCTGAGAGAAAGAATAGGCACATACTTGAAACATCTAGGGCAATGATGTTCTATGCAAACATGCCAAAAAAATTCTGGTGTGATGCGGTTAAAACCGCGGTTCATGTTATAAACCTCATGCCCACTGAAATTTTAAAAGGACAATCCCCTCTAGAGGTTCTTCTAGGGAGAAAACCTAAAATATCTCACCTTAGGACATTTGGTTGCACATGCTACATTCATATTCCAGCACACCTAAGAAACAAGTTAGAACATAGAGGAAGAAAGTGTGTGTTTCTTGGATATGCAGCCTTTGAAAAAGGGTATAGATGCTATGATCCTATTACTAACCGAACATACACATCTAAAGATGTGATATTCTTGGAAAAAGAGGTTTATTTTACAGGAAATGAAGAAACTAAGGAAATGCAAAAATTGGAAATTCCTCCTAGCTCTTGGGACTTTCTTATAGCTCCTCCTCAAAGAGCTGAACAAACCGAAGGAAACTCCTCTTCAGATGCAAGCCTCAACTCTCAAAATGAAAATTCAGAAGCATTAGAAGCTGAACAACCAACTACTTTAGGGGGAGAAAGTGATACAAATGAGGAAGCTACAAATGAAGAAGAATCCCTTGAAATAGAAGAGGAACCGGATCAACCTCCACCTCAACTAAGAAGATCAACTAGGCTTAGGCTTCCTCCATCCGAATGGATCAACCGAAGAGTATTCTATAACTCTAGGGTAACCTCTCATCCTATTTGTGATTATTATAACACCTCTCATGTTTCCTTGGACCATCAAGCTTTCTTAAGTAACTTAGATAAAGAAGTGGAACCAACATCATTTGAGCAAGCTTCAAGAGATCCAAGGTGGAAAAAGGCAATGGAAGAGGAATTAGAAGCTTTATCAAAAAATGGAACATGGGAAATCACTACTCTACCTAAAGGGAAGAAGGCCGTAGGGTGTAAGTGGGTTTACAAAATCAAGCACAAGATTGATGGATCAATTGATAGGTTCAAAGCAAGGCTGGTGGCAAAAGGATATACTCAAGCCTATGGGATTGATTACAAAGAGACCTATGCTCCGGTTGCAAAAATGAACACCATTAGAGTCCTCTTGTCCCTTGCGGTAAATCATGGATGGAGCCTATTCCAAATGGATGTAGCCAATGCTTTTCTTCAGGGAGATCTAGAAGAAGAAGTCTACATGCAAACACCAAAGGGTCTTCTTTCACAAAAAGGAAATGCATGCAAACTTCATAAGGCAATTTATGGTCTCAAGCAATCTCCAAGAGCCTGGTACGCAAAGTTAAGTCATGCTTTCCTTAGTAATGGATTTCATAAATGCAATAGTGACTCATCTCTCTTTGTTAGAAGGACTAATGATCATATCACAATTGCATTAGTATATGTAGATGACATTATCATAACAGGTAGTGATTTGCATCAAATAGACCTTGTTAGGAACTTTTTAAAATCTAGATTTGAAATTAAAGATCTAGGGAAACTAAAGTATTTTCTAGGCATTGAGTTAGCCTATTGTCCCAATGGGCTAATTCTCTCCCAAAGAAAGTATGCTCTTGATCTTTTGCAGGAAACGGGAAAACTTGGAGCTAGACCAGTTTGCAGCCCAGTTTCCACTTCCGGTCCCTTAGCCGATGACAATGATCCCCTAGAAGACATTGAAAGATATCAGAGGCTAGTTGGCAAACTTATCTATCTCACCATCACAAGACCAGACATAGCATATGCAGTGAGTTATATAAGTCAGTTCATGCACTCCCCAACAAAAGGTCATTGGAGAGCAGCGGAGAGGATTCTTCATTACATCAAAGGATCTCCTGGACTAGGAATTTGGATGAAGAACAATGGGAATGCAGACATTGAAGGGTATTGTGATGCTGATTGGGCAGGGGATCCCATCGATAGAAAGTCTACCACTGGATATTGCATGTTTGTTGGAGGAAACTTGGTAGCTTGGAAGAGCAAAAAACAACGAGTTGTATCTAGATCAAGTGCAGAGGCCGAGTATAGAGCCATGGCAGCGGGAGCCAGTGAGATTGTATGGCTAAAGGCATTGATAGAAGAACTAGGGTTTGCGGTCACCACTCCTATCAAGCTTCATTGTGATAATCAATCCGCAATTCACATTGCCACTAACCCAGTTTTCCATGAACGAACCAAGCATATAGAGGTTGATTGTCACTTCATTCGGCAAAAGGTAGAAGAAAAACTCATTGTCACTCCTCACATCAAAGGAGAAGATCAACTTGCAGACATCTTCACAAAGGGAGGGACGGCAGCCCACCTACAAGAAATGATGAGCAAGTTGGGTACTATCAACATCTACGCACCCATCTTGAGGGGGAGTGTTGAAAAGAAGAACTAATCAAGCTTCTCATCACAAGTTTAAAGTCTTCCCAAGCATTCAGCAAGTTGTCTTCCATTGGACCTCTAAATTCTCCTCAGCCCATGGGCCTCCTTGAGCCCATTGAAGGGCCCATTCCAACCCATCAAAGGGGGCCCAATTGGGCCCCCTTTAGGCTGTTCAAAACAGCCGTTGGAGGCTGCTCCAACGGCTAGAAATTCTAGCCGTTGGACAGCCTCCAACGGCTAGAATAGAGAGGGCCAATGCCCTCTCTTATTCTCTCTTGTTTTCTCTAATTATCACTTGTAATCTCTCCCTCCTTGTTTCTCTATAAATAGTCTTCAATGCTCTCTATCATAGGAATGAACAAAAGTTCAACTATGAATGTTCTTAGCTCTTTGTTTCAATAAAATCCAGATTTTTATTTCAAGGCTCTTTGAGTTCACACTTTGATCTTTCAACAAAAACAAGGTACACATGGGTGTATCTTCTAAATACCAAAGACCAAACTCTTAAAGCACTCAAGAGCTATGTGAAGTATGTGACTAAACTATACAATGCAAATATAAAAGTCTTAAGATCAGATCATGGTGGTGAATTTACAAGCATCAATTTTGAAAATTACCTTAAGGATAATAGCATCTTACATCAAATGTCATGTGTTTACATACCCCAACAAAATGGGATAGCTGAAAGAAAGAATAGGCACATACTTGAAACATCTAGGGCTATGATGTTCTATGCAAGCATGCCTAAAAAATTCTGGTGTGATGCGGTTAAAACGACGGTTCATGTGATTAATCTTATGCCTACTGAAGTCTTAAAAGGGAAATCTCCTCTTGAGGTTCTCCTAAGAAGGAAACCTAATATTTCTCACCTTAGGACATTTGGTTGTACATGTTACATTCATATCCCAGCTCACCAAAGAAATAAGTTAAAACATAGAGGGAGAAAGTGTGTATTCCTTGGATATGCAGCATTTGAAAAAGGCTATAGGTGCTATGATCCTACAACTAACCGATGTTGAAAAGATGGAGTATGAAGCTTGGGGAAGACCCACCGAACCTTAAGGCCTCAAGAGGTGGTCCAAGGAAAAGTCCAAAAATGTCCAAAGCATAAACCGAGGCGGTACAAGTGCAAAGCTCATTCAGAGGCAATCCTAAGTCCAACCCTGAGAGGTGGTCCATGGAGAAGTCCAGAAATGTCCAAAGCACAAACCGAAACGTTCAAAGTGCAAAGCTCATTCAGAGGCAAATCCAGAGACCAACCCAAGAGGAGTTTTGAAGCCTATAAATTAGGGCATATATTAAACCCTAAGTGGGTATATTTTGTAACCCTAAACAAGGCCCAAAGAGGCCCAATTGTAAGACACAAATGGGGGCAGAATACTGCCCCCATTCTGTCCAGATTTTTAGGCCCATTTAGGGACCCAAAATGGGCCCTAAATGGGCCCGGCCCATGGGTCACAGCTGGGCCCAAATGGGCCCAGCACAGTCCAGCACAAGGGGGCCCAAAATGGGCCCCCAATGAATAAAAAAGGTGGGGACAGAAACTGCCCCCACTGCCCAGAAAATTGGGCCCATTTGGGGACCCAAATTGGGCCCTAAATGGGCCCAAACCATGAGTAACAGCTGGGCCCAAAAGGGCCCAGCAAAAATACAAGTCATGGGGGCCAAAATGGCCCCCATTGGCTGAAAATAAAACAGCCGTTGGGGCAGTCCCCAACGGCTAGAATTTCTAGCCGTTGGGGGCAACCCCAACGGCTAGTTGGGGAGAGCAATATGCTCTCCCCCCTCTCCACTCTCTCTTAATTTTTTTATGCTCCCAAGCCCTCTCCATTTTTTATAAATAGGCACCTCCAATGCCTTGTAAATATGAAGAGCCAATAGCCACTCAAAGTAGGGCATTGAACTCTCCAAAATCATGGAGCAAAGTCTCCTCTTGTAGGGCAAAGTCCCATCTTTATTTTGAGCATTGTCTCACTTTCTTTCTTTGGGCATAGTCCCATTTTGTATCAAAAATATATTTGGGCATTGTCCCACATTCATTATTTATAAAATGCCCATTGAGGCAAATTCATTTTCTATTTTTTCTACAACCGAACATACACATCAAAGGATGTGATATACTTGGAAAATGAGTTCTATTTTATAGGAAATGAAGAGATAAAGGAAGCTCCAAAGACTGAAGTTCCTAATAGCACTTGGGACTCTCTTATATCTCCTCAAGGAACTGAATCAACCGAAGGAAATTCAATCTCTGATACAAGCCACAACACTCAAAATGATAATTCAGGGGCATTAGAGGCTGAACGACCAAGTACTTCAGGGGGAGAAAGTAATACAAATGAAGAAACTACAAATGAGGAAGAATTCCTTGAAGCTGAGGAGGAACCAGATGATCCGCCACCTCAACTAAGAAGATCAACAAGGCTTAGACTTCCTCCATCTGAATGGATCAACCGAAAGGTGTTCTATAACTTTAGGGTAACCTCCCATCCTATTTATGATTATTATACCACCTCTCATGTTTCCTTGGACTACCAAGTTTTCTTGAGTAATTTAGATAAGGAACCAGAACCAACTTCATTTGAGCAAGCATCAAAGGATCCAAGATGGAAAAGAGCCATGGAGGAGGAATTGGAAGCTTTTTTCAAAGAACGGAACATGGGAAATCACCACACTACCTAAAGGAAAGAAGGCCGTAGGGTGTAAGTGGGTATACAAAATCAAGCACAAGAGTGATGGTTCAATTGAGAAGTTCAAGGCAACGCTAGTGGCAAAGGGATATACTCAAGCCTATGGGATTGATTACAAAGAGACCTATGCTCCAGTTGCAAAAATGAACACTATTAGAGTCCTCTTGTCTCTTGCAGTGAATCATGGATGGAGTCTATTTCAGATGGATGTAGCCAATGCTTTCCTTCAAGGAGACTTAGAAGAAGAATGTTGAAAAGATGGAGCATGAAGCTTGGGGAAGACCCACCGAACCTCAAGGCGTCAAGAGGTGGTCCATGGTGAAGTCTAGAAATATCCAAAGCACAAACCGGGCGGTCCAAGTGCAAAGCTCATTCAGAGGCAATCCTAAGTCCAACCCTGAGAGGTGGTCCATGGAGAAGTCCAGAAATGTCCAAAGCACAAACCGAAGCGGTCAAGTGTAAAAGTTCATTCAAAGGCAAATCCGGAGACCAACCCAAGAGGAGTTTTGAAGCCTATAAATTAGGGCATATATTAAACCCTAAGTGGGTATATTTTGTAACCCTAAACAAGGCCCAATTGTAAGACACAAATGGGGGCAGAATACTGCCCCCATTCTGTCCAGATTTTTAGGCCCATTTAGGGACCCAAAAAGGGCCCTAAATGGGCCCGGCCCATGGGCGCCCAAATGGGCCCAGTCCAGCACAAGGGGCCCAAAATGGGCCCCCAATGAATAAAAAAGGTGGGGGCAGAAACTGCCCCCACCGCTGAAAAATTGGGCCCATTTGGGGACCCAAAGTGGGCCCCAAATGGGCCCAAACCATGAGTAACAGCTGGGCCCAAAAGGGCCCAGCAAAAATACAAGTCATGGGGGCCAAAATGGCCCCCATTGGCTGAAAATAAAACAGCCGTTGGGGCAGTCCCCAATGGCTGGAATTTCTAGCCGTTGGGGGCAACCCCAACGGCTAGTTGGGGAGAGCAATATGCTCTCCCCCCTCTCCACTCTCTCTCTCATTTTTTTATGCTCCCAAGCCCTCTCCATTTTCTATAAATAGACACCTCCAATGCCTTGTAAAAAAAAGAGCAAATAGCACCTAAATAAAGGGCATTTGACTCTCCAAAATTATGGAGAAAATTCTCCCAAAAAGAGGGCTAAGTGACCCTCATAGATAAGGCATTTAGTTTCTCATTTTGAGCATTGTCTCATTATAATTTTCTTGGGGCATTGTCCCTCTTGTACTCAAAAATATATTTGGGCATTGTCCCACATTCATTATTTATAAAATGCCCATTGAGGCAAATTCATTTTCTATTTTTTCTACAAAGAAGTCTACATGCAAATACCGAAGGGTCTTCAATTACAAGAAGGAAAAGCATGCAAACTTCATAAGGCAATTTATGGTCTCAAGCAATCCCCAAGAGCGTGGTAGGCAAAGTTAAGCCATGCTTTTCTTAGTAATGGATTTCATAAATGCAATAGTGATTCATCTCTCTTTCTTAGAAGAACTAATGATCATATCACAATTGCACTAGTGTATGTAGATGACATTATCATCACAGGGAGTGACTTACATCAAATAAATCTAGTTAGGAATCTCTTAAAGTCTAGTTTTGAAATTAAAGATCTAGGGAAACTAAAGTATTTTCTAGGAATTGAGTTAGCCTATTGTCCCAATGGGCTAATTCTCTCCCAAAGAAAATATGCTCTTGATCTTTTACAGGAAACAGGAAAGCTTGGGGCTAGACCGGCCTGCAGTCCAGTCTCCACTTCCGGTCCCTTAGCCGATGATAATGATCCTCTAGATGACATTGAAAGATGTCAGAGGCTGGTTGGCAAACTTATCTATCTCACCATCACAAGACCAGACATAGCATATGCAGTGAGTTATATAAGTCAGTTCATGCATTCCCCAACAAAAGGTCATTGGAGAGCAGCGGAGAGGATTCTTCATTACATCAAAGGATCACCTGGGCTAGGAATTTGGATGAAGAACAATGGGAGTGTAGACATTGAAGGGTATTGTGATGCTGATTGGGCAGGGGATCCCATGGATAGAAAGTCTACCACTGGATATTGCATGTTTGTTGGAGGAAACTTGGTAGCTTGGAAGAGCAAAAAACAACGGGTTGTATCTAGATCAAGTGCAGAGGCCGAGTATAGAGCCATGGCAGTGGGAGCTAGTGAGATTGTATTGCTAAAAGCCTTAATAGAAGAACTAGGGTTTGTGGTCACCACTCCTATCAAGCTTTATTGTGATAATCAATCCGCAATTCACATTGCCACTAACCCAGTGTTCCATGAACGAACCAAGCATATAGAGGTTGATTGTCATTTTATTCGGCAAAAAGTAGAAGAAAAACTCATTGTCACCCCTCACATCAAAGGAGAAGATCAACTTGCTGACATCTTCACAAAGGGAGGGACAGCAGCTCATCTACAAGAAATAATAAGCAAGTTGGTACTATCAACATCTACGCACCCAACTTGAGGGGGAGTGTTGAAAAGAAGGATTAATCAACCCTTTCATCACCTACTTAAAGCCTTCTCAATAGTCCAGCAAGATCTCTCCCTTAGAGCCCAAAATCACTAAGAATTGTTCTTTGTTCTTGTATCAAATTGGAGCCCTAGTCTTCCTCAGCCCGTGGGCCTTATCAAGCCCCAAGAAGGGGCTCTTTTTCAGCCCATCTAAGGGGGCCCAATTGGGCCCCCAACGGCTGTCTTAAAACAGCCGTTGGAGGCTGTCCAACGGCTAGAATTTCTAGCCGTTGGAGCAGCCTCCAACGGCCAGAATAGAGAGGGCTAAAGCCCTCTCTTGTTCTCCTTAGTTCCCTCTAATTCTCTCTTCCTCCCTTCTCTATAAATAGCCTTCAATGTTTCCTAGCTTTGGTATGAACAAAAGTTCAAACTATGAGTGTCATTTATTCTCTATTTCAATAAAATTCAGAATTGCATTTTAAGTTTTCTTGAGTTCATTCTTTGATCTTTCAACATACACTAGCCATGCACTTGAAAATTTTCTAGAAGAAAAAGAAATTATTCATCAAAAGTCTTGTGTATATACTCCTCAACAAAATGGAGTTGCCGAAAGGAAAAATAAACATTTACTAGAAACGGCTAGGGCTATGATGTTTCACTCCAATGTACCTAAAAAGTTTTGGAATGAAGCCATTAAAACCACTGCCCACCTTATAAACCTCATGCCTTCTTAAGTGCTAGAAGGAAAATCCCCTTTAGAACTACTCCTAGGAAGAAAACCTAGTATCTCACACTTAAGAGTTTTTGGATGCATTTGTTATGTACATGTACCAGAAAACTTTAGAAATAAACTTGATGAAAGGGGGAGAAAATATGTATTTCTGGGATACTCTACCTATGAAAAATGATATAAATGTTATGATCCTCTAACCAAAAAGCTATACACATCCAAGGATGTGATATTTGTAGAAAGAGAACCTTATTTTGTAGGAAAAGAGGATCAAGAGCAATCAAAGGAAAGAGGAGCTCAAGACCAATGGAATATAGTTCTTCCCTTAATCAAAGAACCTTCCCATCAAAATGAAGAAGAAGAACAACCAATCCAAGCTCAAAATGATCCAACTCAAGAAAAATCAACCTCATCTCATTCTGATCATGAATCCGTCCAAGAGGAAGGGGGAAACAACTTAGATCAAGGGCAAGTTATAGAGGAAGAAGAACAAAGTATTGAGGAGCCGCCTCCCCCTCCTCTTCAAAGATCAACAAGGCTTAGGCTCCCTCCTTCGGAATGGATCAACAAAAGAGTGTTCTATAACTCAAAGGTGACATCTCACCCCATTTTGCAATATTATTCAATTGCTAACATGTCTTGTAGCCATAAAAAATTCATCAAGAACTTAGACCTTCATCAAGAGCCTAGAAACTTTGAAGAAGCAAAACAACATCCCCAATGGATTCAAGCCATGAAAGATGAGCTAGAAGCCTTAGAAAGAAACGGAACTTGGGAGTTATCATCTCTTCCTAAAGGTAAAAGGGCAGTAGGATGCAAATGGGTCTATAAGATCAAGCACAAAAGCGATGGAAGTATTGATAGATACAAAGCAAGATTAGTAGCAAAGGGCTTCACTCAAGCTTATGGAGTAGACTACAAGGAAACTTATGCTCCGATGGCCAAGATGAACACAATTCGAGTCTTGATGTCCCTTGCAATCAATCACTCTTGGCCAATGTTTCAAATGGATGTAGCCAATGCTTTTCTTCAAGGTGATCTAGAAGAGGAAGTGTACATGGAGATTCCACCGGGCTTTTCTCACCAACTCAACAAAGTTTGCAAACTTAGGAAAGCAATCTACGGTCTCAAACAATCTCCAAGAGCTTGGTATGCCAAACTTAGCTCAACTCTTTTTGATCATGATTTCAAAAAATGCAATAGCGACACTTCTCTCTTCGTTAAGAAACTAGATGGAAAAATCATTATAGTGTTAGTTTATGTAGATGATATAATCATAACCGGTAATGATTTAGACTTAATCAACCAAGTAAGAAGTTTCTTACAAACAAAATTTGATATTAAGGACTTAGGGAAACTAAAGTACTTCTTAGAGATAGAACTTGCCTATTGTCCAAATGGGCTTGTTCTATCACAAAGGAAGTATGTGCTTGATCTCTTGCAGGAAACCGGGAAGTTAGGTGCCAAGCCTGCTTGTAGTCCCATTAGCTCCTCTTGTGGTCTCAAGGATGATGATGAAGATTATGAAGATGAACCAAGATATCAAAGGCTCGTAGGGAAATTGATGTACCTCACCATAACAAGACTGGACATCTCCTTTACCGTGAGTCAAGTTAGCCAACATATGCACAAGCCCAAAAGAAAGCATTGGAGACCCACCGAAAGAATCCTCCATTATCTAAAGGGCACACCCGGCATGGGAGTTTGGATGAAAAAGAACAACAACTCACAAGTCATAGGATATTGTGATGCGGATTGGGCCGGAGACTCAGAAGATAGACGATCAACCACAGGATATTGCATGTTCGTTGGAGGAAATCTAGTATCTTGGAAACGCAAAAAATAACATGTGGTGTCAAGATCAAGTGCCGAAGCCGAATATAGAGCCATGGTAGCCGCATCAAGTGAAATAGTTTGGTTAAAGGCTCTAATCGAAGAACTAGGGTTCTCCGTTCCTACTCCAATCCTCCTCCATTGTGATAATTAATCGGTAATTCACATAGCCTCAAATCCGGTTTTTCATGAAAGAACAAAGCACATTGAGGTGGATTGTTACTTTATGAGACAAAAGTTTGAAGAAAAACTCATCACTCCAAGCTTTACACGAAGTGAAGATCAAGTAGCGGATATCTTCACCAAACCGGGAACCGCCAATCATATACATAAAAATATAGTCAAGTTGGGTGTTATAGATACATACACACCCAACTTGAGGGGGAGTGTTGAAATAAAGGATAATTATGGCTTATATCTTAAGGGAATGAAGTCTAAATGTATAGCCCTAAACTAGGCATATCTTTTTTTTCTCCTTTGCCATATTTGTAATCCCTTTTTAGGATTCCAAATTGGGCCCTAAATGGGCCTTTCTTGAAGGGCCCAGCCCGGGCCAGCAAATGGGGGGCCAAAAGGCCCCCCAATGGCTAAGCAAAAATAGCCGTTGGGGCTGCCCCAATGGCTAGAAATGGAGAGGGCACAATGCCCTGTCCTCTCCACTATTTTCTCAACTATTTCCTCTCTTCTTGTTCTCTATAAATAGGTCATTCAAGTCCCTTTGTAAAGTATAAAAAACATGCCTTCATTGCATGCAAACTCTCTTTAATTTCTCAATAAAATTCTTGAAGTTTCTTTCTTCATTCTTAGCTTGCTATCTTTAAATTTCATCACTTAATTGGCCCAGCCCGGCCCACTCAAAGAGGGGGCAAAAGCCCCCAATGGCTAGCAAAGAACTAGCCGTTTGGGGACTGCCCAACAGCTAGTTCTTACTAGCCGTTGGGACTAACGGCCAGGAGAGGGCAATGCCCTCTCCTCCATCTCATTTACTCCTCTCTTACCTCCCTTTCTCCTTCTCTATAAATAGGGTAGGTTGTTGTCTTTAATGGGTATGAAAAAATGCCTTCAACCTCTTTTATTTTCACTTTAAATTATCAATAAAGTTCTTGAAGTTCTTATTCATTGTTCTTAGTTTGCTTACTTAGAAATTTATCACTCTTGGACAGATTTGAATGCTTGAGTTTCGGTTTTGGGCTTGGATGATTCTTCAAGCTTCATGCTTGTTTCAGCTCTTTGCACCATAAATTAGACTTCTTGGAATAAAGGAAATACCTTCATTCTAAGAATTTCTTGACGTATAGGAGCATACTCTTCTCCAAGACCCATTAGAATGTTGAAAGATCAAAGAGAGAACTCAAGAAAACTTGAAATAAAAAGTCTGAATTTTATTGAAATGAAGAGCTAATGACATTCATAGTTTGAACTTTTGTTCATACTTATGCTAGGGAACATTGAAGTCTATTTATAGAGAAAGGGGGAAAGAGAGAACAAGAGGGAATAAGAGAGAACAAGAGAGGGCATTGGCCCTCTCTATTCTAGCCGTTGGAGCAGCTTCCAACGGCTGTTTTCAACAGCCTTTTGGGGGCCCAATTGGGCCCCCTTTGATGGGCTGGAATGGGCCCCTTCTTGGGGCTTTGGAGGGCCCATGGGCTGAGGTCATTTTTGTTGAAAAGATGGAGCATGAAGCTTGGGGAAGACCCACCGAACCTCAAGGCCTCAAGAGGTGGTCAAAGGAAAAGTCCAAAATGTCCAAAGCATAAACCGAGGCGGTACAAGTGCAAAGCTCATTCAGAGGCAATCCTAAGTCCAACCCTGAGAGGTGGTCCATGGAGAAGTCCAGAAATGTCCAAAGCACAAACCGAAGCGGTCAAGTGTTAAAGTTCGTTCAAAGGCAAATCCGGAGACCAACTCAAGAGGAGATTTAAAGCCCATAAATTAGGGCATGTAATTAACCCTAAATGGGTGTTATTTGTAAGCCTAAAATAAGGCTCAATTGTAAGACACAAATGGGGGCAGAATACTGCCCCCATTCTGTCCAGATTTTTAGGCCCATTTAGGGACCCAAAATGGGCCCTAAATGGGCCCGGCCCATGGTCACAGCTGGGCCCAAATGGGCCCAGCACTGTCCAGCAAAAGGGGGCCCAAAATGGGCCCCCAATGAATAAAAAAGGTGGGGGCAGAAACTGCCCAGAAAATTGGGCCCATTTGGGGACCCAAAGTGGGCCCCAAATGGGCCCAAACCATGAGTAACAGCTGGGCCCAAAAGGGCCCAGCGAAAATACAAGACATGGGGGCCAAAATGGCCCCCATTGGCTGTAAAATACAGCCGTTGGGGCAGTCCCCAACGGCTGGAAATTCTAGCCGTTGGGGCAGTCCCCAACGGCTGGAAATTCTAGCCGTTGGGGCATGCCCCAACGGCTAGTGGGAGAGAGCTTTATGCTCTCTCCCTCACTCCACTCTCCACTCTCTTATTTCTCTCAAACCCTCTCCCCCATTTTCTATAAATAGGCATGTCCAATGCCTTGTAAAGTATGAAAGAAAAAGAGCAAATAGCACCTAAATAAAGGGCATTTGACTCTCCAAAATTATGGAGAAAATTCTTCCAAAAAGAGGGCTAAGTGACCCTTATAGATAGGGCATTTAGGTTCTCATTTTGAGCATTGTCTCATTATAATTTTCTTGGGGCATTGTCCCTCTTGTACTCAAAAATATATTTGGGCATTGTCCCACATTCATTATTTATAAAATGCCCATTGAGGCAAATTCATTTTCTATTTTTTCTACATGGTATCAGAGCATCAAGATCTTGTCCTACGAATGGTGCTTTGGAGGCGGCAAGAAGGCAAGTTTCAAAGGCACTTTTGGAGCAAAGTTTCCGTGTAGCCGAAGGAGCAAGCTCAAATGTTGCCATCCAAAAGTCTACCAAACAAAGGGCCCATGGAATGGAGCTAAGGAGGTGGCCAAGAGCACTACACCATTGGCGAAGTCTATTTTTTGGAACAAAGTTTCCGGGTTTAGCCGAGGGAGTGGAGCTCAAAGGTTGCTATCCGAAAGTTGCCAAACCAAGGTATGAATCTTGTGCAAAAATCTATTTTCTTTAAAGTATTTTTATTATTATGAACTAACCAAGATGCACATTTAAAGAATGTGACATCAAAGTTAGAAAAATAGGATTTCTTGCTCAAAAATGTAGGAATTCCAAAGAAGACTTCACGTCAATCGAACGGGAGCAACAACTTAAGGGGGAGGCCATCTTCAAACATTTTTCTCACCATTGGCAAGTCGCGTCTCCAACGACGGACTTGAGGGGGAGTGTTGAAAAGATGGAGCATGAAGCTTGGGGAAGACCCACCGAACCTCAAGGCCTCAAGAGGTGGTCAAAGGAAAAGTCCAAAATGTCCAAAGCATAAACCGAGGCGGTACAAGTGCAAAGCTCATTCAGAGGCAATCCTAAGTCCAACCCTGAGAGGTGGTCCATGGAGAAGTCCAGAAATGTCCAAAGCACAAACCGAAGCGGTCAAGTGTTAAAGTTCATTCAAAGGCAAATCCGGAGACCAACCCAAGAGGAGATTTAAAGCCCATAAATTAGGGCATGTAATTAACCCTAAATGGGTGTTATTTGTAAGCCTAAAATAAGGCTCAATTGTAAGACACAAATGGGGGCAGAATACTGCCCCCATTCTGTCCAGATTTTTAGGCCCATTTAGGGACCCAAAATGGGCCCTAAATGGGCCCGGCCCATGGGTCACAGCTGGGCCCAAATGGGCCCAACACTGTCCAGCAAAAGGGGGCCCAAAATGGGCCCCCAATGAATAAAAAAGGTGGGGGCAGAAACTGCCCCCACTGCCCAGAAAATTGGGCCCATTTGGGGACCCAAAGTGGGCCCCAAATGGGCCCAAACCATGAGTAACAGCCGGGCCCAAAAGGGCCCAGCGAAAATACAAGACATGGGGGGCCAAAATGGCCCCCATTGGCTGTAAAATACAGCCGTTGGGGCAGTCCCCAACGGCTGGAAATTCTAGCCGTTGGGGCATGCCCCAACGGCTAGTGGGAGAGAGCTTTATGCTCTCTCCCTCACTCCACTCTCCACTCTCTTATTTCTCTCAAACCCTCTCCCCCATTTTCTATAAATAGGCATGTCCAATGCCTTGTAAAGTATGAAAGAAAAAGAGCAAATAGCACCTAAATAAAGGGCATTTGACTCTCCAAAATTATGGAGAAAATTCTTCCAAAAAGAGGGCTAAGTGACCCTTATAGATAGGGCATTTAGGTTCTCATTTTGAGCATTGTCTCATTATAATTTTCTTGGGGCATTGTCCCTCTTGTACTCAAAAATATATTTGGGCATTGTCCCACATTCATTATTTATAAAATGCCAATTGAGGCAAATTCATTTTCTATTTTTTCTACAATTTTAGGGCTCTAAGGAAATGAATTTGCTGAATCCTTGGGAAGCCTTTAAATTGGTGATGAGTGGCTTGATTAGTACTTCTTTTCAACACTCCCCCTCAAGTTGGGTGCGTAGATGTTGATAGTACCCAACTTGCTCGTCATTTCTTGTAGGTGGGCTGCTGTTCCTCCTTTTGTGAAAATATCAGCAAGTTGATCTTTTCCTTTGATGTGAGGAGTAATAATGAGCTTTTCTTCTACTTTTTGCCGAATAAAATGACAATCGACTTCTATGTGCTTGGTTCGTTCATGGAACACTGGATTAGTGGCAATGTGAATTGCGGATTGATTGTCACAATGAAGCTTGATAGGAGTGGAGACCATAAACCCTAGTTCTTCTACTAAGGCTTTTAGCCATACTATCTCACTGGCTCCCGCTGCCATGGCTCTATACTCGGCCTCTGCACTTGATCTAGATACAACCCGCTGTTTTTTGCTCTTCCATGCTACCAAGTTTCCTCCAACAAACATGCAATATCCAGTGGTAGACATTCTGTCGGTAGGATCTCCTGCCCAATCAGCATCGCAGTATCCTTCTATGTTTACACTTCCATTGTTCTTCATCCAAATTCCCAGCCCAGGTGATCCTTTGATGTAATGAAGAATTCTCTCCACAGCTCTCCAATGACCTTTCGTTGGAGAATGCATGAACTGACTTATATAGCTCACAGCATATGCTATGTCAGGCCTTGTGATAGTAAGATAAATAAGCTTTCCAACCAGTCTCTGATATCTTTCAATGTCTCCTATAGGATCATTGTCATCGGCTAAGGGACCAGAAGTGGAAACTGGACTGCAAACCGGTCTTGCTCCAAGCTTTCCTGTTTCCTGCAAAAGATCAAGAACATATTTTCTTTGGGAGAGAATTAGCCCATTGGGACAATAGGCTAACTCAATGCCTAGAAAATACTTTAGTTTCCCTAGATCTTTAATTTCAAATCTAGATTTTAGAAAGTTCCTAACTAGGTCTATTTGATGCAAATCACTACCTGTTATGATAATGTCATCTACATACACTAGTGCAATTGTGATATGATCATTAGTCCTTCTAAGAAAGAGAGATGAATCACTATTGCATTTATGAAAACCATTACTAAGGAAAGCATGACTTAACTTTGCATACCAAGCTCTTGAAGATTGCTTGAGACCATAAATTAACTTATGAAGTTTGCATGCATTTCCTCTTTGTGAATGAAGACCCTGTGGTATTTGCATGTAGACTTCTTCTTCTAGATCTCCTTGAAGGAAAGCATTGGCTACATCCATTTGAAATAGGCTCCATCCATGATTTACCGCAAGAGACAAGAGGACTCTAATAGTGTTCATTTTTGCAACCGGAGCATAGGTCTCTTTGTAATCAATCCCATAGTCTTGAGTATATCCTTTTGCCACCAGCCTTGCTTTGAACCTCTCAATTGATCCATCACTCTTGTGCTTGATTTTGTAAACCCACTTACACCCTACGGCCTTCTTCCCTTTAGGTAGTGTAGTGATTTCCCATGTTCCATTCTTTGATAAAGCTTCTAATTCCTCTTCCATTGCTCTTTTCCATCTTGGATCTCTTGATGCTTGCTCAAATGATGTTGGTTCCACTTCTTTATCTAGGTTACTCAAGAAAGCTTGGTGGTCCAAGGAAACATGTGAGGTGGTATAGTAATCACAAATAGGATGAGAGGTTACCCTAGAGTTATAGAACACTCTTCGGTTGATTCATTCGGATGGAGGAAGCCTAAGCCTAGTTGATCTTCTTAGTTGAGGTGGAGGTTGATCCGGTTCCTCTTCTATTTCAAAGGATTCTTCTTCATTTGTATGTTCCTCATTTGTATCACTTTCTCCCCCTAAAACAATTGGTTGTTCAGCTTCTAAAGTTTCTGAATTTTCGTTTTGAGAGTTGTGGCTTGCGTCTGAGGAGGAGTTTCCTTCGGATTGTTCAGCTCTTTGAGAGGGAGATATGAGAAAGTCCCAAGAGCTAGGAGGAATTTCAGTCTTTGGCATTTCCTTAGTTTCTTCATTTCCTGCAAAATAGAACTCATCTTCCAAGAATATCACATCTTTAGATGTGTATGTTCGGTTAGTAGTAGGATCATAGCACCTATACCCCTTTTCAAAGGCTGCATATCCAAGAAATACACACTTTCTTCCTCTGTGTTCTAATTTGTTTCTTAAGTGTGCTGGAATATGAATGTAGCATATGCAACCAAATGTCCTAAGGTGAGAGATTTTAGGTTTTCTTCCTAAAAGAACCTCTAGAGGGGATTGCCCTTTTAAAATTTCAGTGGGCATGAGATTTATAACATGAACCGCGGTTTTAACCGCATCACACCAGAATTTTTTTGGCATATTTGCATAGAACATCATTGCCCTAGATGTTTCAAGTATGTGCCTATTTTTTCTCTCAGCTACCCCATTTTGTTGGGGTGTGTAAACACATGACATTTGATGCATAATGCTATTTTCCTTAAGGTAGTTTTCAAAATTGAGGCTTGTAAATTCACCACCATGATCTGATCTTAGGACTTTTATATTGGCATTGTATAGTTTGGTCACATACTTCACATAGCTCTTGAGAGCTTCAATAGCTTGGTCTTTGGTGTTTAGAAGATACACCCATGTGTACCTGGTTTTATCATCAATGAAGGTAATGAAGTATTTGTAACCTAGGTGTGACATGATAGGAGAAGTCCAAACATCCGAATGAACCAAATCAAAAGGATTTTCATAAATTGTTTCTGAAATGGGATACATTGTTCGGGTTTCTTTAGCTAAAATACAAGCTTTACAATGTATATTCTCAAATTTCAAGGTTGGGAATAGACGTTTTAAAGCTCGATCACTAGGATGTCCTAAGCGTCCATGCCAAAGAGATTGATTCTCCTTGATGTGAGCTACAAATGCAGTTTGTTCTTGATCCAAGTAATAAAGTCCTCCTCTTCTAGAACCCTTGCCAATCAATTGATTCGACTTGAGGTCCTGAAAAGAGACATTATTGGGGTCAAAAACAACTCTACACTTTTGATCCTTGGTGATCTTGCTAATGAACAGTAGGTTTGAGGTAAGTTTGGGAACATATAAAGCTTTTGTAAGTTTTCCAAAAATATCAACTTCCCCAACTTGTGTTACTCTCAAATCTTGTCCATTTGCAACACGAACAATCATATGGTTAGGAAGGTTTTCAAATCTTTTTATTTTTGCTTTATCCTTAACCATATGACATTCGGTTCCCGAATCAATGAGAAATTTTTCAGAATTTAAATGTGAGAAAGGTTCTTGTTCTTTACCAGATGATGGAGCCATTTGTTGAAGCCTCTTTGTAACTTCATTTAATTGTGTTTGGAGTACAGCAAATTCAGCCATTGATGGAGCTTGGATCTTCACGAATTGGGCAGAAGGTTGCTGTCCAGAATTGAATGCATTTGAAGCTCCTTGCTGATCTCTTTGCTTGAATATTTTAGGCTTTAAATGAGGATGCAATTTCCAGCATTTGTCCTTTGAGTGACCCCTCTTTTTGCAATGAGAGCATATTTCATTTCTCCTTCGGATTTGATTGGCCTTGGCAGTGTTGAATTCATCCGAGGAAGCAATGAAAGCTTGAGCTTCCAATTTTTGTTTGGAGCTTTCTTCCAATCTAATGCTTACTTCAGTCCTTTGGATCATATTTTGGACTTCTCCAAATGATGGAAAGTCCTTCATTCGAAGGATTTCTTGCCTTAGATGAGAATATGAATCATCCAAGCCCATGAGAAGACCAAATATCTTATCTTCCTCTCTTCTTTTTCGAAGAACTTTGAGATCTATAGAATCTGGCCGAAGAGTTGTTAGCTCATTCCAAGCATCCGTATACTCCCCAAAATATTGAGGAAGAGATTTGCCTTCCTTCTTGATGGAAGCAATTTGTCTCTTAAGCTCAAAGATCCTCCCAAGGTTGAATTCCAAACCATAGAGAGAAAACATTTCGTCCCACAAAAGTTTTGCATTTGGAGCACATGACACCATCGCTTTGTGAGTTTCATCTAGAGAATTAAGAAGGAGAATGAAGACATGATCATCTCTTTTTTTCCATTCTCGAAATGATGGATCAGTTTCTTCAAGTGGATCATCAAGAACATGATTCTCTAGATTGTTGAGATTGAGTGCCCTCTTCATCACATTTGCCCATTGATAGTAGTTTCCTCCTTTCAATTGAATGGAGGATAAATTTTGCATTTGGGTAATGTTTATGGATGGAGGAGGGTCACCCAACCTAGAAGAGGATGGGATCGATTGCTCTGATACCATGTTGAAAGATCAAAGAGAGAACTCAAGAACACTTGAAATAAAAAGTCTGAATTTTATTGAAATGAAGAGCTAATGACATTCATAGTTTGAACTTTTGTTCATACTTATGCTAGGGAACATTGAAGTTTATTTATAGAGAAAGGGGGAAAGAGAGAACAAGAGGGAATAAGAGAGAACAAGAGAGGGCATTGGCCCTCTCTATTCTAGCCGTTGGAGGCTGTCCAACGGCTAGAATTTCTAGCCGTTGGAGCAGCTTCCAACGGCTGTTTTCAACAGCCTTTTGGGGGCCCAATTGAGCCCCCTTTGATGGGCTGGAATGGGCCCCTTCTTGTAGCTTTGGAGGGCCCATGGGCTGAGGTCATTTTAGGGCTCTAAGGAAATGAATTTGCTGAATCCTTGGGAAGCCTTTAAATTGGTGATGAGTGCCTTGATTATTACTTCTTTTCAACATAGAAGACCAAACGTCATGTCTTCATCATTCCTTTGAAGGAGAGTTTTGAGATTTGAGGTGGGGGCCTCAAAACATTATGCTCATTCCAAAAATCCCTATATTCTCCAAAATATTCAGGTAGGGTCTTTCCTCCTTTTTGAATATTGAAGATTTTCTTCTTCAATTTGAATATTCTGCCGGTGTTGGTCTCTTGAGCATAAAGAGCATGTATTTGATCCCACAAAGACTTAGCATTTGGAATGCAAGTGACCATTGCTTTGTGGGTCTTATCTAGAGACATTTGTAAGAGCACGACCACTTGATCATCTCTCTTTTTCTATGCTTTGAAAGATGGATCAGCATCATCAAGAGGATCTTCAAATATATGATTTTCGAGATTGAAGAAGTTTAGAGACCTCTTGATGGTGTCTTGCCATGCATTGTAATTTGAAGAATCTAAAAGAATGGAAGTGAATATTGAGGTGCTAATTTGTGGTGGTGGATCACCAAGATTGGATGAAGAAGGAATGGATGTCTGCTCTGATACCATGTTGAATTTCTAAAGAAGCAAGCAATAAGTAATGAATGAAACTTCAAAGACTTTATTGATATTTTAAAGAGAATATACAAGTAGTTGAAGCATTTTTTCATACTTTAAGAATGCAACATGCTACCCTATATATAGAGAAGAGAGGAGGAGAGATATTTTAGAAAAGAGAGAGTGGAGAGGGCTTAAAGCCCTCTCCTTTCCTACTAGCCTGAGGATGGAATATTAAAATTCCAAGGAAGAATTTGTGTACCTAAAAACGATGTCTTGCGAAAAGAAATCCATGAGGAGGCACATTGCTTAAAATATACTATCCACCCGGGAGGAACTAAGATGTATAAAGATCTGAAGAAATATTACTGGTGGAATAACATGAAAAGGGATATTGTAGAATATATTTCTACATATTTGACCTGTCAACAAGTTAAAATAGAACATCAAAAGCCATTTAGATTGCTGCAACCTTACCAATTCCAGAGTAGAAGTGGGATGAAGTAACTATGGATTTTGTTTGTGGATTACCAAAAAGTAAAAATGGGCATGATGCAATATGGGTAATTGTGGACAAATTCACCAAATCCTCTCACTTCTTGCCAATCAAAATGACTTATCCCATTAAAAAATTGGCTAACATATATATAGACGAGATAATTAAGTTGCATGGAGTACCTCTTAGTATTGTTTCTGACAGAGATCCAAGATTTACTTCCCGACTTTGGAAATAACGACAACAACTTTTAGGTACCAAATTGAAATTTAGCACAAGTTCTCATCCTCAGGCCGATGGATAATCTAAACGCACAATTCAAATATTAGAAGATATGCTTTGAGCATGCATTTTAGATTTCAAGGGAAGTTGGGATAAACATCTACCACTTGTAGAATTCGCATACAATAACAATTTTCAATCCACGATTGGTATGGCTCCTTATAAAGCATTATATGGAAGAAAGTGTCGATCACCAATTTATTGGGATAAAATCGGAGAATGAAATGTGAATACATCAAATACCATTCTTTGGATGGAAGAGACGCTTGACAAAATCAAAATAATAAGACAAAGAATGATGACCGCTCAAAGTAGACAAAAAGGTTGTGTTGACTATCGAAAAAAGGATTTGGAATTTCAAGTGGGAGATCAAGTTTTTCTTAAAGTATCCCCTCAAAAAAAGAATTATTCAGCATGGAAAAGAAGGAAAATTAAGTCCAAGATATATTGGACCATTTGAAATAATAGAACGAATTGGCAAAGTGGCATATCGGTTAGCCCTACCACCAACTTTATCTAGAATCCATGATGTATTCCATGTATCATTACTTCAAAAGTATCAACCTGATCCAGATCATATATTAGACTACCAGCCACTTCAACTTCGTCAAAACCAAACTTATGAAGAAAAACCAGTCAAGATCTTAGGCTTTGATATAAAAAAACTGAGAACAAAAGAAGTGCATCTGGTCAAAGTACTTTGAAACAATCACGGAATAGAAAGTGCTACATGGGAACTTGAAGATGAGATCCGGTAAAAGTATCCTGCATTATTCCAGTAATCAGGTATGAATTTCGAGGAAGAAATTTTTAAGGGGGAAGGAATGTCACGTACCCTAATCTAAATACTAGAAATGACTTATTATTAATTGTGGATTAGTAAGATTACCTAAATAAATGAAATCAAAGGTTTGGGATGTTAAAATCACATGTTTGACCAAATTGCTCAAAACTAAGTACCCAAAAAAATGAGATATCTGAAATATTCAGAAAATAAGAAGAAAAATTCCCAGTAATTGTTATTAATGATTAAATTAGATGAAAACCTATTTTTTTAGAATTTTTCTAAGTTGTTAACTTGCTAACCAAAATCCAACAAAATTCGCATTTTCGAATTTTGTTCTTGGAAGGGAGAGTTGACTTTTTATCCTTATGAAATTAGGTTCTGAAACTATTTTTATTGAATTCAAATGGGGGATATTTCCTTATTTTCGTGTAATGTTATTTAAGTAAATGTTATTTTAGTTCAATACACGTAAATAAGGAATCAAAATGGTGACCGAAATGCTGAATGCCCAAATAAAATGAACTTTCAAGCTCCACCGCCTATACCACTTGTCTTGCACCGCCTATACCACTTGTCTTGCAACAAAAGAGACACATTGATGCCAAGTGTAATGTATAAGGGGTAGGTGTCTCCTATTGATGACACATGGGAGGACACTTGTTTCATATCAAGAGTAAGAACATTACATGGAAAACAAGTGTCCTTACACTTGTTAAGAACCTAAGGCTACTTAAAAACTATAAATACCCACCCCCTTTATCCCAAAATCATCAACAAATTCGTGGGGAAAAGGGAAAGAAAGAAAGAAAGAGAGAAAGAGAGAGAGGAAGAAAAGGAAAGGGAGAAAAGTGCTAGGAAAATGGCAAACCAAGCTTAGTCTACATTTCAAGTGAGTGTTCTTTGTATTTCAATATTTCTTTATGCATAAATTAACATGAGTTTCTATGATTATCATGAATTACTATTAATTTTATAATTTGCTACCCTTACCATGATTTTATATAACTACCATGAATTGGTACTGTTTCTATGATTTTCTATTGTCATCATGTTTTACCATTGTTATTATAACCTACTATTACTCCACCAATGTATGTGTTTGTGATTGCTATATAACTGATATATGTGGAGATTGCTCGAGCAAGCAAGGGCTCTGTCAAGCATTAAAGTACATATTGGTAGCACTCCATTAATATGGATAAGAGGTTTGTCCACTTAATGCGAGGGAGACCGATAAGCCTTTCCGGAAATGGACCTCCTAGGAGGGATAAGTAGACTGTTCTTGTTATGGAGAGATAAGATGTTAGTGAACTATTATCTGCACTATACTGTTACGTGCTACTATTATTATTATTACTTGTGCATGTTACTACTGCATTGAGAATTTTTCAATAGGTTTTACAATAAAACCATTATCGTATAATTTTACAATGAAATGATTTTTTTTGCACATGCACACACAAACCTCACTGGGCTATCAAGTTCACACCAAGAAATTATTTTCAGATCCTGCAGGAACGAAAGTCTAAGCAAATTAATAAACGGGTAGAGATAGCCTTATTGTAAATTACCTTTCTAGTATAGAAGTTCTGTTGTTTTATCAGGAAGAAAAGATCTATGTAATAGTTACAGTAACTGAATAAAGAAAATCTATTATTTTAGCATGGCATTGTTACTCATTAAAGTTATTGAGTCTTAGCGAGGACCAGGCAGTCCGCAACCAATGAAGCCCAGGTGAGGGGGTGAATTTGGGGCGTGACAGTCCAAACTTAGTTATTGCGGTGGTGAAAGAATTTCCGAATGGTTTTCATGAGGAATTGCCAAGGTTACTCCCAAATAGATTGATTTTTCCATTGATTTACTCCCGGGAACAACACCGATTTCCATCTCTCCTTATAGGATGGCTCCCATAGAGTTAAAAAGGAGTTTAAGGTGCAGTTTCAAGAATTGTTTGATAAGGGGTTTTTTAGGCCAAGTTTCTCACCGTAGGGAGCACCAGTTTTGTTGTAAAAAAGAAGGATGGTATCTTATGGTTTTGTGTTGATAATAGATAGTTGAATTTGGTGACAATTAAGAACAAATCTCCTTTTCCTAGAATCGATGATCTTTTCGATTAGTTGCAAGGAGCAAGTGTATTTTCAAAGATTGATCTTCGATCAGGGCATTATCAACTCAAAATTAAGGAGAGTGACGTCTATAAGACAGCTTTTCGGACTAAGTATGGTCAGTGTGAATTCTTAGTGATGCCTTTTGACCTTACAAATGCCCCAGCTGCTTTTATAGATCTTATGAACCGAATTTTTCACCCGTATTTGGATAAGTTTGTGATTTTTTTTCATAAATGATATTCTGGTATATTCTAAGAGTGAAGAAGAGCATGCAAGGCATCTTCGGGTTGTTCTTCAAATACTTTGGGAGAAACAATTATATACAAAGCTCTCCAAATGTGAGTTTTGGTGGAGAGAGGTTGGTATTTTTGGTCACATTGTATTTGGTGAAGGAATTTTTATAGATCCTAAAAAGGTTGAAGCAATCCTTAAGTGAGAACAACCTAGAAATGTCACTAAAGTTTGAAATTCCTTAAGGTTAGTAGGATAATATCGGAGATTTGTCGAGGAGTTTTCATTGATAGCAACTCCATTGACAAGATTAACTCGGAAAGATGTCAAATTTGAATGGGATGACAAGTATGAAACAAGTTTCTAAGAGTTAAAGAAGAAATTGACTTCTACTCTTATTCTTTCACTTCCTACAAGTGGTGGCAGATTTGTTGTATATAGTGATGCTAGCAAACAAGAATTGGGATGTGTGTTGATGTAAGGAAACAAGGTGATAGCCTATGCTTTTAGGCAATTAAAGAAGTATGAGGTAAATTATCCAATCCATGATTTGGAGTTAGGCGCAGTGGTGTTTACTTTGAAAATATGGAGACATTACTTGTATTGTAACACTGATACCTTAGTGTACTTCTTATTATACTTCTCTTCATGTTATATATGATATTACTCTTGTTTCTATATAGAAAATCTACTAAGAATTTTTTTCTGTTAAAACTACTTTTAAAAATTTCAGCACAATCGTCGATAATTTAAAATTTTTTAAAATGACCACCGATGGTCTAATAATAATAAAAATGACTCTAGAGTACATAAAAACCTTAAATTTGAATAGATTTTATTTCGTAGAGCTAAATCGCAAATTCTTGAAAAGAGTCACCGAGAAACCCTAATTTGGGTCGAAGGCTGTTCGAAAAGGCTAAATGACCACGTTTTGATGTGGGATAAATTAAATTGGGCCTAATACGAGGTTTTGGATCTAACTTGAAATTTATAAAACGTTGCCCTTAAAATCGCTTAAATCGAAAATTTTATCGGTCAGCTAAAAATCTTCCCGAAAAGTGTCGACAATCCTTAAAATCACTAAAAATGGCTAATAAAAGCCAAAAAAACTTAAGTATAAGTATAAAGAAGTGAATTTGAAAAATTAAAAAAAACAATTCGGATAAAAATCGTAAAGGGTCAAATTTATAATTTTAAAAAGTTTAAGGACTAAAAGTGAAAATATGAGAACTTGAGGGATTAAGTTACAAAACCAACTATTGAATGACAATTCGAGATCAACCATTGGCCAAGAGAACACATAGTGGCCACCTATACTCATTCCACCAAAGAGAAATCTCATTGGTTGAAAAATTTTTGCATGAATTCTCATTGGTTGGTCAAAAACCCTTTCTTTGTGCTTGGAATTCATCATGGACGAATTTGAAAAGAAAGTGGGTGCATGGAGGTAGCTTGTAATCAATTTTCATGGGAGAAAGACTTAGGACAAGTGTAGAGTGGAGGTCTTGCATGCAAAAATAAATCAATGGTCGAGATAGCTTGATTTAGTTTATAAAAAGACCAAAACCAACTATTTTCTCTTCTATTCACTCACTTGGATGAAATTTTTACTAAGAAAATAGGGATTACTCATGTTCAAGTAGAATTCTTGGAGCATTAGAGAAAGAACAGAAGTAAAAGAGGTAAGAACATTCTTGACTGCATATCTCTAGTTGTTTGAGATAGTATAAGAATTGTGTAGAGATTGATGTTTGATGAATTATGTTACTATGGTGCTTAGGTGATCAAGGTTTCAAAAAAATCAAGATCAAGTGATGGGTATTAGTTAGCAAAAGATCATACAAAGGAAGGTAAAATACTCAAATTTGAAGTCTTTACAAGTTGTGAAATTAAATACATGTACTAGCATACTAGATATAAATATTTCAATTTGAGCAAGCTGTAGTAATTCTATGATATCTTATTTTATGGTGATCGAAATTTAGATTGGTTTGTTGTTATATCAAAGTAGGAGACAAAGAATAAATGATGAATAATTCAAGAACTTTATTGAATATTCAAGGAGATAATAGAACACTTGGAGACATGTTTTTCATGCTTTACAAAGGGACTTAAATGCCCTATTTATAGAGAAGGAAGAGGGAGCAATCAAGGGAGAAATGGAGAGAGTGGAGAGGGCTTAAAGCCCTCTCCTTGCACTAGCAGTTGGAAGTCCAACGGCTAGTTAAGGAACTAGCCGTTGGGATTCCAACGGCTAGTATTTGCTGGCCCAGGTGTTAAAATGAAGCAAAAATAAGACATTTAGTTAACTCTAATCAAGGTCCAAGAAGGCCCAAAATGTAATTCAAGAGGGGGCAGAATGCTGCCCCCATTTTGTCTAGATTTTAGGCCCATTTAGAGGACCCAAATAAGTCCCTAAATGGGCCCATCCCATGGGCAGCAGCTGGGCCCAATTCGGCCCAGCCCAGCCCAAGCCATGGGGGCCCAAAAGGGCCCCCCAAAGGCTGGTCAATCCAGCCGTTGGAAGCATCTTCCAACGGCTAAAAATCTAGCCGTTGGGAGATGCTCCCAACAGCTAGTAGAGAGGGCATTAAGCCCTCTCTTCTCTCCCTCTTCTTTCTCTTTAAATAAGTGTAGGAGTCTTCTTTAGAGAGTATGAAAAAATGCCCTCTTATTATGTACAAAAATGCTCTCAAATTCAATGAAGTTCTGAATTTTATTTCAAGAACAATTTGTTCATCATACTTCAAATTTCTTCATGGTATCAGAGCAGGGAATGGTCCATCTTCTCAGCAACAAAAGTCATCCAAAATGGATGGACCTCATACAAAAATTGCTGAACTTATGTGATGATTTAAGTTTACTTTTGAAAGAGCCTTTTGGAGCATTCAAATTTTTGGAACTATGGAGGAAGTTGCATGTAGATACCTCCAATATAAAGGCACTTCCACAATATGAAGAAATGAAGGCCACTATTCAGCAAATGATGGCATCCGAAATGTCTCAAAATCAGGGTCAAATTCTGGAAAAAGGAAATGCCATCATCACCACAATAGAGCAACAACAAAATGCTTTTATTCCTCCTAAATTCGGCCACCAAGTTGCTGCAGTATATGAAGACCCTTTATCATCAATAAAAGTCAAATGTGATGACCTTCAAATGAAGCTGAATAAGTGCATTAAAGATCTACAGCAGCCGGCCCAAAAGGAAAGCTATATTCCTCAAGTTCAGCCTGAAATTAGCTCACAAGCAAAGGATCAAAATGTAATCTCTATGATGCCTGAATACACTAATCGCAAAACAAAGACAAATCAAAGCTTAAGGGGGCTTCAAGAACCTGTCCAACAAAGAAGATCCTATGCTTCAATTGTCGCTGGATGTGTTGCTCAATGTGGAGCCTCTCAAGATAAATTGGACATTCACTTGAAGAGGCCTCAACATTCAGAACACATAGATGGTAACAATCAAAACTCTATCCCTTCTTTAAATTCTGAGAAAATTCTTATAGATTCCGGAACGGATCATCATATGATTAGGGATAGAAGAAAAATCAAACGCTTTAAACATCTCCCTAATCAAAGGGTAGTACGTGTTGCTAATGGACAAGATCTAGAAGTAAAACAAATGGGAGAAGTAGAAATTTTTGGAAAAACTACAAATGCTTTATATGTTCCACAACTTACTTCCAATCTCTTGTCCATTAGCAAGATCACCAAAGATCAAGGATGTAGGGCCATCTTTGATCCAGAAATAGTTACATTTCATGATCTAAAAACTAACCATTTGATTGGCAAAGGAACTCGAAAAGGAGGCTTATATTACTTAGATCAAGAGCATCATGCACTTGTTGAAATGAAGCATAACTAAGCCCTTTAGCTCTTCCTCCAAATTGCCCTAATTAGAAGTCTTAAATGAGCTCCTAAAAAGGGTCATTGTTTGAGTCTCTTTTCAAGCCATCTTAAAGCCCAAAGAGAACCATCCAAGGGCAATCAGCTGGGCCCTAATTGGCCCAGCCCAGCCCTCTCAAAGAGGGGCCCCAAACCCCCCAAACGGCTAGTAAAGATCTAGCCGTTGGGAGGCTGCCCAACGGCTAGTTCTCACTAGCCGTTGGGGGCCAACGACTAGGAGAGGGCATTGCCCTCTCCTCTCTCTATTTTTCTCCTCTCTTAACTCCTCTTGCCTTCTTCTATAAATATGGTAGGTGGTTGCTTTTAATGGGTATGAAAAATGCCTTCAAACTCTTGTATTTTTTCTTCAAATTATCAATAAAATACTTGAGGTTTTTATTCATTGTTCTATGCTTGCTCATTAAGAAAATCAACAGCACTCACTACTCACATTAATAATGATGCTTCACTTTGGCATGCACGACTAGGACATCTAAGCTACAAAGCTTTGAAAAATCTTCTTCCTAATTTGAGCATTAAAAACAAGTCTTGTGAAGCATGCATATTAGGAAAAGAAACAAGAACTTCCTATCCTTGTTCAGAAAACAAGTATGTCTCTCCCTTTGAACTAGTGCATTCAGACATTTGGACCTCCCCAATCATATCACATCTAGGATACAAATACTTCATTACATTATTGACAAAAAAACAAGGTACACATGGATTTATTTTTTGCATTCTAAAGATCAAGCATTTGAGGCACTCAAAAGTTATTTCAAATATGTAACAAACCTTTACAATGCCAAAATTAAGGTCCTTAGAACAAATCATGGTGGGGAGTACACAAGTCACAAATTTGAAGAATTCCTAAGAGACAATGGGATCCTTCACCAAATGTCATGTGTGTACACACCCCAACAAAATGGCGTAGTGGAAAGAGAAAATAGGCATATATTAGAGACCGCAAGAGCCATGATGATCTATGCCAATGTCCCAAAGAAGTTTTGGTGTGATGCAGTTAAGACCGCAGTCCATGTAATGAATTTAATGCCTACTGAAGTTTTAAAGGGCTTATCTCCATTAGAAGTCCTCTTGGGGAGAAAAACAAAGATCTCACATCTCAGAGTTTTTGGGTGTACATGCTATATCCATATTCCCTCACAATTTAGAGACAAATTAGATCATAGAGGAAGGAAATGCCTATTTTTAGGATATGCAACGTTTGAGAAGGGATATAGATGTTATGATCCGACAACTAACAAAACATACACATCTAAGGATGTGATATTTGTGGAAAATGAGTTTTTCTTTTCAGGAAAAGAGACACATGAAGCACCAAAGGAAAATGCTCCAACAAAAACTTGGGACTTTCTAGCTCTACCTCGTCTTCCGCCCACTCAAGTTGAAGAAAGAAATGATTCTCAAGATGCGGTTCACTCTCAAGACATTGAAGAAGAATCAAACACCTTAGAAGAGGAACTACCATCAGGTTTAGGGGGAGAACATCAAATAATGGAAGAAGAGGCATCCGAACAAGAAGAATCGGATGTACCTCCACCTCCCCTTAGGAGATCAACAAGATTAAGACTCCCACCATCAGAATGGATTAACCGAAGAGTCTTTTATAACTCTAAGGTAACATCACATCCAATTTCTAATTATTACACTATATCTAATGTCTCTTTGCACCACCAAGCATACTTGAGTGGAATTGACAAAGAACAGGAACCAAAATCATTTGAAGAGGCCAAGGATGATCCTAGATGGAGACAAGCTATGAAAGAAGAGCTAGATGCACTCACCAAGAATGGAACTTGGAAACTTACGAATCTGCCAAACAACAAAAAGGCGGTTGGATGCAAGTGGGTGTATAAGATCAAACACAAAAGCGATGGATCGATTGATCATTTCAAAGCTAGGCTAGTGGCAAAGGGATTCACCCAAGCATATGGCATAGACTATAAAGAAACATATGCACCAGTTGCAAAAATGAACACAATTAGGGTTCTCATATCTTTGGCTATAAATCAAGGATGGAGTATGTATCAAATGGATGTGGCAAATGCTTTTCTTCAAGGGGATCTTGAGGAAGAAGTCTATATGCAATTACCTCAAAGACTTCAGAACCATGAAGGCAAAGTATGCAGACTCCACAAAGCTATCTATGGGCTAAAACAATCTCCAAGAGCATGGTATACCAAATTAAGTCATGACTTTCTTAGTTATGAATTTACAAAGTGCGCTAGTGATTCATCTCTGTTTGTTAGAAAGGATAATGGAAAAATCACCATTGCTCTAGTTTATGTAGATGATATCATTATCACCGGGAATGACACACACCACATAGACTCCCTTAGAAACTTCCTGAAATCTAGATTTGAAATTAAAGACTTAGGAAAGTTAAAATATTTCCTAGGAATCGAGTTAGCTTATTGTCCTAATGGGGTAGTTCTATCCCAAAGAAAGTATACTCTTGAGTTATTGCAGGAAACAGGAAAATTGGGAGCAAAACCAGCTTGTACACCAGTTGCCACCTCTGAATCTCTTGATGATGATGAACCATATAAGAATATCGAGCAATATCAAAGGCTTGTAGGGAAATTGATCTACTTGACGATTACAAGACCTGACATTGCTTATGCAGTAAGTAAGATTAGCCAACACATGCATGCACCAAAGAAGCAACATTGGAGGGCTACCGAAAGAGTGCTACATTATCTTAAAGGATCTCCCGGCTTAGGAATATGGATGAAGAAAAATGGAAACACAGAAATCGAAGGCTATTGTGACGTCGATTGGGCGGGTGATACCTTGGACAGGAGATCTACCTCTGGCCATTGCATGTTCGTAGGAGGGAACTTGGTCTCATGGAAAAGCAAAAAGCAACATGTGGTGTCTAGGTCAAGTGCGGAAGCAGAATATAGGGCAATGGCGTCAGCCGCAAGTGAGCTCGTTTGGCTCAAAACCTTGGTGGAGGAGCTTGGGTTTAAAGTTTCAACTCCAATCAAACTTCATTGTGACAATCAATCCACCATTCATATCGCATCAAATCCAGTCTTCCATGAAAGGACCAAACGCATAGAGGTCGATTGTCATTTTATTCGCCAAAAGGTAGAAGAAAGACTTATTTCCACTCCTCACATCAAAGGAGAAAATCAACTTGCGGACATCTTCACTAAAGGGGGAACCGCGGCTCATCTTCAAGATATCATGGGCAAGTTGGGTACTATTGACATATACGCACCCAACTTGAGGGGGAGTGTTAAAATGAAGCAAAAATAAGACATTTAGTTAACTCTAATCAAGGTCCATGAAGGCCCAAAATGTAATTCAAGAGGGGGCAGAATGCTGCCCCCATTTTGTCTAGATTTTAGGCCCATTTAGAGGACCCAACTAAGTCCCTAAATGGGCCCATCCCATGGGCAGCAGCTGGGCCCAATTCGGCCCAGCCCAAGCCATGGGGGCCCAAAAGGGCCCCCCAAAGGCTGGTCAATCCAGCCGTTGGAAGCATCTTCCAACGGCTAAAAATCTAGCCGTTGGGAGATGCTCCCAACAGCTAGTAGAGAGGGCATTAAGCCCTCTCTTCTCTCCCTCTTCTTTCTCTTTAAATAAGTGTAGGAGTCTTCTTTAGAGAGTATGAAAAAATGCCCTCTTATTATGTACAAAAATGCTCTCAAATTCAATGAAGTTCTGATTTTTATTTCAAGAACAATTTGTTCATCATACTTCAAATTTCTTCAGGCTGGGCCCGAAGTCCTCAGGCCAGGTCCATTTTAGGGTCTTATTTAGGACCCTAAATGGACCATGATTTCTAGACAAAAAGAGGCATAAATCTGCCTCTTTTGAAGAACCTTATTTAGGCTTCCTTTGTGCCTCAAATGAGTAAGGAATGATACAAATTTTTGGGATTAGAAACAAACCCTAATGGTTCTTCATTTCAACACTCCCCCTCAAGTTGGGTGTGTATATATCAAAAACACCCAACTTGTCCATGTTTTTGTGAATGTGATTAGCGATTCCCGGCTTGGTAAACTTGTCGGCCACTTGATGATCACTTCTTGTAAAGCTAGGGGCAATAAGCTTTTCTTCAATCTTTTGCCTTACGAAATGGCAATCAACCTCAATATGTTTTGTTCTTTCATGAAACACTGGATTTGAGGCAATGTGAATGACTAATTGGTTGTCACAATGAAGATGGATTGGAGTTGGAACGGAGAACCCTAGTTCTTCAATTAAAGCCTTCAACCAAACTATTTCACTAGTTGTAGCAGCCATGGCTCTATACTCCGCTTCAGTACTAGATCTTGACACCATATGTTGTTTTTTGCTTTTGCAAGCCACTAGATTTCCTCCAATGAACATACAATACCCTGTGGTTAATCTTTTATCATCCAAATCTCCGGCCCAATCTGCATCACAATATCCTATGATTTCTGAGTTGTTATTGTTCTTCATCTAAATTCCCAATCCCGGAGTGCCTTTTAAGTAGTGGAGTATCCTTTCAGCAGCCCTCCAATGCTTTCTTTTTGGCTTGTGCATATGTTGGTTTATTTGACTCACGGCAAATGAGATGTCAGGTCTTGTTATTATGAGATAGATCAATTTTCCAGCAAGCCTTTGATATCTTTGTTCATCCTCATATTCTTCATCATCATCCTTGAGACCAAGGGAGGAGCTAATGGGGCTACATGCGGGCTTGGCACCTAACTTTTCAGTTTCCTACAAAAGATCAAGCACATACTTCCTTTGTGATAGAACAAGCCCATTTGGACAATAGGCAATTGCTATCCCTAGGAAGTACTTTAGTTTCCCTAAATCTTTAATGTCAAATTTTGTTTGAAGAAATCCTCTTACTTGATTTATTAGGCCTAAATCGTTTCCGGTTATAATTATATCATCCACATAAACTAATATTACTATGATTTTTCCATCTAGTTTTTTAACAAAAAGAGATGTATCACTATTGCATTTCTTAAAATTGTGACTAAGAAAAGTTGTGCTAAGTTTGGCATACCAACCTCTTGGAGATTGTTTAAGGCCATAGATTGCTTTCTTCAATTTGCAAACTTTATTATCTTGATGAGAAAAACCTGGTGGGACCTCCATATACACCTCTTCTAAATTTCCTTGTAAAAATGCATTTGCTACATCCATTTGAAACATTGGCCAAGAGTGATTGATGGCAAGTGACATTAGCACCTGAATTGTGTTCATCTTTGCTACTGGTGCATATGTCTCTTTGTAGTCTATTCCATATGCTTGAGTAAAGCCTTTCGCCACTAATCTTGCCTTGTATTTATCAATGCTTCCATCACTTTTGTGTTTAATCCTATAAACCCATTTGCAACCTACAGCTTTTTCCCCTTTTGGAAGAGATGATATTTTCCAAGTTCCATTCTTAGCTAAGGCTTCCAGCTTATCTTTCATAGCTTGAACCCATTGAGGATGATGCTTTGCTTCTTCAAAGGTTCGAGGCTCTTGGTGTTGATCTATATTCCTTATGAAGTTTTGATGGTTGCAAGACATGTTAGCAATTGAATAATAATTGGAAATGGGATATGAGGTTACCTTAGAGTTATAAAAAACTATTTCGTTGATCCATTCGGAAGGAGGGAGTCTAAGTCTAGTTGACCTCCGAATAGGTAGAGGTGGATCATCTATACTTAGTTCTTCATGCTCCACTTCTTGTTCTTGTTCTAAATCATCTCCTCCTTCCTCTTGTTCGGTTTCTTGATTAGAATGAGATGGTGAGGAATCTTCATGAATTGAATCATTATTCTCATTCTGAATTGGTTCTTCCTCCTCATTTTGATGTGAAGTTTCCTTGATAGTAGGAAGAATCACATTCCATTGGTCTTGAGCACTTCCTTCCTTTGATTGTTCATGATCTTCTTTATCTGCAAAATAAGGCTCCTTTTCCACAAATATCACATCCTTAGATGTGTATAATCTTTTGGTTAGTGGATCATAACATTTATACCCTTTTTCAAATGTCGAATATCCTAGAAATACACATTTTCTCCCCCTTTCCTCTAACTTGTTTATGAAATTTTCAGGTACATGTACATAGCAAATGCATCCAAAGACTCTAAGATGAGAGATATTGGGTTTTCTTCCTAAGAGTAACTCTGATGGGGATTTACCTCATAGAACTTGAGTGAGCATAAGATTAATGAGATGAGCAGCGGTTTTTATTGCCTCACTCCAAAATTCTTTAGGCATATTAGAATGGAACATCATTGGCCTTGTTGTCTCTAGTAAGTGCATATTTTTTCTTTCGGCAACTCCATTTTGTTGAGGGGTGTACACACATGATTTTTGATGGATGATTCCTTTCTCATCTAGGAAATTTTCAAATGCATGACTAGTGTATTCCCCTCCATGGTCGGATCTAAGAATCTTGATGTTAGCATTAAATTGCTTAGTTACATATCTATAATAACTCTTAAGTGCCTCAAAAACTTCAGATTTGGTCACCAAAAGATATACCCAAGTGTATCTAGTCTTGTGATCAATAAATGTCACAAAATATTTAAATCTATTATGGGACACCATAGGGGAAGTCCATACATCAGAATGAATGAGCTCAAAAGCATTTTCATATATTGTGTTTGAAATTGGGTAGTACATTCTAGTTTGTTTCCCAAGAACACAAGCTTTGCAATGCCTATCTTCTATCTCTATGTTTGGAAATAGGCGTTTCAAAGCTAAGTCACCCGGATGACCTAAATGAGCATGCCATATGGAAGGACCTTGACTTTGGACAGCAAAAACTTGATGATCTTTATCCAAGTAATATAAGTCGTTTTTCCTAAACCCCTTGCCAATCAAGTGATTCGACTTGAGATCCTAAAATATAACTTGGTTAGGATCAAAAGTGGCTTTATATCCTTGTTCTTTGGTTATTTTGCCAATGGACAGGAGGTTGGAGTTGAACTTTGGCACATATAAGGCTTTAGTTTTCTTGCCAAGAAGTTCAACTTCACCAAGGTAATCTACTTTCAATTTTTGTCCATTAGCAACTTTGACAATCTTATGGTCGGAAAGAGGAATTAACCTCCTAATTTTATTTTTATCTTTGACCATATGATTGTCACAACCCGAATTAATAAGCCAATTATCAAAGTGAGAGGAGTTTAGGTTGTTACCAGAATGAAGAGTAATCTGTCCAATGAGCTTTTTCATTTCCTTTTGCATTTCCTTCATTTTGTTTTCGAGAGCAGTAACTTGGGAGACATTTTGAGCACTTGCCATTTGATCTACTTCCCTTTTGTTGCTCTTTGGCCGTAGATGAGGATGGAGAAACCAGCACCTTTCCCTCTTGTGCCCAGGTTTTTTGCAATTTGTGCATACATCTCTCTTCATGAAATTCTGAGTTATGTTGGCCGCATGCTTTTCTTGGACAGCTTTAAATGCTTGGACTTCAGTTTTGAGTTTGGTAGTTTCTTCTAGTCTCATGCTAGTTTCAGTCCTTTGAATCATGAATTGGACCTCTTGGAATGAAGGAAACATCTTCATTCTAAGAATTTCTTGACGAATTGCTGCATATTCGTCTCCCAAACCCATAAGAAGACCAAAGGTCATGTCTTCATCATTTCTTTGAAGGAGAGTCTTGAGATTTGAAGTAGGAGGTCTCAAAAGATTGAGCTCATTCCATAGATCCCTATATTCCCCAAAGTATTCGGGTAGGGTTTTACCTCCTTTTTGTATCTTGGAGATCTTCCTTTTCAATTCAAAGATTCTGACCGTATTTGTTTCTTGGTCATGTAGAGCATGCATTTGATCCCACAAAGCATTTGCATTTGGAATACAAGTGACCATTGCTTTGTGGATTTTGTCAAGAGACATTTGTAGGAGAACCACCACTTGATCATCTCTTTTCTTCCATGCTTTGAATAGAGGATCAGCATCATCAAGAGGTTCTTCAAGAATATGATTTTCGAGATTGAAGAAATTCAAAGACCTCTTGATGGTGTCTTGCCAAGCATTGTAGTTTGATGAATCCAAAAGAATGGAAGTGAACATAGAAGTGCTAATTTGTGGTGGTGGGTCACCAAAACTAGAGGAAGAAGGAATAGTAGCTTGCTCTGATACCATGTTTTTATATCAAAGTAGGAGACAAAGAATAAATGATGAATAATTCAAGAACTTTATTGAATATTCAAGGAGAGAATACAACACTTGGAGGCATGTTTTTCATGCTTTACAAAGGGACTTAAATGCCCTATTTATAGAGAAGGGAGAGGGAGCATTCAAGGGAGAAATGGAGAGAGTGGAGAGGGTTTAAAGCCCTCTCCTTGCACTAGCCGTTGGAAGTCCAACGGCTTGTTAAGGAACTAGCCATTGGGATTCCAACAGCTAGTATTTGCTGGCCCAGCCCGAAGTCCTCGGGCCAGGTCCATTTTAGGGTCTTATTTAGGACCCTAAATGGACCATGATTTATGGACAAAAAGAGGCATAAATCTGCCTCTTTTGAAGAACCTTATTTAGGCTTCCTTTGTGAGTCAAATGAGTAAGGAATGATACAAATTTTTGGGATTAGAAACAAACCCTAATGATTCTTCATTTCAACATGGTTTAGTTTTGGTAAAACTAGACTCCCTAAGCTTTAGAATGAGCTATGGCACAAAATTTTTTATTAAGAAATGAAATTATGGTGATTTTTAGAAGAAAAGTTAAAACTCGATGTTATATTCACTATCCTATGCACAACTAGTAAATTGATTTAGATATTAAGATAATTTATGGACAGAATTAGGGAAAACTCAAAACATAAAACTTTTAGATCTCTGTCCTATCTTTAATGAGGTAAGATTCACTTGAATCCAAATGGTATGCGAGAAGTTATGGTGTTTTTGTTGATGTTTCAAAGTAACAAACAACAAGTGAAGAGTGAAAACTTCAAGAGTTTTATTGAGCTTTCAAAGAGAATGTACAAGAGAGGACATATTTTTAATGCCTTCCAAAGGAAAATATATGCCCTATTTATAGAGAACAAGAAGAGAGGGAAAGAGAAGGGAGGAGAGGGCATTGTGCCCTCTCCATTTCTAGCCGTTGGGCCCCTTTTGTAACCCTAAAGGGAATTACAATTACGACATAGGAGAAGGAAAATTCTGCCTAATTTAGGGCTATATATTTAGACTTCATTCCCTTAAGATATAAACCCTAATTACCCTTTATTTCAACAGTTTTTACTGAAATTGTGCAGAGTATAATTTAGAAATAGAACTGAGAAAGAAATGAAATTTTATAAATTATGCACTTACAATTAAAGGTAATACTAAGCATAAAAGTTGTAGGACTATCTCTTATCTTTCAATAGAACTTAGACTCATGTAAATCAGAGTTGTATATACTGAGATATGAATTTTATACCAAAACTACGCAAATTTAGTTATACAAGTACGAACTGTGTGGAAGATAAATTTTATAAATTCGTGCAATGAGAATTTGGAGATGAGTTAAACACGAAAAATGTAGACCTATGTTTTAGCTTTATTTAGAAATTTGAATCACTTGATTTTGAGTTATATAGAGAAGGTTATGTCATTTTTCCTAAGATTGCGCAAGAGTAGAACTTGAAAAATCTGAATTGGTTTAAACAAACTCGGGTGAATTGGAATTGAAGTTAATCAAATTAGGTTTTCTTCAAGTTTTATTCAATATCACTAGATAAGAAAGTTTTCTCTTCACTCCTAATATAACATATCTAATTTCGGAACCAAAAGAATGAGCCTAATATGATGAACTTCTTGTAGTCAAAAGTTAGGACTGTGGAGGAAAGAAAGATCCTTTGAAGAGAAGTCTTGATTTAGGCTTAAAGCATCTATATTTGAGTAAATGAACTTCTGCACTTTGTTTTAAACTTGAAGACCTTGTGTGAATGTTTTAATGTGCTGATTTTAACTTAGATTAGGGGTGAAAACAAAGAGACTGAATCCTAAATGAGTGCAGAATTTTGAGTGCAAAAGTTATGAATATATGTGTGTATTTGTTGGTTAAAATGAGGAAGAAAGTTGTGCAGAAACTGAGTTGTGTTTGGCCAAGAAATTAGAGTGGTGAAAGGGCTAAATGTAAGCTGAAATTGTGTCTTGCCGTTAGTACATTTTGTGTGCAGTAAAGTGGGTAAGAATGGTGACAATATACATGAGTAGGTGAGCTGAAAGTTGTCCCTCGTGTGGTGAAGTTGTATGCAGAATTTAGAGTAAATGTGATGAGTGTATATGTGTGTTTGTTGGTTGAAAGGATGGAAGAAAGTGTGCAAAATTTTGGGGTACAAAGGTGAATGTGTGTATACGTATTTAAGGCCTAAATTGTGAAGGATATGTGTGTGTTCATGTATGGATTGTATATGTGTGTTAAGGTAGTGTGTTGGTGATGTTATGAGGAATGTATAGAAACGAGCATTGAAGTAGTTGGGTTGGTGATGAAAAGGAAACAACATGTGTACTTTGCAAACCCTACTTATGATATCCTAGGCTTTGTTCCTAGATAAATGATTAGTTAAAATAAAATGTGATATTTAACTTTTCAATGGTAATGACACTTATTTATATATTATGTATTGATATTGTAGTGATACACTGTTGATCGATCGAGGGGAACACATTTTTGACACATTGTGGTGTTTTCAGGGAGTGACATACCCTCCCATATATTGTAAGTGGGACTTTGATATTATGTTTTCGATTGAACAAATTCATATTTTATAACTTTTCGAATGACATGTTTTAAGACATGTATAAAAGCATATGATTTTGACTATGTTTTATAAATGATAGCTTTTGTGATTCATTAGAGTGTCCCAAATGATTGATTCAAATGTTATACATCCATGGTTTGAAATGAAATGATATTGTGCCACTATTTGAAATCTTGATATGATTTATATGCTACTATTGCATTGGCACTAATTTGAAATGTTTTGATGAAACATATTGGCATATGGTTTTGATATGATTTGATGAGATATGTGGGTCGGATGCCTACTTCTGATGAGATTGATATGATGACTTGATGATGTTCTTTGATGGATTCCGTAGCTATGAAGGGCATTTGTAGAGGCACCCCATGTTGCCCGGATACGCTTTTGCAAGAGGTATCCGCAAACGTCATATGTATAGTTATGCTCAGATGAACCAAAATTTAGAGAGGGAGTGTGTTACGCTATAGTCTAGCTCCGAGTGAGGTATCCTAGCCAGTTGAACCAAATGTGGGAAGGATATGTATTACGTCACTGTCTAGCACTTGGTGAGGCCTGTGGCCAACATTGGGGTAGAGAGCTAATTTTATATACTTGCATATGAAAACCCCCAACGCACCCGTCATTGGTGGAGGTAGACCACTATCGGGGTTATTTTCTTGGCAAGCTCAAATTGATTTCGGAAATGTAAATGGATGCATATTTTGAAACTATTATGTGTGATATGCGATCACTTGGTTTTTGGACATGACATACTCGGTTTTGATATCATATTGGTTTTGAAATGTATTTTGACACTCCATGCTCACACTTATATTGAGAACATATTGTCAATCCCCTCACTCACTGAGTATTTTTTCATAATACTCACCCCTCACTTTCCTTGATTTTAGAGATAGATTGACAGGAAGATGTGTCGAGAGAGTTTGACATACTTGATTTGAATTGGAGACCTTGGACTTTGGGTATGGTATCAACCATTCTTCTGCAATGATGTATTTGATAATGTTAGATGATATATATGTACATTTGAGATCTATAGAATGACCATTATATACATTTATTGGGATGGCGGTAATTATGTTGTGTAATGTAATTGAAACTCTCAAATATGTTGTATACTTATGTATTGAGGCAAATGTCTTGCATTTTACATTCTTTACTTAGGAAATTGATATTTTGATGAAAAATAGGTTTTATACAGGTGTTGATTGTAGCCTTCGTTGTCTCGGTATGTGTGTCCTATGAGGGACAGCGTACGGGGTAACATGCGGCTGTTCACGGCCTCGGATTCAAGGATCGGGGCGTGACATGTAAGGTGAGACTTGCAGAATCTATACTAACCATAAAAGTTTGAAATATTTGCTTACTTAGAAGGAATTAAATTAAAGACAATGAAGATGGTTGGGACTTATTAAAGATTATGACCTTATTATATACTACCATCCGAGCAAGACTAATGTGGTGGCAAATGCTTTGGGTAGGAAGTTATCAACAAGTTTGGCTAGTATTAGAAGTAGTTATCACCCCCATCTTATTAGTATTTGGTCATTTGGAGTGAGACTAGCTAGTGATAGACATGGTGCTCTTGTGGTGAGGTTTGTAGTAAGGCCTATTTTGACAGATAGAATCCAGGAACTATAACCATTGGATTGGGAATCGAAATTAGACTTGAAAAGATTCAAAGGGAAGAAGAAACTGAGTTTAAAGTGAAAGATGATGGCATACCACTATTTAAAGATATAAATTGTGTTCTAAAAGATGATGATCTTCAAAGGGTTATATTAGAGGAAGCTCACGATTTAGTTTATGCCATGCATCTAGACAATACGAAAATGTATTGGACCATCCGAGGGAGTTACTGGTGGTCCGGAATGAAGAGAGATATAGTTGAATATGTAGCAAAATGTCAAGTGTGTCAGCAAGTGAAAGTTGAATATTAGAGACCAGCGGAGTCCTCCAGCCCTTACCAATTTTCGAGTGGAAATAGGAATACATAATGATAGACTTTGTTACTAGATTGCCGAGATCTCAGGCGGGACATGATGCTATATGGGAAATTGTTAATAGATTTACTAAGTCTACTTATTTCTTGCCTATTAAAACCACATATTCATTGGAGAAGCTAGCCAAAATTTACATTGATGAGATTGTGAGGTCGCATGGGGTGCTAGTGTCAATAGTTTCGGATAGAGATTCACGATTCACTTCTCGGTTTTGGCCAAAACTATAGGAATATTTGGGGATTAAGTTAAGATTTAGCACAGCTTTCCATCCTCAGACTGATGGCCAGTCTAATAGGACAATACAAACTTTAGAAGACATGCTCCAAGCTTGTATACTTGATTTTTCTGGCTGTTGGATAGGCATCTTCCTTTAGTGGAGTTTGTATACAATAATAGTTATCAATCTAGTATTGGGATGCCACCATATAAAGCATTATATGAAAGAAAGTATCGAACTCCATTATATTGGGATGAAGTTGGAGAAAAAAAGATCGAGAGTCTGGAGTTGATTGATATTACGATTGAAAAAGTTGAGATCAGTCGAGAAAAAATAAAAGCGGTACAAAATCGTCAGAAAAGCTCTGTCGATAGAAGAATAATGCTATTGGAGTTTGAAGTAGGTGATATGGTTTTTTTGAAAGTGTCGCCTTAGAAAGGAGTGATCCATTTCCGGAGTCGAGGAAAGCTAAACCATCGATACGTTGACCCGTATAAGATCATTGAGATAATTGGAAATGTAGTATATAGACTTGAGTTGCCTCCAGAAATTGAGAAGAATCATAACGTGTTCCATGTGTCCATACAAAAGAAATATATATCGAACCCATTGCATATTCTTGAAAAGCCTTCAATTGAGTTGAGGAAAGATTTGAGTTTTGAGACCAAGTCGATTGCAATCTTGGATCGCCAAGTTAAAATCTTGAGAAATAAAGAGGTACCAATAGCCAAAGTTTTATGGAGGAACGATCGAGTAGAAGAAATGGCATGGGAATCAGAGGATTAGATGCAAAGACAATTTTTTCACTTGTTTAAAGGTAAGACCAAGTGAATTTTGAGGACGAAATTCTTTTTATGGGGGTAAAATTTGTAAAATCTAAAGTTTATGATTTAATTGCATGAATAATTTTTAGCCTACGGAATGAAGTTTGATGTTATAGATTTGAATCATGGAATTTAGTGAAGTAAGAAATGAAAATTGGGTTTGGTGTGCACTAATAGTGAAGTCCAATTCTTAAAGCCTAATATTGAAGATCAAATCCAATTAGCTATTTAACTCATGAAGTCCAAATCTTTTTCTACACTTGAATTCAAATTGTGAAGCCCAAAACTTCATTTAAAGCCTATCAACAAGCCCAAATTTTAGAGCCCAATTTTTTGAAATTACTTAGAAGCCCAATACTTGAGAGAAAGTCCATTAGCATGTTTAATATATGAGTTAAAGAGCATAATGAATGGTCCTGCGTTTTTCCCTTTCCTTCCATTTGTTTTTGGTCATTTTTCTTTCAAGTGCTAACAAAAATATAAAGAAGTCAAAAGAACATTTATGTGTGGATTAAATGTGGGACAAGTGTAAAGTGTTTGGAGTAAAGAATATGTGTTATGTGGAATTGTGTGATTAGAGAAAAACAAAAGGAAAGGAAGCAAAAAAAAAAAAGAGAGAACATGTCTTAACCGTGAGTAAAGAAAGAAAAAGAGAGAGAGGGAGAGAGAGAGAGAGAAAGAGAGAAAGGGAATTCTTGAATGTTTTTGGCTCTTTACCATTTTCCTTCTTTTCTTCTCATTTCATCCACCCCTTTCAAGCATTTTCTCAACAAGACTTCTGATCTCTAAGCTCTCTTAGCTCACCTTCAACATCCTCTAGCAAATTCTTGAGTCAATCATAAGAAAGGTTTTGAGTTTTATCAAGTTTGTTCAAGGAACATGCCAGTTAAGAGATGATTTTGTTGAATATTTGAGAAACCCTTGAAGCAAGTGCAAGGTAAACTTTAAATTCATGGTTTTAAGTTCTTATTTATCATAGAAATCATGGTGAATAGCATGTTTGATGATCTGAATATAGGAGTACATGGATGAGTTAGAGCAAAGATGGAAACCTTAAATTCCTGCAAATAGGGCAATGTGAACATGATATACTGTTTTAGCTATAACATTTTCTGTACAAAGACAAATGAAGTAGGGTTTTCTGTATATGAAACTAAACTTCCATACCTTGAAAATGAGATATTATTCGTTGGATTCTGATGAGAATTGGATTTTTAGTGATTTTTCAAAATGAGACCTTCTGCAGAATAATCCCCTGTTTCTACCCTATTTCGGCTGAGATTTTGGCTCGATTTTGAAATACTTTATTCGCTGAATTAGGCTACACTTTGAACACTAAATTTATAGCTTTATGTCCTATCTTTAATTTGAGATAAAAATCATGTGATTTGGATATGTGTAGTGAAAGTTACAGCCATTTTCCCATGATTGCGCAGATTGGAAATTATGCAGTTAAGGCAACATAGAATGGACTTACATGTTTTTGTGTAATTGGAATGGACCTAGGATATAAATGTAAAAATTGTTGTTTTATATCTAGTCTTTAAGTGGAAATTAGAAGTTTGGCAATCGAAGAATGTTAGTTTGAAGTACAATTATTTTCCTAAAACATGAAGATATGAGAATGAACATTGAAAATGGGTAATGAATACTTTAAGTATAGAGACATATTTTCCACTTTGCATATCAAGAATTTGACATCTTAGTAGCATTGGATATTGTCTAATCTAAGTTCTATATTGTGAATTACATAACCATTAGGCGAAGGTTCATCGAACCGAGATAAGGTTGAGACTTTAGATTAGTGGGAGTGCATACCTCCCTAAACTATGAGTGGGACGTTTATGTCTTATTTAATGAGAAATGTTTTTATGTGTTTTGAATACTTTATTTTGAAAGGTGGTTTTATCACTTTATTTAAGTGTGATGTGTTAACATGAACTATGATGTTGCAAATGTGAACTTTGAGATATTGTTGTCACATAATTTTGCATTGTTTGATGATTGATATTCATTGGGACAAAAAGGAGTATGGATTACAAATTGGTTTTGGAATTTGATTGTAAATGAAAACTCTATTTTTGGTAATCGATTGTTCACACAACTACTGTGATTTATTGCTTACTCATGCCCAGCGAGAGGAAGAGCGGTATGAGTGGAGCCGGATATTGGATTGGGGTAGTGTGATGCAGGGCACTAACCTACCCAAAGATACAGTTAGATAACCATGAGTCACCAATGGTGATGTCTAAGCCAACATCAAGGATGAGACCTTTGTTTTAAACAAATAATAGAATAAAACCTTTGGTGGTTCTAGTCCTTGACCCTGGTCAAGATCTTGGATTGGAAAGTATGTTTTCGGCAGTCCCTAAGCTTTGAATAAAATGCAACCCATCTGATGCAAAGAGAAATGCTTTACTTTGAATACATGGATGGATAGTGCTTTGTGAATGTTTGTGAACTTGTGAATGCTGTTGTAATGACGATATGGAATTTGTTGATAATGGCTTTAGAATATGATCACACTCCCACTCATTGGCATGTAAATAGATTTCTCACTCAGTGGGTACATTTGTACCCTTCCCATTCTTTTCCTTCTGTTTTTAGGTTTGTAGATAGTAAGTGCAGATAAAAGGCCTTCTTTTAGAGATCTATGAGATCCATTCCGTCTAGAGTTTTGCACTTCATGTAAGATAGTCTCATTTTGAGATTATGTAGTCATAGACGGATCCATGGGAAAGGTCAATGGAAACGGAATTATGTTGTATTGTGGGTTATTTGTATAAGCTTTAATACTTTTGTATATGTATGTTTATATTTTGTTTTGTCACTTTGTATTAAAGAGAATGGGACTTCACTATTTCATTTTGTGAGAGATCATATCGATATTTTTTTTTATGATTGTAGGGATTAGAATGTGAATTAAATTCAAGTTGATAATAGGTTAGCCTTTTAAAGTCTCAGAGTGCGTGCCTGAGGTTGTATGTCTTTCGAGATGACATAGTGGTTATCACGTGCTCGACTCTAAAGACCGGGGCGTGACACCTTACCTCTAATATCGTGCAACTTACTTAACAATACTCACGTATTCATCACTTGGTAACATTAACAATCACCACAATTCATTTTATAAAGGTAATATTCAAGATTGGTTCATCCGTTTATCTCTATCATGCAATGATTCAATGCTGCTAGCAAACCTCAAAGATCATGTAACACCATTAACATGCTTTTCAAATCAATAAACTTATATTTAACCAAATTTACTTGTAACAATTTGGGGTTGTTTTGTGCTTCCTCGTTGGTCATCACATAGATCCTAGTTTGGACTTGAGTTTGAGAACGTTGGGGACTGGTAGCCACAGTATTGCTACCAATCCCCATCCTTAGAGTAGTGTTTGAGGAATGTATGGAAGTATTGGCTGATCCATCTTGGGAGCCACTAGGATAACATTGGTTTTATTGACTTCTTTGCCCTCTTAAGCCCGGAATAGGGCAAGTATTTCAAAATTTATACTCTTGTCTACAATGGTTGCATTTCCTAGGCTCATTGCAAGGTTTGAAGTGGAATTTCTTGCAGTTTTTGCATGGGTCTTTGTTGTTTCCCATTAGGGCTGTTATGACACTCGGGTAGTGTCTCGGGTACCCGTGACACTACCCGATCAAAGCTCGAGCTCAGTCAAACCGAGCTCGAGCTCGAGTCGGGCTCAGGTATGTCAGGCTCGAGCTTGAGCCCAATTGAGTCGAGCTCGAAAGCTCAACGGGCCCGAAAATTATATTTTTAAAAATATTTTTAATTTTTTAAATAATTTTTTATTTTTAAAAATATTTTTTATTTATTAAAATAATTATATTTTTTAAAAATAATTTTAAAAATAAATAATGACACTACCCGACGATATTACCTGATGACACTTGACAACACTTCGAGCTTGAGCTCGAGCCCGAGAAACGCAAGCTCGACTAGCTCGAGCCCGAGCTCGAGCTCATCCAAATAAAACTCGAGCCAAGCTCGGGTATCATGATACCCAAGCTCGACCCGGGTGTCATAACACCCCTATTTCCCATCAACTTGGTTTCGAATACAGCACTAGTGTTTGGGTACCCTCTTTGAAAATGTGTTGGCTTTGGAGAAAGCCAACGGATCTTGTAACAGAGGCACTACCATAAGAGTTTGTGCTTTTACTTTTCTTAAAACTCTGACTTGAAGTGGATTCGGATCTCCTTTTGCTACCATAGGCCTTTCTAGCCTTTTTTCTTTCTTCAACCTTCTTCTCGGCTCTCAGGGCTAATTGCAAAACATCTTTGAAGGTATGTGCCTTGGTAACCGTTATCATTTTTCTAAAATTTAAGTTCAACACTTTTCAAACTTAGAGCACAAATATTCTTCGGAGCCACATAATTTGGAACAAACAAGGATAACTCTCTCAACTGAGTTCATATCCTGCCGCCGATTTGTTCCTTCCCTAAGGTAAAAGAGTTCCTTCCTCTATTAGTCTCGATAAAATCTAGTATAATGCGTCTTATCAAATTCCCTAAGGAACTCACTCCATGAGATGGGAGTAGAGGATCTCCTTTTCAAGTTCTCCTATCATGTACGGGCACTCTTGTCAAGTAATCTTACAGCGACCATAAGTTTAATCTCAACATCTAATCTCATGTTAACCATAGTTTCTTGAACTCTACTAATTCAATCCTTTGCTACTGTAGCATTACTAGTACCCGAGAAAGTCTCATAACCAAATTGTCTTGCTTCCTTGATCAACTTGGATAGCTCAATGATTAGATGGGTAATTGATGCAACTACCAGTGGAGGAGGAGCTATCGGTATTAGGGGAGTATTTGTTGTGTAGTAGTGTACGGTAGGGAAGGAGCTTGCATTTAAGTTTGGGTTTGGACTTGGATGCTATACTTGCTCTACCATTCCATATACTATTGGAACGCAGCAAGCGATGATGGAGGAATCTTAGATGGTGCAACTGAAGGTTCGGGTGCACTAGGAGGAGGAACATAGGAAGATGATGTAGCTTTATGCTTAAAAGAAGGAATGTCAGTCAAAGTCCTTATTTTTCTATGAGGAGCCATCGTATTCTACAAAGAGGAAACTAACCTTAGCTCACCACATGAGATAAACTAATAATACATTTATGTCTAATCATGACTCCACTTCTTAGGGCCCATAGGAGGTTTTTAAATCTTCCAAACATATTTGAAAACCCTGAAAACCTTTAAAAACCTTTGAAAATATTGAAACATTTAAAAATATTTGAAACCATTCAAAATCCCAAAACCTTAGCTTTGATACCAATAGAATTGTCACACCCCGATCTGCGGATCTAAACATATGACAACCATCGTATGATCTAGAAGTATGTGCAATCACCAACATGCATCCCAAGATCCCTCTAGGCTGTGATGATACCACTTTTTAGTTAAGAAAATCCAACTTACAAAATATTTTTAATCCAACCATGTAAGTGGCAAGTAATGTTTAACAAATCAAAATATAACTTCCAAAATATAAGTTGTACTGTTAGAAAAACATTCAAAAAATATAATACAAGAAGAGTTTAAAAGTGCCCTCCAATAGGTCCATTTACATGCTTCAAAATCCACATCTAAGAAGGACCAATACCGACAGTCAGTCCATGAAAAGTTCTCTCCTTGGCTGGATCTAGCTAACGGTGAACCAGAGATTCTACACTTCCTTTGAAAAGAATAAAAATGATAGAGTGAGTATAATAGTACCTAGTGATTGGAGTGCAATGGTATAGTTATGTAAAAAATGAGCGGTGAGTGTGGAGTGTCAAATAATATTCTAAAATCATATTTTGATTCAACAAATGTATCATGTAATCATCATAACAATCCTCTTCAAGAGCCATGATTTTTATGAAACACAATAAGCATTCAATATTCCATTTGCCTCAAAATCTTTTCACCAAAAGTTTGGTTTGAACCGATGATGGAACTGTCAAGGGGTTTTACCAATCATAAATATCACTCCAAACCTTGACGTTAACTCGGGACCTCCGAGGTGCTGCAAACCAAGTTAGCCCGAAATGAGACTTGGGGGCATCTCTCTTCCATGCCCACCACCTTAAGTTTAACAAACTCTTTGCACTGTCCCCTCTATTGAAATGAAGCATAATCAAGCCATTCTAGATAAGCCTTGCTAAGTAGTCAAATAAGTTTCCATGAATGTGCAAATTGGATCTTCTAAATAATCCAATTCTTAGAGTCCAATTGTACCCATTCCTAAGGTCCAAAGAGAGGGCACTAATGCCCATTGAGCTGGGCTCAAATGAGCCCAGCAAAGGATGGCCCTAAAGGGGCCAAAAGGCCCTAACGGCTAGTTGTAAAACTAGCCGTTGGGAGCCCCCCAACGGCTAGCTTGTGCTAGCCGTTGGGGCAGCACTAAGGAGAGGGCATTTCCCTCTCCTCCCTCCATTAATTTTTCTCTCATCTCCCTCTTCTATAAATAGGTCAAGTTGGAGCATTGAATAGGCATGAAAAAATGCCTCAACTTCTTATGTACTCTCTTTGAAATTTCAATAAAATTCTTGAAGTTCTTATTCATTTCTCATTGCTTGCTCTCTTAGAAATTCAACATGGTATCAGAGCAGGCCAATATTCCTTCTTCCTCCGTCCTTGGAGATCCACCACCACAAATTAGCACTTCAATGTTCACATCCATTCTTTTGGATTCATCAAACTACAATGCTTGGCAAGACACCATCAAGAGGTCCTTAAATTTCTTCAATCTCGAAAGTCATATATTTGAAGAACCTCTTGATGATTTTGATCCTTCATTCAAAACATGGAAGAAAAGAGATGATCAAGTGGTGGTTCTTCTACAAATGTCTCTTGACAAAACCCACAAAGCAATGGTTACTTGCATTCCAAATGTTAAGGCTTTGTGGGATCAAATGCACTCTCTATATGGGCAAGAAACAAACACGGGCAGAATATTCGAATTAAAAAAGAAGATCTTCAAGGTTCAAAAAGGAGGTAAAACCCTACCCGAATTCTTTGGGGGAATATAGGGATCTTTGGAATGAACTCAATCTCTTGAGGCCTCCTACTTCAAATCTTAAAATTCTCCTTCAAATAACTAATGAAAACATGACCTTTGGTCTTCTTATGGGTCTTGGAGAAGAATTTGCTCCTATTCGCCAAGAAATTCTAAGAATGAAGATATTTCCTTCATTCTAAGAGGTGAAACAAGTATGAAGCTTGAGGATTCAACTAGACTCAAATCTGTAGCTCAAGCATTCAAATCTGTTCAGGAAGAACATCTAGCCAACAAAGCTCAAAATTTCACCAAAAGAGATGTTTGTTCTCATTGTAAGAAACCTGGCCATAAAAAGGAAAAATGCTGGCATCTTCATCCCCATTTACGGCCAAAGTTCAACAAAAGGGACGGAGATCAAATGGCAAGCGTCCAGCATGTTTCTCAAGTTGCTGTCCTTGAAAACAAAATGGAGGAAATGCAAAGGGAGATGAAAAAGCTCATTGGACAGATTGATTTGCATTCTGGTAATTCTCTAAACACATCTCCTTCATGGCTTATTGATTCTGGTTATGATAATCATATGGTGAAAGATAAAAGCAAAATCAAAAGGCTTATTCCTCTCACTGATTCTAGGATTGTCAAGGTAGCTAATGGTGAGAAATTAAGAGTTGATTATCTAGGTGAAGTTGAGTTACTTGGCAAGAAAACTAAAGCTCTATATGTGCCTAAATTTAATTCTAATATTTTATCCATTGGAAAGATAACTAAAGAACAAAATTGCAAAGTTACATTTGATCCTAATGAAATTGTTTTTCAGGATCTCAAAACGAATCACTTGATTGGCAAGGGGTCTAGGAGACACAACTTATACTACTTGGATCAAGAAAACCAAGTTTTTGCTGCCCAAAGTCAAATGCATTCATTATGGCATGCTCGTCTAAGTCACCATGGGGACTTAGCTTTGAAACGCCTATTTCCAAACCTAGAAGTAGAAAATAGGCATTGCAAAGCATGTGTTCTTGGAAAACAAACTAGAATGTATTATCCCATTTCAAAAACTATATATGAAAATGCATTTGAACTTGTTCATTCTGATGTTTGGACCTCACCTATAATATCTCATAATGGCTTTAAATACTTTGTGACATTTATTGATCACAAAACTAGATATACTTGGGTATACCTATTGGTAACCAAATCTGAGGTTCTTGAAGCCCTTAAAAGCTATTATAGATATGTAACCAAATAATTCAATGCAAACATTAAAATTATAAGGTCTGATCATGGGGGGGAGTACAATAGTCATGCATTTGAAACTTTCTTAGATGAAAAAGGGATCATGCACCAAAAATCATGTGTGTACACTCCACAACAAAATGGAGTGGCCGAAAGAAAAAATAGGCACTTACTAGAAACAGCTAGGGCTATGATGATCCACTGTAATGTGCTTAAAAAGTTTTGGAGTGAGGCAATAAAAACCACTGCCCATCTCATTAATCTTATGCCCACTCAAGTTCTAGGAGGAAAATCTCCATTAGAGCTACTTTTAGGAAGGAAACCCAATATCTCCCATCTTAGAGTCTTTAGATGCTTATGCTATGTTCATGTACCTGAAAATTTCAGAAACAAGTTAGAAGAAAAGGGGAGAAAATGTGTGTTCTTAGGATACTCAACATTTGAAAAAGGGTATAAATGTTATGTCCACTAACCAATAAACTATACACATCCAAGGATGTGATATTTGTAGAAAGAGAATTCTATTTTTCAGGAAAGGAAGATCTAGACCAAGCTGGAAAAGAAGTGCTCAAGATCCATGGAGCATTATTCTACCAACTATCAATCACCCAAACATTGAACAAGAACCAGCTCCGAATGATCATGAAGAACCAACTCAAGAAGATCCCTCACCATCTCATTCTGAACAAGAAACCATTCAAGAACAAGGGGGAGATAATTCGGAGCAAGAGCTGGCAATAGATCAAGAAGAACGAATCATAGATGAACCACCTCCTCCTCTTCGTAGATCGACAAGGCTTAGGCTTCCTCCTGCTGAATGGATCAACAAAAGAGTTTTCTATAACTCTAAAGTAACCTCTCATCCTATTTCCAAATATTATTCAATTGCTAACACTTCTTGCAGCCATCAAAGATTTATTCGAAACATAGATCTTCATGAAGAACCAAGATCCTTTGAAGAAGCTAAGAACCAACCTCAGTGGGTACAAGCTATGAAAGACGAGTTGGAAGCTTTAGAGAAAAATGGAACATGGGAAATAGCATCACTTCCTAAAGGGAAAAGAGCTGTAGGATGCAAATCGGTTTATAAAGTTAAGCACAAAAGTGATGGAAGTCTTGATAAATACAAGGCAAGACTAGTTGCCAAAGGTTTCACTCAAGCTTATGGAGTGGACTACAAGGAAACATATGCTCCCGTGGCAAAAATGAATACCATCCGTGTGCTTCTATCTCTTGCTGCCAACTACACCTTACCTTTATTTCAAATGGATGTTGCAAATGCCTTTCTTCAAGGGGACTTAGAAGAAGAAATATATATGGAGGTTCCTCCGGGCTTTTCTCATCAAGACAACAAAGTTTGCAAATTAAAGAAAGCTATCTATGGACTCAAGCAATCCCCAAGAGCTTAGTATGCTAAACTCAGCTCTACGCTTCTTGATCATAACTTTAAAAAATGTTCTAGTGACTCATCTCTCTTTATTAAAAAACTAGGAGATAAATTCATCATAGTCTTAGTATATGTAGATGATATCATCCTAACTAGAAATGATTTAGACTCAATCAATCAAGTTAGAAAATTTCTCCAAACAAAGTTTGATATTAAGGATTTAGGGAAACTAAAGTACTTTCTAGGGATAGAGCTTGTCTATTCTCCAAATGAGTTTGCTTTATCACAAAGAAAGTATGTGCTTGATCTTTTGCAGGAAACCGGCAAGCTAGGTGCCAAGCCCGCGTGTAGTCCAATCAGCACCTCTTGTGGCCTCAAAGATGATGATGACACAAAGTTTGAGGACGAACAAAGTGTTGTTTTTCTAAAAGAGCAAGCTAAGAGAAATGAATAAAAACTTCAAGGTTTTATTGAAACTTCAAAGAGAGTACATAATAAGTTGAGGCATTTTTTCATGCCTTTTCAAAGCTCCATCTTGACCTATATATAGAAGAGGGAGAAGAGGAGAGATTTTATGGAGGGAGGAGAGGGCAATGCCCTCTCCTTAGTGCTGCCCCAACGGCTAGCACAAGCTAGCCGTTGGGGCCTCTTGGCCCCTTTAGGGCCATCCCTTGCTGGGCTCATTTGAGCCCAGCTCAATGATCATTAGTGCCCTCTCTTTGGGCCTTAGGAATGGGTACAATTGGGCTCTAAGAATTGGATCATTTGGAAGATCCAATATGCACATTCATGGAGACTTATTCTGACTTCTTAGCAAGGCTTGTCTAGGATGACTTCATTTGCTTCATTTCAACACTCCCCCTCAAGTTAGGTGTGTATATATTAAAAACACCTAACTTGCCCAAGTTTTTGAGGATGTGATTGGCGGTTCCCGGTTTTGTAAAGATATCCGCAACTTGAAGATCACTTCTTGTGAAACTTGGAGAGATGAGCTTATCTTCAATCTTTTGCCTTACAAAGTGGCAATCTACCTCAATATGCTTTGTTCTTTCATGAAATACCGGATTTGAGGCTATGTGAATTGCTGATTGATTGTCACAATGGAGTTGAATTGGAGTAGAGACAAAGAACCCTAATTCTTCTATTAGAGCCTTTAGCCACACGATCTTACTAGTAGCAGCTGCCATTGCTCTATACTCTGCTTCGGCACTTGATCTTGAGACTACATGTTGTTTTTTGCTTTTCCATGCTACTAGGTTCCCTCCAACAAACATGCAATAACCAGTAGTTGATCTTCTATCTTCCGAATCCCCGGCCTAATTTGCATCACAATACCCTATGATTTGTGAGCTGCAATTGTTCTTCATGACAATTCCCATGCCGGGTGTGCCTTTTAGATAGTGCAGAATCCTTTCGGTGGCTCTCCAATGCTTCCATTTTGGCTTGTGCATATGTTGGCTAACTTGCCCCACAGCGAATGAGATGTCAGGTCTTGTTATGGTGAGATAGATCAATTTTCCTACAAGCCTTTGATATCTTTGTTCGTCCTCAAACTCTATGTCATCATCTTTGAGGCCACAAGAGGTGCTGATCGGACTACATGCGGGCTTGGCACCTAGCTTGTCGGTTTCCTGCAAAAGATCAAGCACATACTTTCTTTGTGATAGAGCAAACCCATTTGGAGAATAGGCAAGCTCTATCCCTAGAAAGTACTTTAGTTTCCCTAAATCCTTAATATCAAACTTTGTTTGGAGAAATTTTCTAACTTGATTGATTAAGTCTAAATCATTTCCAGTTAGGATGATATCATCTACATATACTAAGACTATGATGAATTTATCTCCTAGTTTTTTTAATAAAAAGAGATGAATCACTGGAGCATTTTTTAAAGTTATGATCAAGAAGTGTAGAGCTGAGTTTAGCATACCAAGCTCTTGGAGATTGCTTGAGTCCACAGATGGCTTTCTTTAATTTGCAAACTTTGTTGTCTTGATGAGAAAAGCCCGGAGGAACCTCCATATATATTTCTTCTTCTAAGTCCCCTTGAAGAAAGGCATTTGCAACATCCATTTGAAACAAAGGTAAGGTGTAGTTGGCAGCAAGAGATAGAAGCACACGGATGGTATTCATTTTTGCCACAGGAGCATATGTTTCTTTGTAGTCCACTCCATAAGCTTGAGTGAAACCTTTGGCAACTAGTCTTGCCTTGTATTTATCAAGACTTCCATCACTTTTGTGCTTAACTTTGTAAACCCACTTGCATCCTACAGCTCTTTTCCCTTTAGGAAGTGATGCTATTTCCCATGTTCCATTTTTCTCTAAAGCCTCCAACTCATCTTTCATAGCTTTGTACCCATTGAGGTTGGTTCTTAGCTTCTTCAAAGGATCTTGGTTCTTCATGAAGATCTATGTTTCGAATAAATCTTTGATGGCTGCAAGAAGTGTTAGCAATTGAATAATATTTGGAAATAGGATGAGAGGTTACTTTAGAGTTATAAAAAACTCTTTTGTTGATCCATTCAGAAGGAGGAAGCCTAAGCCTTGTAGATCTACGAAGAGGAGGAGGTGGTTCATCTATGATTCGTTCTTCTTCATCTATGGCCAGCTCTTGTTCCGAATCATCTCCCCCTTGTTCTTGAATGGTTTCTTGATCAGAATGAGATGGTGAGGGATCCTCTTGAGTTGGTTCTTTGTGATCATTCGGAGCTGGTTCTTGTTCAATGTTTGGGTGATTGATAGTTGGTAGAATAATGCTCCATGGATCTTGAGCATCTCCTTTTCCAGCTTGGTCTAAATCTTCCTTTCCTGAAAAATAGAATTCTCTTTCTACAAATATCACATCCTTGGATGTGTATAGTTTCTTGGTTAGTGGATCATAACATTTATACCCTTTTTCAAATGTTGAGTATCCTAAGAACACACATTTTCTCCCCCTTTCTTCTAACTTGTTTCTGAAATTTTCAGGTACATGAACATAGCATAAGCATCCAAAGACTCTAAGATGGGAGATATTGGGTTTCCTTCCTAAAAGTAGCTCTAATGGAGATTTTCCTCCTAGAACTTGAGTGGGCATAAGATTAATGAGATGAGCAGCGGTTTTTATTGCCTCACTCCAAAACTTTTTAGGCACATTAGAGTGGATCATCATAGCCCTAGCAGTTTCTGTTGAAATTTAAAGAAAGATAAACAAAACAAATTCAGAACTTCATTGAATTTGAGAGTGATTTTGAACACAACATGAGAGCATTTTTTCATAGCTTACAAGAGGAGTTCTAAAGGCTATTTATAGAGATAAAAGAGTGCATTGAAGGGGGGAAATGCTCATAGAAACGTTGGGGGGACAGGAAAACAGATTCCTGTCCCCAATGGACTGTATAACAGCCATAAATATGGCTGTTATACAGTCCAACGGCTAGTTCATTTGAACTAGCCATTTGAGCCCTTTTAAGGGCCTTTTTGGGCCACATTTTAGGGCTTTAATATGGGTATTTTATGGACTAAAAAACCCTCATTGGCTGGACCTTGGACTGCCTTGAATTGAGCTTGCCACTTGACTTGGATTGGGACTAGTTCATTGGACAATCTGGACAGCATCTTGTACCAACCTTTTGGAGCTTCATTTTGATCTCTTGAGCAGTCCCTCTTGTCTTGATTTAGGACTTCTTTTCATGCTCTTGAAGTCACCTTTAAGTGGGCCTAATGGGACATCTTCTGGACCAGCACATGGGCTTGGACTTAGGACAATTTTAGGATCCTTATGAGAACCTTAACTTAATGGCTGTACAAGAAAGTTGAGTAGTTCTTGTTTTCAACAGTTTCTAGTAAGTGTCTATTTTTTCTTTCGGCCACACCATTTTGTTGTGGAGTGTACACACATGATTTTGATGCATGATCCCTTTTTCATCTAAGAAAGTTTCAAATGCATGACTAGTATACTCCCCCCATGATCAGACCTATGATTTTAATGTTGGCGTTGAATTGTTTGGTTACATATCTATAATAGCTTTTAAGGGCTTCAAGAACCTCAGATTTGGTTACCAATAGGTATACCCAAGTATATCTAGTTTTGTGATCAATAAATGTCACAAAGTATTTAAAGCCATTATGAGATATTATAGGTGAGGTCCAAACATCAGAATGAACAAGTTCAAATGCATTTTCATATATAGTTTTTGAAATGGGATAATACACTCTAGTTTGTTTTCCAAGAACACATGCTTTGCAATGCCTATTTTCTACTTCTAGGTTTGGAAATAGGCGTTTCAAAGCTAAGTCCCCAAGATGACCTAGACGAGCATGCCAAAATGAATGCATTTGACTTTGGGCAGCAAAAGCTTGGTTTTCTTGATCCAAGTTGTATAAGTTGTGTCTCCTAGACCCCTTGCCAATCAAGTGATTCGTTTTGAGATCCTGAAAAACAACTTCATTAGGATCAAATATAACTTTGCAATTTTGTTTTTTAGTTATCTTTCCAATGGATAAAAGATTAGAATTAAATTTAGGCACATATAGAGCTTTAGTTTTCTTGCCAAGTAACTCAACTTCACCTAGATGATCAACTCTTAATTTCTCACCATTAGCTACCTTGACAATCCTAGAATCAGTGAGAGGAATAAGCCTTTTGATTTTGCTTTTATCTTTCACCATATGATTATCACAACCAGAATCAATAAGCCATAAAGGAGATGTGTTTAGAGAATTACCAGAATGCAAAGCAATCTGTCCAATGAGCTTTTTCATCTCCCTTTGCATTTCCTCCATTTTATTTTCAAGGGCAGCAACTTGAGAAACATGCTGGACACTTGCCATTTGATCTCCTTCCCTTTTGTTGAACTTTGGCCGTAAATGGGGATGAAGATGCCGGTATTTTTCCTTTTTATGGCCAGGTTTCTTACAATGGGAACAAACATCTCTCTTGGTGAAGTTTTGAGCTTTGTTGGCTGGATGTTCTTCCTGGACGGATTTGAATGCTTGAGCTTCAGATTTGAGTTTAGTTGAATCCTCAAGCCTCATAGTTGTTTCAGCTCTTTGAACCATGAATTGCACCTCTTGGAATGAAGGAAATATCTTCATTCTTAGAATTTCTTGGCGAATAGGAGCAAATTCTTCTCCAAGACCCATAAGAAGACCAAAGGTCATGTCTTCATCAGTTCTTTGAAGGAGAACTTTAAGATTTGAAGTAGGAGGCCTCAAGAGATTGAGTTCATTCCAAAGATCCCTATATTCCCCAAAGAATTCGGGTAGGGTTTTACCTCCTTTTTGAACCTTGAAGATCTTTTTTAATTCGAATATTCTGCCCGTGTTTATTTCTTGCCCATATAGAGAGTGCATTTGATCCCACAAAGCCTTAGCATTTGGAATGTAAGTGACCATTGCCTTGTGGGTTTTGTCAAGAGACATTTGTAGGAGAACCACCACTTGATCATCTCTTTTCTTCCATATTTTGAATGAAGGATCAGCATTATCAAGAGGTTCTTCAAATATATGATTTTCGAGATTGGAGAAATTCAAGGACCTCTTGATGGTGTCTTGCCAAGCATTGTAGTTTGATGAATCCAAAAGGATGGATGTGAACATTGAAGTGCTAATTTGTGGTGGTGGATCTCCAAGGCCGAAAGAAGAAGGAATATTGGCCTGCTCTGATACCATGTTGTTTTTCTAAAAGAGCAAGCTAAGAGAAATGAATAAGAACTTCAAGGTTTTATTGAAACTTCAAAGAGAGTACATAATAAGTTGAGGCATTTTTTCATGCCTTTTCAAAGCTCCATCTTGACCTATATATAGAAGAGGGAGAAGGGGAGAGATTTTATGGAGGGAGGAGAGGGCAATGCCCTCTCCTTAGTGCTGCCCCAACGGCTAGCACAAGCTAGCCGTTGGGGGGGCTCCCAACGGCTAGTTTAACAACTAGCCGTTGGGGCCTCTTGGCCCCTTTAGGGCCATCCCTTGCTGGGCTCATTTGAGCCCAGCTCAATGATCATTAGTGCCCTCTCTTTGGGCCTTAGGAATGGGTACAATTGGGCTCTAAGAATTGGATCATTTGGAAGATCCAATATGCACATTCATGGAGACTTATTCTGACTTCTTAGCAAGGCTTGTCTAGGATGACTTCATTATGCTTCATTTCAACACAAAGATATCAAAGGCTTGTAGGGAAATTAATCTATCTCACCATAACAAGGCCTGATATCTCATTCGCTGTGAGGCAAGTTAGCCAACATATGCACAAGCCAAAATGGAAGCATTGGAGAGCCACCGAAAGGATTCTTCACTATCTAAAAGGCACACCCGGTATGGGAATTGTCATGAAGAACAATTGCAGCTCACAAATCATAGGGTATTGTGATGCGGATTGGGCCGGGGATTCGGAAGATAGAAGATCAACTACTGGTTATTGTTGAATTTCTAAATGAGCAAGCATAGAACAATGGATAAAAACCTCAAGTGTTTATTGATAATTTGGAGAGAAAGTACATGAGTTTGAATACATTTTTCATACTCATTAAGGGCAACTACCTACCATATTTATAGAAGAGCCCAAGAGAAGATATGAGAGGAGAGAATTAGAGAGAGGAGAGGGCAATGCCCTCTCCTAGCCGTTGGGCAGCCTCCCAACGGCTAGAACTTCACTAGCCGTTTGGGAGGTTGGGGGCCCTCTTTGAGAGGGCTGGGCTGGGATCATTTGAGCCCAGCTGGTTGCACTTGGATGGGTCTCCTTGGGCTTTAGGGAGGCTTGTAAATGGACTTAAACAATGACCCCTTTTAGGAGCTTATTTAAGACTTCTAATTAGTGCATGTTGGAGGAGGAACTAAAGGGCTTAATTAAGCTTCATTTCAACACTCCCCCTCAAGTTGGGTGTGTATATATCTATGACACCCAACTTGCCCATATTTCTTTGTATGTGATTGGCGGTTTCCGGCTTGGTGAAGATGTCGGCTATTTGGTGATCACTCCTTGTGAAACTTGGAGAGATGAGCTTCTCTTCTATCTTTTGCCTCACAAAGTGGCAATCTACCTCAATATGCGTTGTTCTTTCATGAAAGACCGGGTTTGAGGCAATGTGAATTGCTGATTGATTGTCACAATGGAGTTGAATTTGAGTTGACACAAAGAACCCTAATTCTTCTATTAGAGCCTTTAGCCACACGATCTCACTAGTAGCGGCTGCCATTGCTCTATACTCCGCTTCGGCACTTGATCTTGAGACTACATGTTGTTTTTTGCTTTTCCAAGCTACTAGATTCCCTCCAACAAACATGCAATAGCCAGTAGTTGATCTTCTATCTTTTGAATCCCCGACCCAATCTGCATCACAATATCCTATGATTTGAGAGCTGCAATTGCTCCTCATGACAATTCCCATGCCGGGTGTGCCTTTTAGGTAGTGAAGAATCCGTTCGGTGGCTCTCCAATGCTTCCATTTTGGTTTGTGCATATGTTGGCTTACTTGCCCCACAGCAAATGAGATATCGGGCCTTGTTATGGTGAGATAGATTAATCTTCCTACAAGCCTTTGGTATCTTTGTTCGTCCTCAAATTCTCTGTCATCGTCTTTCAGACCATAAGAGGTGCTGATCGGACTACATGCAGGCTTTGCACCTAACTTGCCAGTTTTCTGCAAAAGATCAAGCACATACTTTCTTTGTGATAGAACAAACCCATTTGGAGAATAGGCAAGTTCTATCCCTAGAAAGTACTTTAGTTTCCCTAAATCCTTAATATCAAACTTTGTTTGGAGAAATTTCCTAACTTGATTGATTAAGTCTAAATCATTTCCGGTTAAGATGATATCATCTACATATACTAAGACTATGATGAATTTATCTCCTAATTTCTTAATAAAAAGAGATGAATCACTAGAGCATTTCTTAAAGTTATGATCAAGAAGAGTAGAGCTGAGTTTAGCATACCAAGCTCTTGGAGATTGTTTGAGTCCATAAATTGCTTTCTTTAATTTGCAAACTTTATTGTCTTGATGAGAAAAGCCCGGAGGAACCTCCATATATACTTCTTCTTCTAAGTCCCCTTGAAGAAAGGCATTTGCAACATCCATTTGAAATAAAGGTAAGGAGTAGTTAGCAAAGAAGGGATAAGAGCACACGAATGGTATTCATCTTTGCCACGGGAGCATATGTTTCCTTGTAGTCCACTCCATAGGCTTGAGTGAAACCTTTGGCAACTAGTCTTGCCTTGTATTTATCAAGACTTCCATCGCTTTTGTGCTTGATTTTGTAAACCCATTTGCATCCTACTGCTCTTTTCCCCTTTGGAAGTGATGTTATTTCCCATGTTCCATTTTTAGCTAAAGCTTCCAACTCATCCTTCATAGCTTGCACCCATTGAGGTTGGTTCTTAGCTTCTTCAAAGGATCTTGGTTCTTCATGAAGATCTATGTTCTGAATGAATCTTTGATGGCTGCAAGATGTATTAGCAACTGAATAATATTTTGAAATATGATGAGAAGTTACTTTAGTGTTGTAAAAAACCCTTTTATTGATCCATTCGGAAGGAGGAAGCCTAAGCCTTGTCGATCTACGAAGAGTGGGAGGCTGCTCATGAATAGCTTGTTCTTCTTGCTCTAGAACCGGTTCTTGATTTGAATCATCATCCCCATGTTCCTCATGATCCGAATGAGAAGGTGAAGAGTCTTCATGAACCAGTACTTCATGATTATTTGGAGCAGATTCTTCATGATTATTTGGGTGAGAGGAGTGGTTGATGGATGGGAGAATGATATTCCATAGATCTTGAGTTCCTTCCTTTTCAGCTTGATCTTGATCATCTTTTCCTGAAAAATAAGGTTCTTTTTCCACAAATATCACATCCTTGGATGTGTATAGTTTTTTGGTTAGAGGATCATAGCATCTATAACCTTTCTCAAATGTTGAATATCCTAAGAATACACATTTTCTTCCTCTCTCATCTAGTTTGTTCCTAAAATTTTCCGGTACATGCACATAGCAAATGCACCCAAAGACTCTTAAATGAGAGATATTGGGTTTCCTTCCTAGGAGTAGTTCTAAGGGAGATTTTCCTCCTAGAACTTGAGTGGGCATAAGATTAATAATATGGGCAGCAGTTTTTATTGCCTCACTCCAATAAATTTTTGGCATATTAGAATGGAACATCATGGCCCTAGTTGTTTCTAATAAGTGCCTATTTTTCCTTTCGGCAACTCCATTTTGTTGTGGAGTGTAGACACATGATTTTTGGTGCATGATCTCCTTTTCTTCTAAGAATTTTTCAAATGCATGACTAGTATACTCCACCCCCTAAACAGTCCTAATGATTTTGATGTTGGCATTGAATTGCTTGGTCACATATCTATAATAGCTTTTAAGGGCTTCAAAGACCTCAGATTTGGCTACCAATAGATAAACCCAAGTGTATCTAGTTTTGTGATCTATAAATGTCACAAAGTATTTAAAACCATTGTGAGATACTATGGGTGAAGTCCAAACATCAGAATGAACAAGTTCAAATGCATTCTCATATATAGTATTTGAAATAGGATAATACACTCTAGTTTGTTTTCCAAGTACACAAGCTTTGCAATGCCTATTTTCTACTTCTAAGTTTGGAAATAGGCGTTTCAAAGCTAAGTCTCCAAGATGACCTAGGCGAGCATGCCATAAAGAATGCATTTGACTTTGGGCAGCAAAAGCTTGGTTTTCTTGATCCAAGTAGTATAGATTATGCCTCCTAGACCCCTTGCCAATCAAGAGATTCGTTTTGAGGTCTTGAAAAATAACTTTATTAGGATCAAAAGTAGCTTTGCAATTTTGTTCTTTGGTTATTTTTCCAATGGACAGAAGGTTAGAATCAAATTTGGGTACATACAAAGCTTTAGTTTTCATGCCAAGCAATTCAATTTCTCCTAAATGATCAACTTTTAATTTATCACCATTAGCAATTTTGACAATTTTATGATCAGTAAGTGGAAAAAACTTCCAAACTTTGCTTTTATCTTTGACCATATGATTGTCACAATCGGAATCAATAAACCATGGACTAGAATTAGATGAGTTTAGAAGGTTACCAGAATGGAGAGTAATCTGTCCAATAAGCCTTTTCATATCCTTTTGCATTTCCTCCATTTTGGTTTCAAGGGCAGCAACTTGGGAGACGTTTTGAGCACTTGCCATTGATTCTCCTTCTCTTTTGTTGCTTTTAGGCCGTAGGTGAGGATGGAGATGCCAACATTTGTCTTTTCTATGGCCCGGCTTTTTGCAATGAAAGCAAAAGTCTCTTTTTCCAAAGTTCTGGACTTTATTGGCCGGAAACTCCTCTTGAATGGATTTGAATGCTTGAGCTTCGATTTTGGGTTTGGATGATTCCTCAAGCTTCATGCTAGTTTCAGTTCTTTGAACCATGAATTGGACCTCTTGGAATGAAGGAAATAGCTTCATCCTAAGAATTTCTTGACGAATAGAAGCAAATTCTTCTCCTAGTCCCATTAGAAGACCAAAAGTCATGTCTTCATCATTCCTTTGAAGAAGAGTTTTGAGATTTGAGGTTGGAGGCCTCAAAACATTAAGCTCATTCCAAAGATCCCTATATTCCCCAAAGAATTCGGGTAGGGTCTTTCCTCCTTTTTGAATGTTGAAGATTTTCTTCTTTAGCTCAAAAATTCTGCCCGTGTTGGTTTCTTGAGCATAGAGAGCATGCATTTGATCCCACAAAGTTTTAGCATTTGGAATGCAAGTGACCATTGCTTTGTGGGACTTATCGAGAGACATTTGTAAGAGCACCACCACTTGATCATCTCTCTTTTTCCAAGCTTTGAACGATGGATCAGTATCATCAAGAGGATCTTCAAATATATGATTTTCAAGATTGAAGAAGTTTAGAGACCTCTTGATGGTGTCTTGCCATGAATTGTAGTTTGATGAATCCAAAAGAATGGATGTGAACATTGAAGTGCTAATTTGTGGTGGTGGGTCTCCAAGACCGGAAGAAGAAGGAATATTGGCCTGCTCTGATACCATGTTGAATTTCTAAATGAGCAAGCATAGAACAATGGATAAAAACCTCAAGTGTTTATTGATAATTTGGAGAGAAAGTACATGAGTTTGAATACATTTTTCATACTCATTAAGGGCAACTACCTACCATATTTATAGAAGAGCCCAAGAGAAGATATGAGAGGAGAGAATTAGAGAGAGGAGAGGGCAATGCCCTCTCCTAGCCGTTGGCACCCAACGGCTAGTTCACTAGCCGTTGGGAAGCCTCCCAACGGCTAGAACTTCACTAGCCGTTTGGGAGGTTGGGGGGCCTCTTTGAGAGGGCTGGGCTGGGCTCATTTGAGCCCAGCTGGTTGCACTTGGATGGGTCTCCTTGGGCTTTAGGGAGGCTTGTAAATGGACTTAAACAATGACCCCTTTTAGGAGCTCATTTAAGACTTCTAATTAGTGCATGTTGGAGGAGGAACTAAAGGGCTTAATTAAGCTTCATTTCAACAGTTATTGCATGTTTGTTGGAGGGAACCTAGTAGCATGGAAAAGCAAAAAACAACATGTAGTCTCAAGATCAATTGCCGAAGCAGAGTATAGAGCAATGGCAGCCGCTACTAGTGAGATCGTGTAGCTAAAGGCTCTAATAGAAGAATTAGGGTTCTTTGTCTCTACTCCAATTCAACTCCATTGTGACAATCAATCAGCAATTCACATAGCCTCAAATCCGGTCTTTCATGAAAGAACAAAGCATACTGAGGTAGATTGCCACTTTGTAAGGCAAAAGATTGAAGATAAGCTCATCTCTCTAAGTTTCACAAGGAGTGATCTTCAAGTTGCGGATATCTGTACAAAATCGGGAACCGCCAATCACATCCTCAAAAACTTGGGCAAGTTAGGTGTTTTTAATATATACACACCTAACTTGAGGGGGAGTGTTGAAATGAAGCATAATCAAGCCATTCTAGATAAGCCTTGCTAAGTAGTCAAATAAGTTTCCATGAATGTGCAAATTGGATCTTCTAAATGATCCAATTCTTAGAGCCCAATTGTACCCATTCCTAAGGTCCAAAGAGAGGGCACTAATGCCCATTGAGCTGGGCTCAAATGAGCCCAGCAAAGGATGGCCCTAAAGGGGCCAAAAGGCCCCAACGGCTAGTTGGGCAGCACTAAGGAGAGGGCATTGCCCTCTCCTCCCTCCATTAATTTTTCTCTCATCTCCCTCTTCTATAAATAGGTCAAGTTGGAGCATTGAATAGGCATGAAAAAATGCCTCAACTTCTTATGTACTCTCTTTGAAATTTCAATAAAATTCTTGAAGTTCTTATTCATTTCTCATTGCTTGCTCTCTTAGAAATTCAACACCCTCAAATCGGTCTGTGGAAGCTTACTAGTCATGACAATCCATGGGTGCTTACAACCTGAGCATGCACCATTTCATAAACATCATATCATGTGCCATATAAATTAATAAATTTCTCAGTTCGCGAATCTAGCAATGAAGCTCATAGTGAAATTTAGTATAACACAATTGATGTTCGCAAGTGCATAAATCTGATGGCTCTGGTCAAAACATTTTTAAGGACACTGTACAATCACAAAACATTATAAAAATTCTAAATTAAAAACCATTTTTATAAAAGCTAAGTGAAACATTTTCTCATTCACAAACACAACAAACCATCCACTTATTGTGTTAGGGAGGGTGGTTACTCCCAAATTTGTCTACAACCTGATGATTTTATAAGTAAGCAAGCTAAGAACAATGAATAAGAACTTCAAGAACTTTGTTGATGATTTAAAGAGAGAATACAAGAGATTGTAGGCATTTTTTCATACCCATTAAACACAACCACCTACCCTATTTATAGAGAAGGAGAAAGGGAGGTAAGGGAGGAGTATATGAGAGAGAGGAGAGGGCATTGCCCTCTCCTGGCCGCTGGTCCCAACGGCTAGTAAGAACTAGCCGCTGGTCCTAACGGCTAGTAAGAACTAGCCGTTGGGCAGTCCCCAAACGGCTAGTTCTTTACTAGCCGTTGGGGGGTTTTGCCCCCACTTTGAGTGGGCCGGGCTGGGCCAATTAAGGCCCAGCTGCTGAGATTTGGATGGCCCATATTGGGCCTTACAGTGAGATTACAAAAGGGCTTAGAGAAGGTCCTTTATAGGGGCTTAATTTAGACCTCCTTAGAATCATATTTTAAGACTCCTAGTTAGGGCATCTTGAAGGAAGTGCTAAAGAGCTTAATTATGCCTCATTTCAACACTCCCCCTCAAGTTGGGTGTGTATATATCTATGACACCCAACTTGCCCATATTCTTGAGGATGTGCTTTGCGGTTCCTGGCTTGGTGAAGATGTCGGCTACTTGGTGATCACTTCTTGTGAAACTTGGAGAGATGAGTTTATCTTCAATCTTTTGCCTTACAAAGTGGCAATCTACCTCGATATGCTTTGTTCTTTCATGAAAGACCGGATTTGAGGCTATGTGAATTGCCGATTGATTGTCACAATGGAGTTGAATTGGAGTAGAGACAGAGAACCCTAATTCTTCTATTAGAGTCTTTAGCCACACGATCTCACTAGTAGCAGCTGCCATTGCTCTATACTCCGCTTCGGCGCTTGATCTTGAGATTGCATGTTGTTTTTTGCTTTTCCATGCTACTAGGTTCCCTCCTACAAACATGCAATAACCATTAGTTGATCTTCTATCTTCCGAATCCCCGGCCCAATCCGCATCACAATACCCTATGATTTGTGAGCTGCAATTGTTCTTCATGACAATTCCCATGCCGGGTGTTCCTTTTAGGTAGTCAAGAATCCTTTCGGTGGCTCTCCAATGCTTCCATTTTGGCTGGCTAACTTGTCCCACAGCAAATGAGATATCAGGCCTTGTTATAGTGAGATAGATTAATCTTCCTACAAGCCTTTGGTATCTTTGTTCATCCTCAAACTCTATGTCATCATCTTGGAGGCCACAAGAGGTGCTGATCGGACTACATGCGGGCTTGGCACCTAGCTTGCCGGTTTCCTGCAAAAGATCAAGCACATACTTTCTTTGTGATAGAGCAAACCCATTTGGAGAGTAGGCAAGCTCTATCCCTAGAAAGTACTTTAGTTTCCCCAAATCCTTAATATCAAACTTTGTTTGGAGAAATTTCCTAACTTGATTAATTAAGTCTAAATCGTTCCCAGTTAGGATGATATCATCTACATATACTAAGATTATGATGAATTTATCTCCTAATTTCTTAACAAAAAGAGATGAGTCACTAGAGCATTTCTTAAAGTTATGATCAAGAAGTGTAGAGCTTAGTTTAGCATACCAAGCTCTTGGAGATTGCTTGAGTCCATAGATTGCTATCTTTAATTTACAAACTTTGTTGTCTTAATGAGAAAAGCTCGGAGGAACCTCCATATATACTTCTTCTTCTAAGTCCCCTTGAAGAAAGGCATTTGCAACATCCATTTGAAATAAAGGTAAGGAGTAGTTGGCAGCTCTATAAGAGCACACGAATGGTATTCATTTTGGCTACGGGAGCATATGTTTCCTTGTAGTCCACTCCATAAGCTTGAGTGAAACCTTTGGCAACTAGTCTTGCCTTGTATTTATCAAGACTCCCATCGCTTTTGTGCTTGATTTTGTAAACCCATTTGCATCCTACAGCTCTTTTCCCTTTTGGAAGAGATGCTATTTCCCATGTTTCATTTTTGGCTAAAGCTTCCAACTCATCCTTCATAGCTTGCACCCACTGAGGTTGGTTCTTAGCTTCTTCAAACGATCTTGGTTCTTCATGAAGATCTATGTTTTGAATGAATCTTTGATGGCTGCAAGAAGTATTAGCAATTGAGTAATATTTAGAAATAGGATGAGAAGTTACCTTGGAGTTATAGAAAACTCCTTTGTTGACCCATTCAGAGGGAGGAAGCCTAAGCCTTGTTGATCTACGAAGAGGAGGAGGAGGTTCATGTATAACTTGTTCTTCTTGTTCTAGAGCTGGTTGTTGATCTAAGTCATTATCCCTTTGTTCTTGCGTTATTTCATGATCCGAATGAGAAGGTGAAGGGTTTTCGTGAACTGGTGCTTCATGTTCATTTGGGGGAAATTCCTCATCAATATTTGGGTGAGAGGAGTTGTTGATGGATGGGAGAATGATGTTCCATAGATCTTGAGTTCCTTCTTTTTCAGCTTGATCTTGATCATCTTTGCCTGAAAAAAAAAGATTCTTTTTCTACAAATATCACATCCTTGGATGTGTATAGTTTTTTGGTTAGAGGATCATAGCATTTATAACCTTTCTCAAATGTTGAGTAACCTAAGAATACACATTTTCTTCCTCTCTCATCTAGTTTGTTTCTAAAGTTTTCTGGTACATGCACATAACAAATGCACCCAAAGACTCTTAAATGAGAGATGTTGGGTTTCCTTCCTAGGAGTAGTTCTAAAGGAGATTTTCCTCCTAGAACTTGAGAGGGCATAAGATTAATAAGATGGGCAGCAGTTTTTATTGCCTCACTCCAATAGATTTTTGGCACATTAGAATGGAACATCATGGCCCTAGCCGTTTCTAACAAGTGCCTGTTTTTCCTTTTGGCAACTCCATTTTGTTGTGGAGTGTAGACACATGATTTTTGATGCATGATCCCCTTTTCATCTAAGAAGTTTTCAAATGCATGACTAGTATACTCCCCCCCATGGTCAGACCTAATGATTTTAATGTTGGCATTGAATTGTTTGATCACATATCTATAATAGCTTTTAAGGGCTTCAAAGACCTCAGATTTGGCTGCCAATAGGTAAACCCAAGTATATCTAGTTTTGTGATCTATAAATGTCACAAAGTATTTAAAACCATTATGAGATACCATGGGTGAGGTCCAAACATCAGAGTGAACAAGTTCAAATGCATTTTCATATATAGTATTTGAAATGGGATAATACACTCTAGTTTGCTTTCCAAGAACACAAGCTTTGCAATGCCTATTTTCTACTTCTAGATTTGGAAATAGGCGTTTCAAAGCTAAGTTCCCAAGATGACCTAGACGAGCATGCCATAATGAATGCAATTGACTTTGGGCAGCAAAAGCTTGGTTCTCTTGATCCAAGTAGTATAGGTTGTGCCTCCTAGACCCCTTGCCAATCAAATGATTCGTTTTGAGGTCCTGAAAAACAACTTGATTAGGATCAAATGTAACTTTGCAATTTTGTTCTTTAGTTATTTTTCTAATGGACAGAAGGTTAGAAACAAATTTGGGTACATACAAAGCTTTAGTTTTCATGCCAAGTAATTCAACTTCTCCTAGATGATCAACTTTTAATTTATCACCATTAGCAATTTTGACAATTTTGTGATCAGCGAGAGGAATAAATCTCCTAACTTTATTTCTATCTTTGACCATGTGATTGTCACAACCGGAATCAATAAGCCATGGACTAGATTTAGATGAGTTTAGGAGGTTACCAGAATGGAGAGCAATCTGTCCTATAAACTTTTTCATCTCCTTTTGCATTTCCTCCATCTTGTTTTCAAGGGCAGCAACTTGAGAGACGTTTTGAGCACTTGCCATTAGATCTCCTTCTCTTTTGTTGCTTTTTGGCCGTAAATGAGGATGGAGATGCCAACACTTTTCTTTCCTATGGCCAGGTTTCTTACAATGAAAGCAAAAGTCTCTTTTGCCAAAATTTTGGATTTTATTGGCCGGAAACTCTTCTTGGACAGATTTGAATGCTTGAGCTTCGATTTTGGACTTGGATGATTCCTCAAGCTTCATGCTAGTTTCAGTTCTTTGAACCATGAATTGGACTTCTTGGAATGAAGGAAATAGCTTCATTCTAAGAATTTCTTGACGAATAGAAGCAAATTCTTCTCCAAGGCCCATTAGAAGACCAAAAGTCATGTCTTCATCATTCCTTTGAAGGAGAGTTTTGAGATTTGAGGTTGGAGGCCTCAAGACATTAAGCTCATTCCAAATATCCCTATATTCCCCAAAATAGTCGGGTAGGGTCTTTCCTCCTTTGTGAATGTTGAAGATTTTCTTCTTTAGCTCAAATATTCTGCCCGTGTTGGTTTCTTGAGCATAGAGAGCATGCATTTGATCCCACAAAGTCTTAGCATTTGGAATGCAAGTGCCCATTGCTTTGTGGGTCTTATCAAGAGACATTTGTAAGAGCACTACCACTTGATCATCTCTCTTTTTCCATGCCTTGAAGGATGGATCAGCATCATCAAGAGGATCTTCAAATATGTGATTTTCAAGATTGAAGAAGTTTAGAGACCTCTTGATGGTGTCTTGCCATGAATTGTAATTTGAAGAATCCAAAAGAATGGAAGTAAACATTGAAGTGCTAATTTGAGGTGGTGGGTCACCAAGACCGGATGAAGAGGGTATTGAAGCCTGCTCTGATACCATGATGATTTTATAAGTAAGCAAGCTAAGAACAATGAATAAGAACTTCAAGAACTTTGTTGATGATTTAAAGAGAGAATACAAGAGATTGTAGGCATTTTTTCATACCCATTAAACACAACCACCTACCCTATTTATAGAGAAGGAGAAAGGGAGGTAAGGGAGGAGTATATGAGAGAGAGGAGAGGGCATTGCCCTCTCCTGGCCGCTGGTCCCAACAGCTAGTAAGAACTAGCCGTTGGGCAGTCCCCAAACGGCTAGTTCTTTACTAGCCGTTGGGGGGTTTTGCCCCCACTTTGAGTGGGCCGGGCTGGGCCAATTAAGGCCCAGCTGCTGAGATTTGGATGGCCCATATTGGGCCTTACAATGAGATTACAAAAGGGCTTAGAGAAGGTCCTTTATAGGGGCTTAATTTAGACCTCCTTAGAATCACATTTTAAGACTCCTAGTTAGGGCATCTTGAAGGAAGTGCTAAAGAGCTTAATTATGCCTCATTTCAACACAACCAACAAAAGATTTGTCTCGATCAGCTTGTCAACACCTAAGGGGTATTATCAAATAATCAAAATTATCAATACCGATCAACCCCTTGTCAAACATTCAGAGCCCATCTCATGGAGTGAGTTTCTTAGGGAATTTGATGAGATGTATTATACTAGGTTTTATCGGGATTTACAGAGGAAAGAATTTTTCCATCTTAAGCAAGGAAACAAATCAGTGACAGAAAATGAGACTGAGTTGAGAGAGTTGTCTTTGTTTGTTCTAGAATTTATGGCTTCCGAAGAGTATCTATACTCCAAATTTGAAGAGGGACTGAACTTGAGTATTAGGGAAAAGATGTCAGTTACCCAAGCTCACACATTTAAATATGTTTTGCAATTAGCTTTGAGAGCTGAGAAGATGGTCGAAGAAAGAGGAAAGGCTAGAGAAGCCTTTGAAAGGAAAAGGAGAATCGAATCCACTTTGGGTCAAAATTTCAAGAAAAGTAAGAGTACGAGCTCTTATGGTAGTGCATCCATCATGGGATCTATTGACTTTTCCCAAGACCAACACCTTTTTAAGGAGAGTGTTCCAAACACTAGTGTTGTGTTTGGGACAAAGTCGATGCGAAACAATAAAGACCTTTGCAAGAATTACAACAAATTCCATTATGGACCTTGCAATAAGCCTAGAAGGTGTTACCATTGTGGACAGAGGGTCATCTTTGATATGATTGCCCTGAATTAGGTTTGAAAGGACAAGGAATTCAATAAAACCAAGCCCTTCCTAGTGGTTCTAGTAGTGGACCAGTCAACAATGTTGCATGTCCCTCTAATACTACTCTAAGAATGGGGACCGAGAGCAACACTATGGCAACCAATTCTCAATGTCCTCTACCTCGAATTCAAACTAAGATCTATGCGATGACAATTGAAGAGGTGCAGAACAACCCTGATGTTGCCGCAGGTGAATTTGAATAAGTATAACTTTATTGATTTGGAAAGCATGTCATTGGTGTCCCTTGAAATTTGAGGTTTGCTAGAAGTATTGAATCATTACATATTAGAAATAATTGATGCATCAATTTTGAGTATTAGTTTTGTATAATGAATTGTGGTGATTGATAGTATTGCTATGAGATGGATATGTGAATATTGTTGAGCAAATCGTATGATGTTAGAGGCATTGGTGTCTTTTCTAGGAGAACATTTAGATTGGTTGATGTTCATGATTGGATGCTATGTTATAGGAAGTATGTATGAAATGTGTATTATAAGTTTTGGCTAATAATCACTTGACGGGTTATATTAAAAGGTATGATTAAAATCTTTGATGATTGATACTTGCATACCTATTTCATTCTTTTATTATTACATGCTTTGCTGAGCATGCTGATAGCCCCTTGACCCTTCGATAAGTAGCTGAATAGAAGTGTAGAGATTGTGTATATAGGTAACCAAAGAAGATGAAAATGAATAAGATTGCATAGTATATGTGGCTGGAAGTTTGTAAACATTTAAAGGAAATAGTAGGGACTAGCAAAATACTTAAGATAGAATGGATATATATATATATATACACCATGTGGCTATCTCCAATTAATGGGTCCAATTAATTAACAACCAAATGAGGATAATTTGGAGATATGTGAGTAGTGAATAAATGATTAAGAGAAGTGATTTTCTGTTTGATGGTCTGAACATATTTTTCCACTCCAAAGCCCATGATATTATAGGAAAACTTTAGGAATTTAGGGAATATTACACCACATAAGATACAAAGATTAAGGTAATTTGATCAATGGAGTCTTTAATTAAAGTGAGGAAAAATTTTAATTTTTAGAGTCTAACTGATAGCCATCCAAGACAACAAGTTAAGGAGTTGAGAAAATAAATGAGCTCTAATTGATAAGGATTCTATGGAAGAATAAACATGTGAAAGAAATGACTTGGGAGTCTATAGGAGTCATGAATAAGCTGAATCCCCAGTTGTATGAGGAATAATCTTGTACTGAAATTTTGAGGACAAATTTTTTTAGGGGATAGGAATTGTAATACCAGACAAATCCAGATCATGATATTTACTCAAAAAGGGCTATTTAAAAATTTTTATATTGGTGAAAATGTTAGAGCATAATTAATTTAAATTATAGATATGGAGTTTTTGCCTATTAGACTGTATAAGAATTTCTTTAGACACTTGGTTGACAGATTTTCAATTTTTAAGTTCCCAATCATTGAGTCATCGATTGGTTACATGTTAGTAGGATCAAGTTGTTACTTAGTAGGATCAAGTTGTTTGGAAAAAATTTGGAGATCAGTAAACAATTCTTCAAATTTTGATTTTTTTCCTAGTGGGTAGTCGGTAATGTCCATCTATTGTTTTACAAGTTAAAACCTCATTGGTATTATTTCTTGGTTGTAGCATGAAATTTATAGTCTATCGGTGCACTATTTCTCTATCGGTAATAAGTTCCTAAATTTCTATTGGTCATCTAGCCACCTGTTGGTATTGAGAATCCCATTGGTATTGTGAGAAACATCGGTATATTATGAGATTTATTTTCATATACATGTTCAATATTAGAACACTTGGATGTGGAACTTGTCGTTGGGCCTTATCGGTGAGCATTGACCGAACAGAATTTGCCATTTCATTGACCGAACATTGAGAAGTTGCCTTTGCCTCCTTTGGTCTTCACTTTGCCCTGTTTGATCATTGAGAACTTAATTTTGATCCTACCATTTTCCTTCGATCATTGAATATTCAATTTAGACTTATTATTTTCCTTCGGTCACACTTGAATGGAGCATATCCATTTGCCTCTTCAGTCCACACACACACATTTATTACAAATTATCGGTTAGCTTAGACTTTTATTTCCCATTTCCATTGGTTGGCATTGAACACACTCATTTGGCCATTTACCTGTTCGGTGCTCATTTAGCTGTTCGGTTCGTTATTTTCATTTTCTTGTTCGACACCTTTTCTCATTTCACCATTCAGTGGTCACTTGCAATACCTCATACTTGGACTTGCACTTGAACTCTTCAACACTTGCCATCGGTCAAACTTGTCGCCAACTCTTGCTATCGGTCAACACTTCCACAAGCTTGAATTTCATTAAATTCTCCAACCAATTCTATCTCTTGCATGCATGAGGAATTGAACCCAAGTTCTCAACGCCACTTTCCAAAAGGGTATGTTACCACCAAGCTACACAAACCTTTTAATTATATTATGTTAAATTTATATTATATTCTATATTCCAACATATTCTAAATCTTTAACTTATTTTCCATGTAGCGTACTTTTACTTTCAATTTTCCTTGCTCATCGGCAAAGCATCACAGCCTAAGTAAAATAAAACTTCAAGCATTTAAACCCATTTGGGTGACTATCTCATAGACCCAAAAGGGCATATTGGGCACTTTATGCAAATAAAAAGAGGATGAAGGCCACTAGGTAAATATTAAAAATAGATTGATGAAAAAAAGATGAATGAGGTTCCAGAATCTACGAAAGGGCACTTCTCATTTCTCTCCGGAGTATTCTCCTCTCTTTCCATCTCTCTTTTTCTCTCTTCTTCCAAAATTCAATCAATCCACTATCACAAGTCCAGATTAAAGGCTCCACACTGCACATGAATTCTCCAAAGTTAGATCTTGGTCTTAAATCTTGAGGAAAGTAAGAGTTTAGTTCTGTCACAAAGAGAGAAAAATTAAGTGTTTTGGTGTGACCCAAATCGGAAAGATCTTTGGAGACAAAACCAAGGTAATATAATTTTTCTAACTCGAATTTTACTTTATTTAGCTCTCTATGCATTTGGATTTAGAGGATTTTAAGCCACCAAAAGTGAGAGAAAATTTACATTTTGAGTGAAAAGATTTATAGGTTTTCTTAGAAAGATGGATATTGATATTTGTGGATATTGATGATATCCCGTAGGATTAGACAAAGCCGATCAAGATAGGACTTTTACTATAGAGAAAGTCTGGAAGGGATCATCGCCTCTATCACAGTGAGTGGACAGTTTGTTGTGTTGTGAATGAGAAATGCTTTCCATGATTTTTATGAAATGTTTTCTTAACTTGTTTTTATGAAATGTTTTGTGGATTCGGAGTGTCCCTAAAAATATTTTGTTGAGCCATGAGATTTATATACTTGTTAATATATTTTGAGATATGCTAAAATTTTTGACAAACAATGATTGCTAAATTTATGGACTATGAAACTTGTCGATTTATGTGACACATATTATGATCTTTGCAAAATGGTTTATATATTGGCTTTGGGGTATGAGCTTGAACCCTATGGTATATGTATGAGGTGTGAGCACCCAGTTTATGTGATGATCGGTCAAATGTTTATAACTTCCATAGACTGATTCAAGGGGGCGGCGTGGAGAGCTTGGTAGACTTGAGGGGGTAGGCGGCGGTAGAGAGACACCCCCAAGTCCATTTTGGGGCTATTCGGTTGCACTTCTGCGCCAAGGTTGGGATTGATGTTTTATAATCGATGGTAATGAAATCCCCTTGGCAGTTCCACCTGATAGTCCAGGCCAAGCCATCAGTGGAGAGATTTTGAGGTTATTGAAATGAGCATCAATTAGGGTCCCAAAGATTCCAAGTCATGATCCCTCAAGTGTGTAATTTTTTCTTTCCATTTTGTCCAGATTGTATGACCCATTTAGGGACCCTAAATGGGCCTTGCCCGCAAACTTCGGGTTGGCCCAGAAGGGCCCAGCCCGGGCTAGCAAATGGGAGATCAAATGGTCCCCCAACACTAGTAAAAACTAGCCGTTGGAGGCCCCAATGGCTAGTTAAAGGAGAGAGCATTAAGCTCTCTCCACTCTCCCATTCTCTCATATTTTCCTCTCCTCTTTTCTCTATAAATAGGGCACTTAAGTCCCTTTGTAAAGCATGAAAAACATGCCTTCTTACTATGTAATCTCCCTTTGATTTTTCAATAAAACTCTTGAAGTTTCCTTTCATCATTCTTAGCTTGCTACTTTAAAATTTCAACATGATATCAGAGCAGGCTTCGATACCTTCCTCTTCTGGTGTTGGTAATGATGTTATATCAAAGTAGGAGACAAAGAATAAATGATGAATAATTCAAGAACTTTATTGAATATTCAAGAAGAGAATTCAACACTTGGAGGCATGTTTTTCATGCTTTACAAAGGAACTTAAATGCCCTATTTATAGAGAAGGGAGAGGGAGAATTCAAGGGAGAAATGGTGAGAGTAGAGAGGGCTTAAAGCCCTCTCCTTGCACTAGCCGTTGGAAGTCCAACGGCTAGTTAAGGAACTAGCCGTTGGGATTCCAACGGCTAGTATTTGCTGGCCTGGGCTGGGCCCTTCGGGCCCAGCCTGAAGTCCTCGGGCCAGGTCCATTTTAGGGTCTTATTTAGCGTTGAAATAGAGCACAATTAAGGCATATAGTTAACCCTAATCTAGTAAACTTTGTATTCCTAAATTAAACCCCAAATGTAAATATAAGAAGGGGGCAGAATTGTGCTCCATTCTGTCCAGGAAAATGGGCCCATTTAGGGACCCAAAATGGGCCCTTAATGGACCTATCACGGGCCCAGCCCCGGCCAGCAAATGGGGGACCGGCCGTTGGGGCTACCCCAACAGCTAGAAGGAGAGGGCTGTTTTGCCCTCTCCTCTCTCACTCTTTCTCCCCTCTAAGTCTCTCCTTTTCTCTCTATAAATAGGGTAGCTTGTTGCCCATTCAAAGTATGAAAATAGCTCTCTTATTATGTACAAACTAGCTTTCAAATACAATGAAATTCTGAATTTTATTTCAAGTTTAGTTTGTTCATCTTACTTTGATTATTCAACATGGTATCAGAGCGGGTTTATGATCCGTCTCTCAACTTCAAAGATGATCCAAAGTGGGCTCTCTTGGTGCAAGGTATGCCGAATATTTGTGAGGAACTAAACCTCATCTTTAAAGAGCCATTTGGATCCTATAAATTCAAAGGGTTGTGGAAAACATTACAACAATGTATCTCCAATACAAGAGCCCTTCCATCCTATGAAGAAATGAAGCATGCTCATTATCCAAAAAGGGGAGAAATGGGCAGCATAAAAGGTCAACAAGTTAGTGCAAAACCCTCCAAATTCAGTCCACAAGGAGAAGAAAAAATAGCCTCATTATTGGACAGCAAAGCTGATAACAATAAGGCTGTCCAACCTACTTCAAATCTCTCCAATCTCGGCCATCAAGAAGCTATCCAAGGAAGAAGATCTTATGCTTCTATAGTGGCCGGATGTGTTGCCCAATGTGGAGCTCTTCAAGATAAATTGGATATTCACTTGAAGAGGCCTTTACATTCAGCACTCATGGATGGTAACAATCAAAATCCTAATCCCTCTTTACATTCAGAAAAATTTCTTATAGATTCCGGAACAGACCATCATATGATAAAGGATAGGAAAATGATCAAACGTTTTAAAAATCTTTCTAATCGAAGGGTAGTTCGCGTTGCTAATGGACATGATCTAGAAATAAAACAAATGGGAGAAGTTGAAATTTTTGGAAATTTAAAAGTGTTTTTTTTTTTTCCAAAATTTTTTCCCTTTTTTTTTTCTTAAAAAAAAAAAAAGAGGGGGGGGGGGGGTTTTTTGTCACTTTTCATGATTTAAAAACCAATCAATTGATTGGCAAAGGAATTCAAAGGGGAGGCCTATATTACTTAGATCAAGAACATCATGCACACTCTATTCACATTGATAATAATGCTTCACTTTGGCATGCACGTCTAGGACATCTAAACAACAAAGCATTGAAACTCCTTCTTCCAAACTTGAACATAGAAAACAAACCTTGTGAAGCATGCATATTAGGAAAGGAAACAAGAGCTACTTATCCTAGTTCAGAAAGCAAGTATATCTCTTCATTCGAACTAGTGCATTCAGATATTTGGACTTCCCCTATTATATCACATCTGGGGTATAAATATTTTATCACATTCATTGACCAAAAAATTAGGTATACATGGATTTACCTTCTGCATACCAAGGATCAAGCATTTGAGGCACTCAAAAGCTATTTCAAATATGTGACCAACTTATACAATGCTAAAATCAAGGTCCTTAGAACGGATCATGGTGGCGAATACACAAGCCACAAATTTGAAGACTTCCTAAGAGAAAAAAGGCATCCTTCATCAAATGTCATGCGTTTATACACCCCAACAAAATGGGGTAGCCGAAAGGAAAAATAGACATATATTGGAAACCGCAAGAGCAATGATGATTCATGCCAATGTCCCAAAGATATTTTGGTGTGATGCGGTTAAGACCGCCGTCCATGTAATGAATTTGATGCCCACTGAAGTTTTAAAGGGCTTATCACCATTAGAAGTCCTCTTAGGAAGGAAAACAAAGATCTCACATCTTAGAGTTTTTGGGTGTACATGTTATATTCATATTCCCTCACAATTTAGGGACAAATTAGATCATAGAGGTAGGAAATGCCTATTTCTTGGGTATGCAACTTTTGAGAAAGGATATAGATGTTATGATCCTACAACTAACAAAACTTACACATCTAAGGATGTGATATTTGTAGAAAATGAATCTTTCCTTTCAGGAAAAGAGACTCAAGAGGCACCCAAGGAAAATGCTCCAAAAACTTGGGACTTCCTAATTCTTCCCTACCAACCGTCTGCTCAAACTGTAAATGACTCCCAAGAAATGGCTAAACCACAAAATAATGAGGAGGATTCAAGTCCATTGGAAGAAGAACCAGCCTCTTCACCTTCTGATCAAGAAACCGAACAAGAGGAAGGGGGAGATAATTTGGATCAAGATCAAAACATAGAACAAGAAGAACCAATCGTAGATGAACCACCTCCCCTTAGAAGATCAACAAGACTTAGACTTCCACCTTCTGAATGGATCAACAAAAGAGTTTTCTATAACTCAAAGGTTACATCGCATCCCATCTCCAAATATTATTCAATTGTTAACATGTCTAGCAGCCATCAAAGATTCATTAAGAACATAGATCTTCATCAAGAACCAAGAAACTTTGAAGAAGCAAGACATCATCCTCAATGGGTTCAAGCGATGAAACATGAGCTAGATGCCTTGGCAAAGAATGGGACATGGGAAATATCATCTCTTCCAAAGGGAAAGAAGGCTGTGGGCTGCAAATGGGTTTATAAAATCAAACATAAGAGTGATGGAAGCATTGATAAATACAAGGCAAGATTGGTGGCAAAGGGCTTCACTCAAGCTTATGGAATAGATTACAAGGAGACATACGCACCGGTAGCAAAGATGAATACAATTTGGGTCCTAATGTCTCTTGCAATCAATCACTCTTGGCCAATGTATCAAATGGATGTAGCAAATGCATTTCTTCAAGGAGATCTAGAAGAAGAGGTGTATATGGAGATTCCACCAGGTTTTTCACATCAAGGCAACAAAGTATGCAAATTGAAGAAAGCTATCTATGGCCTCAAACAATCTCCAAGAGCTTGGTATGCCAAACTTAGCACTACTCTTCTTAATCATGATTTCAAGAAATGCAATAGTGATATATCCCTATTTGTTAAAAAACAAGATAAAAAAATTATTGTGGTATTAGTTTATGTAGATGATATAATTATAACCGGAAATGACTTAGATCTTATTAACCAAGTAAGGGGATTTCTCCAAACTAAATTTGATATTAAAGATCTAGGGAAACTAAAGTACTTCTTAGGAATAGAACTTGCCTATTGTCCAAATGGGCTTGTTCTATCACAAAGGAAGTATATTCTTGATCTTTTGCAGAAAACTGGAAAGTTAGGTGCCAAGCCCACTTGTAGTCCCATCAGCTCCTCTCATGGTCTCAAAGATGATGATGAAGAATATGAAGATTGTTGAAAATGAGGAGGAGATGTACATTGTATGTAGCTCAATGCCTCCCATTTACTATGAGTTATTTCACTCCAATTTGGACAACAACAAAGAAGCAATAAATCAACCATCTAAGTCCAAGAAGAAGAAGGCTAAAAAGGGTAAGAAATGAGCCATCTCATAGCCCAAACCCACGGCCCAAATATGGGCAGAAAGATAGGCAGATTTCTGGACAAAAAATGTCCAGAAATCTGCCCATTAAACTAGCCCAACATTAGGGCATAAGTTAGCCCGAATTTGTCCAAGCTTAGGAGTCCAAAAAGTCCAAGTTTTATGCTCCATTTAAGGTTCAAAAAGGGCTTCATTCAAGGCCCTTCAAAGCCCAAGAAGAAGCTCAAACAATGCAAGGGCAGAATGGGCAAAATTTACAACGGCTAGTTTTTGGGTTTGTGTCTACCGGCTAGTTTTTGTGTCTACTGGCTAGTTCTTCTCTCTACTGGCTAGTTGAACCATTTTTGGCTATAAATAAGTCTCCTCTCTTCATTTGTAACACACAATTGAGCTTAGTCTCAAACTTAGAATAGAATAGAGCATAGTCTCTCAAAGTGTGTCTTTGTATTCTTGAGCTTTGTCTCAACACAAATATGTCTTGTAATTGATAGTTCATCAATGCAATACACTTGAGTTTATTCTCACAAATCTAGTGTTCTTTGTTGTCCTTCAACCACACAATTCAAAGCCATCTCTTCCTTGCACAAACATCAAAACCCTAGCTTCCGCACTCCAAATTTTAACATGGTATCAGAGCGGGTTTCACTTCCTCTCCTCACTTCTGAAAATTACCTACAATGGGCAGAAATTATGCAAAGGCTCTTGAATTTGTACAATGCATTGGAGCATATCCAAAATGAGCCACTTGATGCATCCAACCCCAATTTTGAGCAATGGAAGAAGAAGGACGATTACATCTTTTTGATGTTACAAAATTCGCTGGACAAAGCTCACCAAACCATGATGGCTGGCTGTCCAAGCTCAAAATCCATGTGGTCCACTCTTGAAGGGCTGTACGGGAACAAACATTACTTGGGAAGGGTCTTTGAGCTTCAACAACAAATCTCCAAAGTTGAAAGAGGTGGCAAAACCCTACCTCAAGTCTTCGGCGACCTTGAAAAGCTATGGACAGAAATGGAGACTTTGAGGCCACTAACAATAGACCTCAATGTTCTACAACAAAGGAGAAATGAAGACAAGACATTTGCTTTGCTCATGTCTCTTGGAGAGCCGTTCAAAGAGGTGCGCCAAGAAATCCTAAGAAGGAAAACTCTACCATCCTATGAGGAGGTTAGAGGAATGATCCAAAGAGCTGAAACCTCTAAGAGGCTTGAGGAAGAAAGCCAACCGCAAATGGAGGTCTATGGCTTCAAAGTGACGGTGGAGAAGCAACATGCTGAGAACGTGTGCCCCCATTGCAAAAGAAAAGGCCACACCAAAGAAAGGTGTTGGGACTTGCATCCAAACCTCAAGTCAAACGGAGCTAGGCTGGATCAAAGAAGGAGTGAACTGCCTATTAAAGGTATAAGCTCCAATCCAAATTTAAATGCCTTTAAATATGTGCATTGCCATATTAGAGAAACCCCTTGCATATCTAGAGAAGGATACAAATTTATCATATCATTCATTGATCATCACTCTAGATATACATGGGTATATATGCTTAAAGATTTGGCAAAAGCACATAATGCATTTAAAAAGTACTATCATCTTGTCACTAAGGTGTACAATACATCAATTCACACACTTAGAACGGATGATAGAAATAACATATGCCCAAACTTTGAAAACTTCTTAAACCAAAAGGGTTTAACATTAGAAATTATGAGTCATGACAACCTCATTATAAATGAGGAAGATACAAATATGCTTGCATGCACGCTTCTAGAAAATGCAAATATGACTCATGAATATTGGTGTGATGCAATTAGCACTGCCTCTCACTTGTACAATCGTATGCCCCAAGAATCACTTAATAACAAGTATCCATTAGAGACAATTAGAAGTAGCAAACCAAACCCCATGCATCTTAGGACATTCGGATGTGTTTGTTACATAAATGGGGAACGATGCATATTCTTAGGATATGGTCCAAGGAAAAATGGATACATTTGTTATAATCCTAAGACTAACACGGCATACATGTCGAAAGATATGAAATTTGTCGAAACAGAATTTTATTTTGCAGAATCCGGTGATAAAGCACCACTGAGTCTGCCTATTGAAGCTTCAATTGTGAAGCAAGAGGGAGAGCAAGAATGCCAAGTACATGCAGCACTCATCGGGCATCAAGTTGAGGGGGAGCCAAGAACTAAAGCCAAAAAGAAAAAGAACAAAAAGAAAAAGGCTAAGGAGGCTCAACCAACCGACATCACTTTCGCAAGTCACGGCTCCATGGAAGTCCATTCGCCGGACTTGAGGGGGAGTGTTGAAAATGAGGAGGAGATGTACATTGTATGTAGCTCAATGCCTCCCATTTACTATAAGCTATTTCACTCCAATTTGGACAACAACAAAGAAGCAATAAATCAACCATCTAAGTCCAAGAAGAAGAAGGCTAAAAAGGGCAAGAAATGAGCCATCTCATAGCCCAAACCCACGGCCCAAATATGGGCAAAAAGATAGGCAGATTTCTGGACAAAAAATGTCCAGAAATCTGCCCATTAAACTAGCCCAACATTAGGGCATAAGTTAGCCCGAATTTGTCCAAGCTTAGGAGTCCAAAAAGTCCAAGTTTTATGCTCCATTTAAGGTTCAAAAAGGGCTTCATTCAAGGCCCTTCAAGGCCCAAGAAGAAGCTCAAACAATGCAAGGGCAGAATGGGCAAAATTTATAACGGCTAGTTTTTGGGTTTGTGTCTACCGGCTAGTTTTTGTGTCTACCGGCTAGTTCTTCTCTCTACTGGCTAGTTGAACCATTTTTGGCTATAAATAAGTCTCCTCTCTTCATTTGTAACACACAATTGAGCTTAGTCTCAAACTTAGAATAGAATAGAGCATAGTCTCTCAAAGTGTGTCTTTGTATTCTTGAGCTTTGTCTCAACACAAATATGTCTTGTAATTGATAGTTCATCAATGCAATACACTTAAGTTTATTCTCACAAATCTAGTGTTCTTTGTTGTCCTTCAACCACACAATTCAAAGCCATCTCTTCCTTGCACAAACATCAAAACCTTAGCTTTCGCACTCCAAATTTTAACAAAGATGAGCAAAGATATCAAAGACTTGTTGGAAAGTTGATCTACCTCACAATAACTAGGCCCGACATTTCATTTGCCGTGAGTCAAGTGAGCCAACACATGCACAAACCAAAAAGAAAACATTGGAGAGCTGCGGAAAGGATCCTACATTACCTAAAAGGCAGTCCGGGAATGGGGATTTGGATGAAGAGAAATGGCAACTCTGAAATCGAAGGATATTGTGATGTGGATTGGGCTGGAGACTCAGAAGATAGGCGATCTACCACAGGGTATTGCATGTTTGTTGGTGGAAATCTAGTGGCATGGAAAAGCAAAAAACAACATATAATTTCAAGATCAAGTGCCGAAGCAGAGTATAGAGCCATGGCGGCTGCTACTAGTGAGATCGTTTGGCTAAAAGCTCTAATTGAAGAATTAGGGTTCTTTGTCCCTATTCCGATTCATCTCCATTGTGACAACCAATCGACAATTCACATAGCCTCAAATCCGGTCTTCCATGAAAGAACAAAGCATATAGAGGTAGATTGCCACTTCGTGAGACAAAAGATTGAAGATAAGCTCATCATTCCTAGATTTACAAGAAGTGATCTTCAAGTTGCAGATGTTTTTACAAAACCGGGAACTGCCAATCACATACACAAAAATATGGTCAAGTTGGGTGTTAAAGACATATACACACCCAACTTGAGGGGGAGTGTTGAAATAGAGCACAATTAAGGCATATAGTTAACCCTAATCTAGTAAACTTTGTATTCCTAAATTAAGCCCCAAATGTAAAGATAAGAAGGGGGCAGAATTGTGCTCCATTCTGTCCAGGAAAATGGGCCCATTTAGGGACCCAAAATGGGCCCTTAATGGGCCTATCACGGGCCCAGCCCGGGCCAGCAAATGGGGGACCTTTTGGTCCCCCAACAGCCAAAAAATTCTGGCCGTTGGGGCTGCCCCAAAGGCTAGAAGGAGAGGGCTGTTTTGCCCTCTCCTCTCTCACTCTTTCTCCCCTCTAAGTCTCTCTTTTTCTCTCTATAAATAGGGTAGCTTGTTGCCCATTCAAAGTATGAAAATAGCTCTCTTATTATGTACAAACTAGCTTTCAAATACAATGAAATTCTGAATTTTATTTCAATTTTTGTTTGTTCATCTTACTTTGATTATTCAACATTTAGGACCCTAAATGGACCATGATTTCTGGACAAAAGGAGGCATAAATCTGCCTCTTTTGAAGAACCTTATTTAGGCTTCCTTTGTGCCTCAAATGAGTAAGGAATGATACAAATTTTTGGGATTAGAAACAAACCCTAATGGTTCTTCATTTCAACACTCCCCCTTAAGTTGGGTGTGTATATATCTAAAACACCCAACTTGTCCATGTTTTTGTGAATGTGATTAGTGGTTCCCGGCTTGGTAAAAATGTCGGCCACTTGATGATCACTTCTTGTAAAGCTAGGGGCAATAAGCTTTTCTTCAATCTTTTGCTTTACAAAATGGCAATCAATCTCAATGTGTTTTGTTCTTTCGTGAAACATTGGATTTGAGGCAATGTGAATGGTCGGTTGGTTGTCACAATGAAGATGGATTGGAGTTGGAACGGAGAACCCTAGTTCTTCAATTAGAGCTTTCAACCAAACTATTTCACTAGTTGCCGCAACCATGGCTCTATACTCCGCTTCAGCACTAGATCTTGACACCACATGTTTTTTGCTTTTCCAAGCCACTAGATTTCCTCCAACGAACATACAATACCCTGTGGTTGATCTTCTATCCTCTGAATCTCCGGCCCAATCCGCTTCACAATATCCTATGATTTCTGAGTTGTTGTTCTTCTTTATCCAAATTCCCAATCCCGGAGTGCCTTTTAAGTAGTGGAGTATCCTTTCGGCAGCCCTCCAATGATTTCTTTTTGGCTTGTGCTTATGTTGGCTTATTTGACTCACGGCAAATGAGATGTCAGGTCTTGTTATTGTGAGATAGATCAATTTTCCAGCAAGCCTTTGATATCTTTGTTCATCCTCATATTCTTCATCATCATCCTTGAGACCAAGGGAGGAGCTAATGGGGCTACTTGCGGGCTTGGCACCTAACTTTCCGGTTTCCTACAAAAGATCAAGCACATACTTCCTTTGTGATAGAACAAGCCCATTTGGACAATAGGCAAATTCTATCCCTAAGAAGTACTTTAGTTTCCCTAAATCTTTAATGTCAAATTTTGTTTGAAGAAATCCTCTTGCTTGATTTATTAGGCCTAAATCATTTTCGGTTATAATTATATCATCCACATAAACTAATACTACTATGATTTTTTCATCTACTTTTTTAACAAAAAGAGATGTATCACTATTGCATTTCTTAAAATTGTGACTAAGAAGAGTTGTGCTAAGTTTGGCATACCAAGCTCTTGGAGATTGTTTAAGGCCATAGATTGCTTTCTTCAATTTGCAAACTTTATTGTCTTGATGAGAAAAACCTGGTGGGACCTCCATATACACCTCTTCTTCTAGATTTCCTTGTAAAAATGCATTTGCTACATCCATTTGAAACATTGGCCAAGATGATTGATGGCAAGTGACATTAGCACCCGAATTGTGTTCATCTTTGCTACTGGTGCATATGTCTCTTTGTAGTCTATTCCATATGCTTGAGTAAAGCCTTTCGCCACTAATCTTGCCTTGTATTTATCAATGCTTCCATCACTTTTGTGCTTAATCCTATAAACCCATTTGCAACCTACAGCTTTTTTGCCTTTTGGAAGAGATGATATTTCCCAAGTTCCATTCTTAGCTAAGGCTTCCAGCTCATCTTTCATAGCTTGAACCCATTGAGGATGATGCTTTGCTTCTTCAAAGGTTCGAGGCTCTTGGTGTTGATCTATATTCCTTATGAAGTTTTGATGGTTGCAAGACATGTTAGCAAATGAATAATAATTAGAAATGGGATATGAGGTTACCTTAGAGTTATAAAAAACTCTTTTGTTGATCCATTCGGAAGGAGGGAGTCTAAGTCTAGTTGACCTCCGAATAGGTGGAGGTGGATCATCTATACTTAGTTCATGCTCCACTTCTTGTTCTTGTTCTAAATCATCTCCTCCTTCCTCTTGTTCGGTTTCTTGATTAGAATGAGATGGTGAGGAATCTTCATGAATTGAATCATTATTCTCATTCTGATTTGGTTCTTCCTCCTCATTTTGATGTGAAGTTTCCTTGATAGTAGGAAGAATCACATTCCATTGGTCTTGAGCACTTCCTTCCTTTGATTGTTCATGATCTTCTTTATCTGCAAAATAAGACTCCTTTTCCACAAATTGTTGAAATGAAGAACACTTAGGGTACTCAATTAACCCCAAATGTGATTGTTCTTTTCCCTTGTTTATTCAAAGCAAGACTAAATTATAGAGGCAGAATTCTGCCCATCTCTTTCCAAGAAAAGTGGGCCCATTTAGGGACCCCAATTGGGCCTGGCCCATGCAGTTCGGGTTAGGCCCAAAGGGCCCAGCCCGAGCCAGCATTTGGGGGACCAAAGGGTCCCCCATTGGCTTGATAATATAGCCGTTGGGGCTGTCCCAACGGCTAGTAAATCTAGCCGTTGGGGACAGCCCCAACGGCTAGAAAGGAGAGGGCCAAAGCCCTCTCCTCCCTCTCATGTTCTCATTGTTCTCTCCTCTCTCTTTTCTCTATAAATAGAGGATGAACTCTCTTTTGTAAAGCATGAAAAAATGCTCTCATATTGTGTTCAAAATCACTCTCAAATTCAATGAAGTTCTGAATTTGTTTTGTTTATCTTTCTTTAAATTTCAACATGGTATCAGAGCAGGGGATACTCCATCTTCATAGCAGCAAAGGTCATCTGAAATGGATGGATCTCATACAAAAATTGCTGAACTTATGTGATGATCTAAGCTTACTTTTAAAAGAGCCTTTTGGAGCATTCAAATTCTTGGAGCTATGGAGGAAATTGCATGAAGATACCTCCAATATAAAGGCAATTCCACAATATGAAGAAATGAAGGCCTCCATTCAGCAAATGATGACATCCGAAATGTCTCAAAAACAAGGCCAAATTCTGGAAAAAGGAAATGCCAACATCTCCACAATAGAGCAACAACAAAATGCTCATTCTTCTCCTAAATTCGGGCACCAAACTGCTGCACTCTATGAAGGTCCTTTATCATCAATAAGCGCCAAGTGTGATGAGCTTCTAATTAAGGTTACTGAATGCATAAAGGAACTACAGCAGCCCGCCTCAAAGGAAAAACATCCCCCTCTAGTCCAATCCAAATTCAGCCCACAAGATCAGATTGCATCCTCCATGATGGTTGGGTGCACTGAACTTTCAACAAAAACAAACAAGTGCTCAAAAGGGGCTCATGAATCAGCTCAACAAAGGAGAACTTATGCCTCGGTTGTGGCTGGTCACCGTGCTCGATGTGCTGCCCCAAAAGCAAATGAGGAAAATTGTCAACAAGGGCATCAACATTCAGCACACATTAGTGGTAAAAATCCAAACCTTACCACTAACTTAAATTCTGAAAATTTTCTCATAGATTCCGGAACCGATTGTCATATGATTAGAGATAAAAGAAAAGTTAAACATTTTAAAAGACTCCCTAATCATGTGACGGTTCGGGTAGCCAATGGACAAAATTTGAAAGTGAATCAAGTTGGGAAAATTGATCTTCTTGGAAAAACCACAAATGCTTTATATGTTCCCCAACTCACTTCCGATCTCTTGTCCATAAGCAAAGTTACACATGAACAAGAGTGTAGGGCTAATATTTGATCCTAATTCAGTCTCCTTTCGAGATCTTAAGACTAACAAATTGATTGGGAAAGGTTCTAGAAAAGGAGGATTGTACTTCTTAGATCAAGAACTTCATGTGCATGCTGCCCATACTCATGATAAAACTTCACTATGGCATGCTCGTTTAGGTCACCCTAGTAATCAAACCTTGAAACGACTCTTTCCAAATATGAATATCGAAAATAAGCATTGTGAAGCATGCATTCTTGGAAAGGAAACTAGGGCATCATATCCAAGTTCAGAAACCGAATATCATGCTCCTTTTGAATTGGTACACTCTGATATTTGGACTTCCCCTATTATTTCACATTTGGGTTATAAATACTTTATTACTTTCATTGACCAAAGAACTAGGTATACTTGGATATATCTCATGCATTCCAAAGACCAAGCTTTTGAAGCATTCAAAAACTACTTTAAATATGTGACCACTTTATATAATGCCAAAATAAAAATTCTTAGGTCCGACCATGGTGGTGAATACATGAGCCACAAGTTTGAAAATTACTTGATTGACAATAGCATTATCCATCAAATGTCTTGTGTATACACACCCCAACAAAATGGGATTGCCGAATGGTAAAATAGACATATACTTGAAACAGCTAAATCCATAATGTTTCATGCAAATGTACCCAAAAAATTTTGGGATGATGCGGTTAGAACCGCTATACATGCTATAAACTTAATGCCCACCGAAACTTTAAAAGGTGCATCTCCATTGAAAGTAATCCTAAAAAGGAGACCAAATATCTCACATCTTAGAGTTTTTGGGTGTGTATGCTATGTTCATATTCCATACCATTTTAGAAATAAGCTAGATCACAAAGGAAGAAAATGTGTTTTCCTAGGCTATGCCACATTTGAAAAAGGATATAGATGTTATGATCCAACAACTACTAACAAAACATACACATCAAAGGATGTGATATTTGTGGAAGAAGAGTTTTATTTTTTAGGAAATGAAGCACACGAATCACAAAAGAAGGAACCACAAACAAAATTATTGGACTTGTTTATCCCTTCTTATACAACCCCTATGACCGAGACTCAAAGGAACAATGAGAATACTCAAACAAATGAGGGAGGATCAAACCATTCGGAGGAAGAACCCTCAAATAATTCAGGGGGAGCTCATTCTTTGGAATGGGCTGAACATGAAGATCAAAATTTAGAAGAATTTGAAGAGCCACTTGAGTCTCCTCCTCCATTATGAAGATCAACTAGATTAAGACTTCCTCCATCGGAATGGATCAACCGGAGAGTTTATTATAACTCTAAGGTAACCTCCCATCCAATCTTGAATTACTATACCACATCTAATGTTTCCTTGAGTCACCAAGTATTCTTGAGTAGAATTGATAAAGAACAGGAGCCTAAATCATTCAAAGAGGCTAAGGAAGATCCTAGATGGAGACAAGCTATGAAAGAGGAATTAGATGCACTCACTAAGAATGGAACTTGGGAGCTCACAAATCTGCCAAAGAATAAAAGGGCGGTTGGATGCAAGTGGATATATAAGATCAAACACAAAAGTGATGGATCGATTGATCGTTTCAAGGCTAGGCTAGTAGCAAAGGGATTCACCCAAGCATATGGCATAGACTATAAGGAAACATATGCTCCAGTTGCAAAAATGAATACAATTAGGGTCCTAATTTCATTGGCCGTGAATCAAGGATGGAATATGCATCAAATGGATGTTGCAAATGCTTTCCTCCAAGGTGATCTTGAGGAAGAAGTCTATATGCAACCACCTCAAGGACTTCAGCACCATGAAGGCAAAGTACGTAGACTTCATAAGGCCATCTACGGAGTAAAACAATCTCCTAGAGCATGGTATGCTAAATTAAGTCATGCTTTCCTTAGTTATGGATTTATTAAATTCACTAATGACTCATCTCTTTTTGTTAGAAAGGACAGTGGAAAAATCACCATTGCTCTAGTTTATGTAGATGATATCATTATCACTGGGAATGACACACACAACATAGACTCCCTTAGAAATTTCTTGAAATCTAGATTTGAAATCAAAGACTTAGGAAAATTGAAATATTTTCTAGGAATTGAGTTGGCATATTGTCCTAACGGGGTAGTTCTATCCCAAAGAAAGTATACTCTTGAGTTGTTGCAGGAAATAGGAAAACTAGGAGCAAAACTAGCTTGCACACCACTTGCTACTTCCGGATCTTTTGATGATGATGAATCATATGAAGATATAGAACAATACCAAAGGCTTGTTGGGAGATTGATCTACTTGACAATTACAAGACCGGACATTGCTTATGCAGTAAGTAGGATTAGCCAACATATGCACACTCCAAAAAGGCAACATTGGAGGGCTGCCGAGAGAGTGCTACACTACCTCAAAGGATCTCCCGGCCTAGGAATTTGGATGAAGAAGAATAGGAACACAGAAATTGAAGGTTATTGCGACGCTGATTGGGCGGGTGATACCTTGGATAGAAGATCTACATCAGGCCATTGTATGTTCGTAGGAGGGAATTTGGTTGCATGGAAGAGCAAAAAACAACATGTGGTGTCTGGGTCAAGTGCGGAAGCCGAATATAGGGCAATGGCATCGGCTGCTAGTGAGATCATATGGCTCAAAGCCCCGGTGGAGGAGCTTGGGTTTAAAGTTTCAACACAAATCAAGCTTCATTGTGACAATCAATCCGTCATTCATATCGCATCAAATCCGGTCTTCCATGAAAGGACCAAACACATAGAGGTTGATTGTCACTTTATTCGACAAAAGGTGGAAGAAAGACTCATTACCACTCCTCACATCAAAGGAGAAGATCAACTTGCGGATATCTTCACTAAAGGGGGAACAACAGCACATCTTCAAGACATAATGCGCAAGTTAGGTACTATTGACATCTACGCACCCAACTTGAGGGGGAATGTTGAAATGAAGAACACTTAGGGTACTCAATTAACCCCAAAAGTGATTGTTCTTTTCCCTTGTTTATTCAAAGCAAGACTAAATTATAGAGGCAGAATTCTGCCCATCTCTTTCCAAGAAAAGTGGGCTCATTTAGGGACCCAAATTGGGCCCTAAATGGGCCTGACCCGTGCAGTTCGGGCTGGGCCCAGGCCCAGCCCGGGCCAGCATTTGGGGGACCAAAGGGTCCCCCATTGGCTTGATAATATAGCCATTGGGGATGTCCCAACGGCTAGTAAATCTAGCCGTTGGGGACAGCCCCAACGGCTAGAAAGGAGAGGGCCAAAGCCCTCTCCTCCCCCTCATGTTCTCATTGTTCTCTCCTCTCTCTTTTCTCTATAAATAGAGGATGAACTCTCTTTTGTAAAGCATGAAAAAATGCTCTCATATTGTGTTCAAAATCACTCTCAAATTCAATGAAGTTCTGAATTTGTTTTGTTTATCTTTCTTTAAATTTCAACACAAATATCACATCCTTAGATGTGTATAATCTTTTGGTTAGTGGATCATAACATTTATACCCTTTTTCAAATGTTGAATATCCTAGAAATACACATTTTCTCCCCCTTTTCTCTAACTTGTTTCTAAAATTTTCAGGTACATGTACATAGCAAATACATCCAAAGACTCTAAGATGGGAGATATTGGGTTTTCTTTCTAAGAGTAACTCTAATGAGGATTTACCTCCTTGAACTTAAGTGGGCATAAGATTAATGAGATGAGCAGCGGTTTTTATTGCCTTACTCCAAAACTCTTTAGGAACATTAGAATGGAACATCATTGCCCTAGCTGTCTTTAGTAAGTGCCTATTTTTTATTTCGGCAACTCCATTTTGTTTAAGGGTGTACACACATGATTTTTTATGGATGATTCCTTTATCATCTAGGAAATTTCAAATGCATGACTAGTGTCTCCATGGTCGGATCTAAGAATCTTGATGTTAGCATTAAATTGCTTAGTTACATATCTATAATAACTCTTAAGTACCTCAAAAACTTCAGATTTCGTCACCAAAAGATATACCCAAGTGTATCTAGTCATGAGATCAATAAATGTCACAAAATATTTAAATCCATTATGGGACACTATAGGGGAAGTCCATATATCAGAATGAATGAGCTCAAAAGCATTTTCATATATTGTGTTTGAAATTGGGTAATACATTCTAGTTTGTTTCCCAAGAACACAAGCTTTGCAATGCGTATCTTCTATCTCTAAGTTTGGAAATAGGCGTTTCAAAGCTAAGTCACCCGGATGACCTAAACGAGCATGCCATATGGAAGGACCTTGACTTTGGACAGCAAAAACTTGATGATCTTTATCCAAGTAATATAAGTTGTTTTTCCTAAACCCCTTGCCAATCAAGTGATTCGACGTGAGATCCTGAAATATAACTTGGTTAGGATCAAAAGTGGCTTTACATCCTTGTTCTTTGGTTATTTTGCCAATGGACAGGAGGTTGGAGTTGAACTTTGGCACATATAAGGCTTTAGTTTTCTTGCCAAGAAGTTCAACTTCACCAAGGTAATCTACTTTCAATTTTTGTCCATTAGCAACTTTGACAATCTTATGGTCGGAAAGAGGAATTAACCTCATAATTTTATTTTTATCTTTGACCATATGATTGTCACAACCCAAATCAATAAGCCAATTATCAAAGTGAGAGGAGTTTAGGTTGTTACCAGAATGAAGAGTAATCTGTCCAATGAGCTTTTTCATTTCCTTTTGCATTTCCTCCATTTTGTTTTCGAGAGCAGCAACTTGGGAGACATTTTGAGCACTTGACATTTGATCTACATCCCTTTTGTTGCTCTTTGGCCGTAGATGAGGATGGAGAAACTAGCACCTTTCCCTCTTGTGCCCTGGTTTTTTACAATTTGTGCATACATCTCTCTTCATGAAATTTTGAGTTTTGTTGGCCGCATGCTCTTCTTGGATAGCTTTAAATGCTTGGGCTTCAGTTTTGAGTTTGGTAGTTTCTTCTAGCCTCATGCTAGTTTCAGTCCTTTGAATCATGAATTGGACCTCTTGGAATGAAGGAAACATCTTCATTCTAAGAATTTCTTGACGAATTGCTGCATATTCGTCTCCCAAACCCATAAGAAGACCAAAGGTCATGTCTTCATCATTTCTTTGAAGGAGAGTCTTGAGATTTGAAGTAGGAGGTCACAAAAGATTGAGCTCATTCCATAGATCCCTATATTCGCCAAAGTATTTGGGTAGGGTTTTACCTCCTTTTTGTATCTTGAAGATCTTCCTTTTCAATTCAAAGATTCTGACCGTATTTGTTTCTTGGCCATATAGAGCATGCATTTGATCCCACAAAGCCTTTGCATTTGGAATACAAGTGACCATTGCTTTGTGGATTTTGTCAAGAGACATTTGTAGGAGAACCACCACTTGATCATCTCTTTTCTTCCATGCTTTGAATAGAGGATCAGCATCATCAAGAGGTTCTTTAAGAATATGATTTTCGAGATTGAAGAAATTTAAAGACCTCTTGATGGTGTCTTGCCAAGCATTGTAGTTTGATGAATCCAAAAGAATGGAAGTGAACATAGAAGTGCTAATTTGTGGTGGTGGGTTACCAAAACTAGAGGAAGAATGAATAGTAGCCTACTCTGATACCATGTTGTTATATCAAAGTAGGAGACAAAGAATAAATGATGAATAATTCAAGAACTTTATTGAATATTCAAGGAGAGAATACAACACTTGGAGGCATGTTTTTCATGCTTTACAAAGGGACTTAAATGCCCTATTTATAGAGAAGGGAGAGGGAGAATTCAAGGGAGAAATGGAGAGAGAAGCGAGGGCTTAAAGCCCTCTCCTTGCACTAGCCGTTGGAAGTCCAACGGCTAGTTAAGGAACTAGCCGTTGGGATTCCAACGGCTAGTATTTGCTGGCCCAGCCCGAAGTCCTCGGGCCAGGTCCATTTTAGGGTCTTATTTAGGACCCTAAATGGACCATGATTTCTGGACAAAAAGAGGCATAAATCTGCCTCTTTTGAAGAACCTTATTTAGGCTTCCTTTGTGCCTCAAATGAGTAAGGAATGATACAAATTTTTGGGATTAGAAACAAACCCTAATGGTTCTTCATTTCAACAGGTAACCCACCACCACAAATTAACACCTCCATGTTCACTTCCATTCTTTTAGATTCTTCCAATTACAACGCATGGCAAGACACGATCAAGCGATCCTTGAATTTCTTCAATCTTGAAAATCACATATTGGAGGATCCCTTAGATGATGTCGATCCTTCATTCAAAGCTTGGAAGAAACAAGATGATCAAGTGGTGGTGCTACTTCAAATGTCTCTTGACAAAACCTACAAAGCAATGGTTACTTGTATACCAAATGCAAAGGCTTTGTGGGATCAAATGCATGCACTATATGGGCAAGAGACCAACACCGGATGAATCTTTGAGCTAAAGAGGAAAATCTTCAAGATTCAAAAAGGAGGTAAATCCTACCCGAATACTTTGGGGAATATAGGGATCTTTGGAATGAGTTTAATCTTCTTAGGCCTCCAACTTCTAATCTCAAGACTCTTCTTCAAAGAAATGATGAAGACATGACCTTTGGTCTTCTTATGGGTCTTGGAGATGAATATGTTTCTATTCGTCAAGAAATTCTTAGAATGAAGATGTTCCCTTTATTCCAAGAAGTTTAATTTATGATTCAAAGAGTCGAAACTACTATGAGGCTAGAAGATTCAAACAAGCTCAAATCTGAAGCACAAGCATTCAAAGTTGTCCAAGAGGATCATGTGGCCAACAAATCACAAAATTTCATGAAAAAGGATGTGTGCACCAATTCCAAGAAGCCCGGCCACAAAAGAGATAGATGCTGGTTTCTTTATCCCAATTTGCGCCCAAAGAACTTCAAAAGGGAGATGGAACAACCAGCACATGCGCAGCAAGTCTCTCAAGTTGCTGCACTCGAATCCAAGATGGAGGAAATGCAAAAAGAGATGAGAAAGCTCCTTAGCCAAGTTGCTCTACAATCTGGTAACAACTTAAACTCATCTCACTTTGATAAATGGCTTATTAATTCGGGCTGTGACAATCATATGGTCAAAGATAAAAGCAAAATTAAGAAATTCATTCCTCTATCTAGTCATAAGATTGTCAAAGTTGCTAATGGTAAAAAACTTAGAGTTGATCATTTAGGTGAAATAGAACTCCTTGGCAAGAAAACCAAAGCTTTATATGTACCTAAATTCAACTCTAACCTCCTATCCATTAGTAAAATAACTAAATATCAAGAATGCAAGGTTACTTTTGATCCTAACCAAGTTACATTTCAGGATCTCAAAACGAATCACTTGATTGGCAAGGGGTCTAGGAGGAACAACCTATACTACTTAGATCAAGAGAATCAAGCTTTTGGAGTTCAAAGTCAAATGCCTTCTATGTGGCATGCCCGTTTAGGTCATCCAGGAGAGTTAGCTTTGAAACGCCTATTTCCAAATCAAGAAGTAGAAAATAGGCATTGCAAAGCTTGTATTCTTGGAAAACAAACTAGAGTGTACTATCCAATTTCAAATACAATATATGAGAATGCCTTTGAACTCATTCATTCTGATGTGTGGACCTCTCCTATAGTTTCTCATAATGGCTTTAAGTACTTTGTCACATTCATTGACCACAAAACTAGATACACGTGGGTATATTTACTAGTATCTAAATCTGAAGTTTTTGAAGCACTTAAGAGCTATTATAGATATGTAACCAAGCAATTCAATGCAAATATCAAAATCCTTAGATCGGATCATGGGGGAGAACACACTAGTCATGCATTTGAAAATTTCCTAGAAGAGAAAGAAATCATTCATAAAAAATCATGTGTGTACACTCCTCAACAAAACGGAGTCGCCGAGAGGAAAAATAGACAATTTCTTGAGACGGCTACAGCTATGATGTTTCACTCCAATATACCTAAAGAATTTCGGAGTGAAGCCATTAAAACCGCTGCCCATTTTATAAATATCATGCCCTCTCAAGTTCTAGAAGGAAAATCTCCTTTAGAACTACTCTTAGGAAGGAAACCTAGTATTTCCCATTTAAGAGTCTTTGGGTGCATTTTTTATGTGCATGTACCAGAAAACTTTAGAAACAAACTAGATGAGAGGGGAAGAAAGTGTGTGTTTTTAGGATATTCTACCTTTGAAAAATGATATAAATGTTATGATCCTCTAACCAAAAAATTATACACATCTAAAGATGTGATATTTGTGGAAAGAGAGCCTTACTTTGCAGGAAAAGAGGTTCAAGAACAATCAAAGGAAAAGGGTGCTCAAGACCAATGGAACATAGTTCTTCCTCCCATCAAAGATCATGCTCATCGAAATGAAGAAGAAAGAGAACCAATACAAGCTGAAAATGATCCAACTCAAGAAGAATCAATCCCATCCAATTCTGATCATGAATCCATCCAAGAGGAAGGGGGAGACAACTTAGATCAAGATCAAAGCATAGAACAAGAGGACCAAAATGTAGAAGAGCCACCTCCTCCTCTTCGAAGATCAACAAGACTTAGACTTCCTCCATCGGAATGGATCAACAAAAGAGTGTTTTATAACTCAAAGGTGACCTCACATCCCATTTCCAAATACTATTCGGATGCTAACATGTCTTGTAGCCATCAAAGATTTATCAAGAACGTAGATCTCCACCAAGAGCCAAGAAACTTTGAAGAAGCAAAACATCATCCTCAATGGATCCAAGCCTTGAAGAATGAGCTAGATGCTTTAGCAAGAAATGGAACATGGGAGATAACATCTCTTCCTAAAGGAAAAAGGGCTGTAAGATGCAAATGGGTCTACAAGATCAAGCATAAGAGTGATGGAAGCATTGTTAGATACAAAGCTAGATTAGTAGCAAAGGGTTTCACTCAAGCTTATGGAATAGACTATAAGGAAACATACGCACCAGTAGCCAAGATGAACACAATTCGAGTGTTGATGTCTCTTGCAATCAATCACTCTTGGCAAATGTTTCAAATGGATGTAGCCAATGCATTTCTACAAGGAGATCTAAAAGAGGAAGAATATATGGAGATTCCACCAGGCTTTTCTCATCAACACAACAAATTGTGCAAACTTAAGAAAGCATTCTATGGCCTCAAACAATCTCCAAGAGCTTGATATGCCAAACTTAGCGTTACTCTTTTTGATCATGATTTCAAAAAATGCAATAGTGATACTTCTCTCTTTGTTAAAAAACAAAATGGAAAAATCATTGTAGTTTTAGTTTGTGTAGATGACATAATCATAACCGGAAATGATTTAGAACTAATCAACCTAGTGAGAGGTTTTTTACAAACAAAGTTTGATATTAAGGACTTAGGGAAACTAAAGTACTTCTTAGGGATAGAACTTTTCTATTGTCCAAATGGGCTTGTTCTATCACAAAGGAAGTATGTGCTTGATCTTTTGCAGGAAACGGGAAAGCTAGGTGCCAAGCCTACATGTAGTTCGATTAGCTCTGCTTGTGGTTTTAAGGATGATGATGAAGAGTATGAGGATGAACAAAGATACCAAAGGCTTGTAGGGAGAATGATCTATCTCACCATAACAAGACTAGACATCTCCTTTGCCGTAAGTCAAGTAAGCCAACATATGCACAAGCCCAAAAGGAAGCATTGAAGAGCTACCGAAAGAATCCTTCACTACCTAAAGGGCACACCGAGCATGGAAATTTGGATGAGAAGGAACAACAACTCATAAATCATAGGGTATTATGATGAGGATTGGGCTGGAGACTCAGAATATAGACGATCAACCACAGGGTATTGCATGTTTGTTGGAGGAAATTTAGTAGCTTGGAAAAGCAAGAAACATGTGGTATCAAGATCAAGTGCCGAAACCGAATATAGAGCCATGGCAGCTGCATCAAGTGAGATAGTCTGGCTAAAGGCTCCAATTGAAGAACTAGGGTTCTCCATTCCTACTCCAATCCAACTCCATTGTGACAATCAATCGGCAATTCATATAGCCTCAAATCCGGTTTTTCATGAAAGAACAAAGCACATTGAGGTGGATTGTCACTTTGTGAGACAAATGTTTGAGGAAAAGCTCATCACTCCAAGCTTTACAAGAAGTGATGATCAAGTAGCCGACATCTTCACCAAGCCGAGGATCGCCAATCACATACACAAAAATATGGTCAAGTTGGGTGTTATAGATACATACACACCCAACTTAAGGGGGAGTGTTGAAATGAGCATCAATTAGGGTCCTAAAGATTCCAAGTCATGATCCCTCAAGTGTGTAATTTTTTCTTCCCTTTTTTTGTCCAGATTGTATGGCCCATTTAGGGACCCAAAATGGGCCCTAAATGGGCCTTGCCCGCAGGCCCAGCCCGGGCCAGCAAATGGGGGATCAAATGGTCCCCCAACACTAGTAAAAACTAGCCGTTGGAGGCCCCAACGGCTAGTTCCTAAACTAGCCGTTGGAAGCCTCCAACGGCTAGTTAAAGGAGAGAGCATTAAGCTCTCTCCACTCTCTCATTCTCTCATATTTTCCTCTCCTCTTTTCTCTATAAATAGGGCGCTTAAGTCCCTTTGTGAAGCATGAAAAACATGCCTTCTTACTATGTAATCTCTCTTTGATTTTTCAATAAAACTCTTGAAGTTTCCTTTCATCATTCTTAACTTGCTACTTTAAAATTTCAACAGAGGTAAGCCCTATGATATTAGGAAAGTGTATATTGTGTTATGGAAAAGTCATGGCTCTTGATGTAAATGTTTGAATATCTTTTTGATGTTTCATTGGAACGTAAATATGTTTTGAGAATTTGAGAATTATTGTTTAACACTTCTACATTCACCACTCACTCGCTTACACAGCTATGCAATTGCACTCCACTTATTGGATATTTTATCCTCACCCCTCCTCTTAGCCCTTTTCAAAGGAAGTGTAAAGATAAGGTCATCTCATCAGTAGTTAGATCCAGTCGAAGAGAAGAGTTGTCTGGGACCAACTGTCGTATTGGTCCTTCTTGATGAGGATTTTGTGGCATGTAGATGAACCTATCGGAGGGCATGTTTTGAAAGTGAAAACTTTTATTTTGGGAATGATGTTTAAAAACTCATTCATTGTATATCTTACATATTTAAATTTCCTTAAATAGAAATTTTGTCAAATATGTTAAAAGTTTGAAATGTTGGTTCCTTTGGATTGAATGAGGATATTTCTATAGCCTTGTGGATCTTTGGGTATGTGTTGTCACGTGGTCGGACATGCAGGTCGGGGAGTGACAGTTATATTGGTATCAGAGCAAAGACTTAGGTGTTTTGAATGATTTCAAATATTTTAAATGTTTCCAATATTTTCAAGTGTTTTCAAAATATATTCAAATGTTTTCTAATATTTTTATTTTATTTTTCTAAATGTTTTGAGAAAAGATTCAAAAGCCTCCTATGGGTCCTAGGAAATAGAGTCACGTTACGAATGAGTGCATTATTGGTTTATCTAATTTAGTGAGCTAAGATAAGTTTTCCTATTGTAGAAATCCAATGGCATCTCATCGAAAAACAAAGACTTTGACTGAGATCTCTCATTCTAAGCATGAGGCTACCTCGTCCTCCCGTGCTCCTCCTGCTAATGCACCCGAGCCTTCAGTTGCACCCTCTGAGATTCCTCCATCACCACTTGCTGCATTCTAACAGTGTACGGAATAGTGGAGTAAGTATGGTATTTAGTTTCAAACCCAAACTCAAACGGAAACTACTGCTCTACTAAACACTACTGTCCCAACAAATACTCCCCTGACACCGGTAGCTCCTCCTCCACCGACAGTTGTATCATCTGCCCATCCAACCATTGTGCTATTCAAATTGATTAAGGAAGCAAGACAACAAGGTTGGGAGACTTTCTCAGGTACTAGTGATGTTACGGTGGCAAAGGATTGGAATAATAGAGTTCAAGAAAATGTGGCTGACATGAGATTAGATGATGAGATTAAAATAATGGTGGCTGTAAGGTCGTTTGATAAGAGTGCTCATATATGGTGGGAGAACTTAAAGAGGAGATCATCTACTCCCATCTCATGGAGTGAGTTTCTTAGGGAATTTGATGAGATATATTATGCTAGGTTTTATCGGGATTTAAAGAGAATAGAATTTTTCCATCTTAAGAAAGGAAAGAAATTGGTGGTAGAATATAAGACTGAGTTGAGAGAGTTGTCATTGTTTGTTCCAGAATTTGTGGCTTCCAAAGCGTATCTATGCTCCAAATTTGAAGAAGGACAGAATTTGAGCATTAGGGAAAAGAAATCAGTTACCCAAGCTCACACTTTTAATTGTTGAAATGAAGCACAATTAGGGCATTGTTGAAATAGAGCACAATTAAGGCATATAGTTAAACTTTGTATTCCTAAAAATAAAAGCTCCAAATGTAAAGATAAGAAGGAGGCAGAATTGTGCTCCATTCTATCCAAGAAAATTGGCCCATTTAGGGACCCAAAATGGGCCCTTAATGGGCCTGGCCCGGGCCAGCAAATGGGGGACCTTTTGGTCCCCCAACAGCCAAAACATTCTGGCCGTTGGGGCTGTCCCAATGGCTAGTTAAACTAGCCGTTGGGGACAGCCCCAACGGCTAGAAGGAGAGGGCTGTTTTTGTTAAAATTTGGAATGCGGAAGCTAGATTGGTGAGCTAGGGTTTTGATGTTTGAGCAAGGAAGAGAAGACTTGGTGTTTGTGTATTTGGATGTGTTGATGAACAACAAAGAAAGAACACTTAAATTTGTGAGAATAAACTCAAAGTATTGTATTGATGAACTATCAATTACAAGACATTTTTGTGTTGAGACAAAGCTCAAGAATACAAAGAGACTTTTTGGAGACTATGCTCTATTCTATTTTAAGTTTGAGACTAAGCTCAATTGTGTGTTACAAATGAAGAGAGGAGGCTTATTTATAGCCAAAATGGTCCAACTAGCCAGTAGACACAAGAACTAGCCGGTAGACACAAACCCAAAAACTAGCCGTTATAAATTTTGCCCATTCTGCCCCTTTATTGTTTGAGCTTCTTCTTGGGCCGTGAAGGGCTTTGAATGAGGCCCTTTTTATCCTTAAATGGAGCATAAAACATGGACTTTATGGACTCCAAAGTTTGCACAAATTCGGGCTAGCTTGGGCCTTAATATTGGGCTAACTTTTTGGGCAGATTTCTGGACATTTTCTATCCAGAAATCTGCCTAACTTTCTGCCCATTTTTGGACAGCCTTCTTGAGCTAAGGTATGCTTCATTTTGGGCCCTTTCTTCCCTTCCTTTTCTTGGACTCTTGATATGCATATGCTATTCAAGTTGTTGACGGATTAGGGCTATGTATTCGGGGGGCATCCAATCACACATCTCTCTAAATGCTCTATCATCATCTTCATCTTCAACAGTTTTGCCCTCTCCTCTCTCATTCTTTCTCCCCTCTTTGTCTCTCCTTTTCTCTCTATAAATAGGGTAGCTTGTTACCCATTTAAAGTATGAAAAATAGCTCTCTTATTATGTACAAACTAGCTTTCAAATACAATGAAATTCTGAATTTTATTTCAAGTTTAGTTTGTTCATCTTACTTTGATTATTCAACATGGTATCAGAGCAGGTTTATGATCCGTCTCTCAACTTCAAAGATGATCCAAAGTGGGCTCTCTTGGTGCAAGGTATGCTGAATATTTGTGAGGAACTAAACCTCATCTTTAAAGAGCCATTTGGATCCTATAAATTCAAAGGGTTGTGGAAAACATTACAACAATGCATCTCCAATACAAGAGCCCTTCCATCCTATGAAGAAATGAAGCATGCTCATCATCCCCAAAGGGGAGAAATGGGCAGCATAAAAGGTCAACAAGTTAGTGCAAAACCCTCCAAATTCAGTTCACAAGGAGAAGAAAAAATAGCCCCATTATTGGACAGCAAAGCTGATAACAATAAGGCTGTCCAACCTACTTCAAAACTCTCCAATCTCGGCCATCAAAAAGCTATCCAAGGAAGAAGATCTTATGCTTCTATAGTGGCCGGATGTGTTGCCCAATGTGGAGCTCTTCAAGATAAATTGGATATTCACTTGAAGAGGCCTCTGCATTCAGCACTCATGGATGGTAACAATCAAAATCCTAATCCCTCTTTACATTCTGAAATTTTTCTTATAGATTCCGGAACAGACCATCATATGATAAGGGATAGGAAAAAGATTAAACGTTTTAAAAATCTTTCTAATCGAAGGGTAGTTCGTGTTGCTAATGGACATAATCTAGAAATAAAACAAATGGGAGAAGTTGAAATTTTTGGAAAATCTACAAGTGCCTTATATGTTCCACAACTTACTTCCGATCTTTTGTCAATTAGCAAAATCACAAAAGAGCTAGGATGTAGGGCTATCTTTGATCCTGAGATTGTCACTTTTCATGATTTAAAAACCAATCAATTGATTGGCAAAGGAATTCAAAGGGGAGGCCTATATTACTTAGATCAAGAACATCATGCACACTCTATTCACATTGATAATAATGCTTCACTATGGCATGCACGTCTAGGACATCTAAACAACAAAGCATTGAAACTTCTTCTTCCAAACTTGAACATAGAAAACAAACCTTGTGAAGCATGCATATTAGGAAAGGAAACAAGAGCTACTTATCCTAGTTCAGAAAGCAAGTATATCTCTTCATTCGAACTAGTGCATTCGGATATTTGGACTTCCCCTATTATATCACATCTAGGGTATAAATATTTTATCACATTCATTGACCAAAAAACTAGATATACATGGATTTATCTTCTGCATACCAAGGATCAAGCATTTGAGGCACTCAAAAGCTATTTCAAATATGTGACCAACTTATACAATGCTAAAATCAAGGTCCTTAGAACGGATCATGGTGGCGAATACACAAGCCACAAATTTGAAGACTTTCTAAGAGAAAAAGGCATCCTTCATCAAATGTCATGCGTTTATACACCCCAACAAAATGGGGTAGCTGAAAGGAAAAATAGATATATTGGAAACCGCAAGAGCAATAATGATTCATGCCAATGTCCCAAAGATATTTTGGTGTGATGCGGTTAAGACCGCTGTCCATATAATAAATTTGATGCCCACTGAAGTTTTAAAGGGCTTATCACCATTAGAAGTCCTCTTAGGAAGGAAAACAAAGATCTCACATCTTAGAGTTTTTGGATGCACATGTTATATTCATATTCCCTCACAATTTAGGGACAAATTAGATCAAAGAGGTAGGAAATGCCTATTTCTTGGGTATGCAACTTTTGAGAAATGATATAAATGTTATGATCCTACAACTAACAAAACTTACACATCTAAGGATGTGATATTTGTAGAAAATGAATCTTTCTTTTTAGGAAAAGAGACTCAAGAGGCACCCAAGGAAAATGCTCCAAAAACTTGGGACTTCCTAATTTTTCCCTACCAACCGGCTGCTCAAACTGAAAATAACTCCCAAGAAATGGCTCAACCACAAAATAATGAGGAGGATTCAAGCCCATTGGAAGAAGAACCAGCCTCTTCACCTTCTGATCAAGAAACCGAACAAGAGGAAGGGGGAGATAATTTGGATCAAGATCAAAACATTGAACTAGAAGAACCAATCGTAGATGAACCACCTCCCTTAGAAGATCAACAAGACTTAGACTTCCACCTTCTGAATGGATCAACAAAAGAGTTTTCTATAACTCAAAGGTTACATCGCATCCCATCTCCAAATATTATTCAATTGCTAACGTGTCTTGCAGCCATCAAAGATTCATCAAGAACATAGATCTTCATCAAGAACCAAGAAACTTTGAAGAAGCAAGACACCATCCTCAATGGGTTCAAGCGATGAAACATGAGCTAGATGCCTTGGCAAAGAATGGGACATGGGAAATATCATCTCTTCCAAAGGGAAAAAAGGCTGTGGGCTGCAAATGGGTTTATAAAATCAAACATAAGAGTGATGGAAGCATTGATAAATACAAGGCAAGATTGGTGGCAAAGGGCTTCACTCAAGCCTATGGAATAGATTACAAGGAGACATACGCACCAGTAGCAAAGATGAATACAATTCGGGTCCTAATGTCTCTTGCAATCAATCACTCTTGGCCAATGTATCAAATGGATGTAGCAAATGCATTTCTTCAAGGAGATCTAGAAGAAGAGGTGTATATGGAGATTCCACCAGGTTTTTCACATCAAGGCAACAAAGTATGCAAATTGAAGAAAGCTATCTATGGCCTCAAACAATCTCCAAGAGCTTGGTATGCCAAACTTAGCACTACTCTTCTTAATCATGATTTCAAAAAATACAATAGTGATACATCCCTATTTGTTAAAAAACAAGATATAAAAATCATTGTGGTACTAGTTTATGTAGATGATATAATTATAACCGGAAATGACTTAGATCTTATTAACCAAGTAAGGGGATTTCTCCAAACTAAATTTGATATTAAAGATCTAGGGAAACTAAAGTACTTCCTAGGAATAGAACTTGCCTATTGTCCAAATGGGCTTGTTCTATCACAAAGGAAGTATATTCTTGATCTTTTGTAGGAAACTGGAAAGTTAGGTGCCAAGCCCGCTTGTAGTCCCATCAGCTCCTATCATGGTCTCAAAGATGATGATGAAGAATATGAAGATGAGCAAAGATATCAAAGACTTGTTGGAAAGTTGATCTACCTCACAATAACTAGGCCCGACATTTCATTTGCCGTGAGTCAAGTGAGCCAACACATGCACAAACCAAAAAGAAAACATTGGAGAGCTGCGGAAAGGATCCTACATTACCTAAAAGGCAGTCCTGGAATGGGGATTTGGATGAAGAGAAATGGCAACTCTGAAATCGAAGGATATTGTGATGCGGATTGGGCTGGAGACTCAGAAGATAGGCGATCTATCACAGGGTATTGCATGTTTGTTGGTGGAAATCTAGTGGCATGGAAAAGCAAGAAACAACATGTAGTTTCAAGATCAAGTGCCGAAGCAGAGTATAGAGCCATGGCAGCCACTACTAGTGAGATAGTTTGGCTAAAAGCACTAATTGAAGAATTAGGGTTCTTTGTCCCAACTCCGATTCATCTCCATTGTGACAACCAATCGGCAATTCACATAGCCTCAAATCCGGTCTTCCATGAAAGAACAAAGCATATAGAGGTAGATTGTCACTTTGTGAGACAAAAGATTGAAGATAAGCTCATCATTCCTAGATTTACAAGAAGTGATCTTCAAGTTGCAGACGTCTTTACAAAACCGGGAACCGCCAATCACATACGCAAAAATATGGTCAAGTTGGGTGTTAAAGACATATACACACCCAACTTGAGGGGGAGTGTTGAAATAGAGCACAATTAAGGCATATAGTTAAACTTTGTATTCCTAAAAATAAAAGCTCCAAATGTAAAGATAAGAAGGAGGCAGAATTGTGCTCCATTCTATCCAAGAAAATGGGCCCATTTAGGGACCCAAAATGGGCCCTTAATGGGCCTGTTCCACAGCCTTGGGGCTGGGCCTGAAGGGCCCAGCCTGGGCCAGAAAATGGGGGACCTTTTGGTCCCCCAACAGCCAAAACATTCTAGCAGTTGGGGCTGTCCCAACGGCTAGTTAAACTAGCCGTTGGGGACAGCCCCAACGGCTAGAAGGAGAGGGCTGTTTTGCCCTCTCCTCTCTCATTCTTTCTCCCCTCTTTGTCTCTCCTTTTCTCTCTATAAATAGGCTAGCTTGTTACCCATTTAAAGTATGAAAAATAGCTCTCTTATTATGTATAAACTAGCTTTCAAATACAATGAAATTCTGAATTTTATTTCAAGTTTAGTTTGTTCATCTTACTTTGATTATTCAACAGGCATATGGTTGTCCCAATCTAGTAAACTTTGTGCTCCTAGAATAAGACCCAAATGTAAAGTAAAAAAGGAGGCAATGTAATGTTTAAGGAAAATGGGCCCTAAATGGGTCTAGCCCGTGGGTTTCGGGCTGGGCCAGCAAAAAATGGGGCCAAAGGCCCCCAACGGCTAGTTCTTACTAGCCGTTGGGTCCAACGGTTAGAGAGGCAATGCCCTCTCTCCCCCTCTTATTTTCTCCTCTCTCAACTCTCTTTCTCTTCTTCTATAAATAGGACAGCTAGTTGCTTTTAAGAGGTATGAAAAAAATGCCTTCAACCTCTTGTATACTCTCTTTGAAACATCAATAAAGTACTTGAAGTTCTTATTCATTTCTCATTGCTTGCTTCTTTAGAAATTCAGCATGGTATCAGAGCAGGCATTCATTCCTTCCTCATCTAATCTTGGTGATCTACCACCACAAATTAGCACCTCAATGTTTACTTCCATTCTTTTAGATGCTTCAACTTACAATGCACAGCTAGACACCATCAAGAGGTCTCTAAACTTCTTCAATCTCGAAAATCACATATTTGAAGACCCTCTTGATGATGTTGATCCATCTTACAAAGCATGGAAAAAAAGAGATGATCAAGTGGTGGTGCTCTTACAAATGTCTTTAGACAAAACCCACAAAGCAATAGTCACTTGTATTCCAAATGCCAAGTCTTTGTAGGATCAAATGCATGCTTTTTAAGCTCAAGAAACCAACATTGGCAGAATATTCAAATTGAAGAAGAAAATCTTCTACATTCAAAAAGGAGGAAAGACACTACCCGAATATTTTGGGGAATATAGGGATCTTTGGAATGAGCTTAATGTTTTGAGGCCTCCAACCTCAAATCTCAAAACTATCCTTCAAAGGAATGATAAAGACATGACCTTTAGTCTTCTAATGGGTCTTGGAGAAGAGTATGCACCTATACGTCAAGAAATTCTTAGAATGAAGATATTTCCTTCATTCCAAGAAGTTCAATTCATGGTGAAAAGAGCTGAAACAAGCATGAAGCTTGAAGAATCATCCAAGCCCAAAACCGAAGCTCAAGCATTCAAATCTGTCCAGGAAGAGCATCCAGCCAACAAAGCTCAAAATTTCGTCAAAAGAGATTTTTGCTCCCATTGTAAGAAACCTGGTCATAGAAAGGAAAAATGCTGGCATCTCCATCCCCATTTACGGCCAAAGTACAACAAAAGGGAAGGTGAACAAATAGCAAGTGTCCAACATGTTTCTCAAGTTGCTGCCCTTAAAAGCAAAATGGAGGAAATGCAAAAGGAGATGCAGAAACTCATTGGCCAGATTACTTTGCATTCTGGTAATCTCTTAAATACATCTCATTCATGGCTTGTTGATTCTGTTTGTGATAATCATATGGTGAAAGATAAGAGCAAAATTAAAAGACTTATTCCTCTCACTGATTCTAGGATTGTTAAGGTAGCTAATGGTGAGAAACTAAGAGTTGATAATCTAGGCGAAATTGAGTTACTTGGCAAGAAAACTAAAGCTCTATATGTGCCTAAATTTAATTCTAATCTTTTATCCATTGGAAAGATAACCAAAGAACAAAATTACAAAGTTACATTTGATCCTAATGAAGTTGTTTTTCAGGACCTCAAAATGAATCATTTGATTGGCAAGGGGTCTAGTAGGCACAACCTATACTACTTGGATCAAGAAAACTGAGCTTTTGCTGCCCAAAGTCAAATGCATTCATTATGGCATGCTCGTCTAGGTCATCTTGGGGACTTAGCTTTGAAACGCCTATTTCCAAATCTAGAAGTAGAAAATAGGCATTGCAAAGCTTGTGTTCTTGGAAAACAAACTAAAGTGTATTATCCCATTTCAAATACTATATATGAGAATGCATTTGAACTTGTTCATTCTGATGTTTGGACCTCACCCATAGTATCTCATAATGGTTTTAAATACTTTGTGACATTTATTGATCACAAAACTAGATATACTTGGGTATACCTATTGGTAACCAAATCTGAGGTTTTTGAAGCCCTTAAGAGCTATTATAGATATGTGACCAAACAATTCAATGCCAACATCAAAATCATTAGGTCTGACCATGGGGGGGAGTATACTAATCATGCATTCGAAAACTTCTTAGATGAAAAGGGGATCATGCACCAAAAATCATGTGTCTACACTCCACAACAAAATGGAGTTGCCGAAAGGAAAAATAGGCACTTGTTAGAAACGGCTAGGGCCATGATGTTTCATTCTAATGTGCCTAAAAAATTTTGGAGTGAGGCAATAAAAACCGCTGCCCATCTCATTAATCTTATGCCCACTCAAGTTCTAGGAGGTAAATCCCCATTAGAGCTACTCTTAGGAAGAAAACCTAGTATCTCCCATCTTAGAGTCTTTGGATCCTTATGCTATGTTCATGTACCTGAAAATTTCAAAAACAAGTTAGAGGAAAGGGAAAGAAAATGTGTGTTCTTAGGATACTCAACATTTGAAAAATGATATAAATGTTATGATCCACTAATCAAAAAACTATACACATCCAAGGATGTAATATTTGTAGAAAGAGAATCTTATTTTTCAAGAAAAGAAGATCAAGATCAAGATGGAAAAGGAGAAGCTCAAGATCTATGGAACATTATTCTCCCAAATATCAATCATCCCTCTCATCCGAATATTGAACAAGAACCAGCTCCGAATGTTCATGAAGGTCTGGCTCAAGAAGATCCTGTTGAATTTCTAAATGAGCAAGCAAAGAATAATGAGTAAAAACCTCAAGAACTTTATTGATAATTTGAAGAGAAAATACAAGAGGTTGTATACATTTTTTCATGCCCATTAAAAGCAACTAACTACTCTATTTATAGAGGAAGGCAAGAAGCATTTAAGAGAGGAGAAAATAAGAGAGAGGAGAGGGCAATGCCCTCTCCTAGTCGTTGGTCCCCAACGGCTAGTTCTTTACTAGCCGTTTGGGGGGTTGGCAGCCCTCTTTGAGAGGGCTGGGCTGGGCCAATTTGGGCCCAGCTGATTACCCTTGGAGGCCCCTCTTTTGGGCTTTAAGATGGCTTGTAAAGAGGCTCAAATAATGACCCCTTTTAGGAGCTCATTTAAGACTTCTAATTAGGGCATTTTGAAGAAGAGCTAGAGGGCTTAATTATGCTTCATTTCAACACTCCCCCTCAAGTTGGGTGTGTATATATCTATGACACCCAACTTGCCCATATTCCTTTGTATGTGATTGGCGGTTCCCGGCTTGGTGAAGATGTCAGCTAATTGGTGATCACTCCTTGTGAAACTTGGAGAGATGAGCTTATCTTCAATCGTTCGCCTCACAAAGTGGCAATCTACCTCAATATGCTTTGTTCTTTCATGAAAGACCGGGTTTGAAGCAATGTGAATTGCTGATTGATTGTCACAATGGAGTTGAATTGGAGTCGAGACAAAGAACCCTAATTCTTCAATTAGAGCCTTCAACCACACGATCTCACTAGTAGCGGCTGCCATTACTTTATACTCCACTTCGGCACTTGATCTTGAGACTACATGTTGTTTTTTGCTTTTCCATGCTACTAGGTTCCCTCCAACAAACATGCAATAACCAGTAGTTGATCTTCTATCTTCTGAATCCCCGGCCCAATCCGCATCACAGTATCCTAAGATTTGTGAGCTGCAATTGTTCCTCATGACAATTCCCATGCCGGGTGAGCCCTTTAGGTAGTGAAGAATCCGTTCGATGGCTCTCCAATGCTTCCATTTTGGCTTGTGCATATGTTGGTTGACTTGCCCCACAGCAAATGAGATATCGGGCCTTGTTATGATGAGATAGATTAATCTTCCTACAAGCCTTTGGTATCTTTGTTCGTCCTCGAACTCTATGTCATCGTCTTTGAGACCATAAGAGGTGCTGATCGGACTACATGCGGGCTTGGCACCTAGCTTGCTGGTTTCCTGCAAAAGGTTAAGCACATACTTTCTTTGTGATAGAACAAGCCCATTTGGGAAATAGGCAAGCTCTATCCCTAGAAAGTACTTTAGTTTCCCTAAATCCTTAATATCAAACTTCGTTTGGAGAAATTTCCTAACTTGATTGATTAAGTCTAAATCATTTCCAGTTAAGATGATATCATCTGTTGAAATGAAGCATAACTAAGCCCTTTAGCTCTTCCTCCAAATTGCCCTAATTAGAAGTCTTAAATGAGCTCCTAAAAAGGTTCATTGTTTGAGTCTCTTTTCAAGCCATCTTAAAGCCCAAAGTGTTGAAATGAAGAACTCTTAGAGTATTCATCTAACCCTAAAAACCTTGTTTCTCCCCTTTGTCATTCAAGGCTCAAAGGAAGCCCAATTATAGATCTTGTAAGGAGGTAGATTTATGCCTCTTTTATGTCCAGAATGTATGGCTCTTTCCGCGGGTTTCGGGCTGGGCCCTTCGGGCCCAGCCCGGGCCAGCAAATGGGCCCGTTTCAGTCCTCCCAAAGGGGGCCCAATTGGGCCCCCATTTGCTCTTTGAAGGAGCCGTTGGGACTGTCCCAACGGCTAGTAAAACTAGCCGTTGGAGACAGCCCCAACGGCTAGTAGTGGAGAGGGCACAATGCCCTCTCCATTCTCTCTTTTTTTCTCCACTTTGAGCATTCTCTTTTTCCTCTATAAATAGGGGCTGAAGTTCCCCTTGTAAAGTATGAAGAAATATTCTCAAGTTGTGTACAAATTCTCTCAAAAACATCAATGAAATTCTGAATTGTATTTTCATAATACTTAGCACATTAGATTTTGCAAGTCAACATGGTATCAGAGCGGGTTCATGATCCGTCTCTCAACTTCAAAGATGATCCAAAATGGGCTCTCTTGATGCAAGGTATGCTGAACATTTGTGAGGAACTAAACCTCATTCTCAAAGAGCCATTTGGATCCTACAAATTCAAGGGGCTGTGGAAAACCTTGCAACAATATATCTCCAATACTAGAGCCCTTCCATCCTATGAAGAAATGAAGCATGCTCATCATTCAATAAGGGAAGAAATGGGCAGAATAAAGGGTCAACAAAATAGTATAAGGCCCTTCAAATTCGGCCCACAAGGAGATGAAAATGCAGCCTCACTTTTGGACAACAAAGAAGCTGTCCAACCAACTTCAAATTCCTCAAACTTCGGCCCTCAAGAAGCTATCCAACAAAGAAGATCTTATGCTTCCGTAGCGGCTAGATGTGTTGCCCAATGTGGAGCTCTTCAAGAAAAAATGGACATTCACTTGAAGAAGTCTCTACATTCGGCACACATGGATGGTAATAAACAAAATTCTACCTCTACTTTAAATTCTGAAAATTTTCTCATAGATTCCGGCACGGATCATCACATGTTAGGGATAGGAAGAAAATCAAACGCTTCAAAAATCTCCCTAATCGGAAAATAGTTAGAGTTGCTAATGGGCATGATTTGGAAGTAAAGCAAATAGGAGAAGTTGAAATTTTTGGAAACCCCTCAAGTGCTCTTTATGTACCCCAACTTACTTCTAATCTTTTGTCCATTAGTAAAGTCACAAAAGACTTAAGATGTAGGGCAGTCTTTGATCCGGACATGGTTACATTCCATGACTTAAACACTAATAAAGTAATTGGAAAAGGGTCTCAAAGGGGAGGCCTATATTACTTGGATCAAAAGCATCATGCATTCACTACTCACATCAATAATGATGCCTTACTTTGGCATGCACGACTTGGGCATTTAAACAACAAGGCATTAAAACATCTTCTTCCAAATTTGAATATAGAAAACAAATCTTGTGAAGCATGTATATTAGGAAAAGAGACAAGAACTACTTATCCTAGTTCAGAAAGCCAATATGGCTCTCCCTTTGAACTAGTGCATTCGGACATTTGGACCTCCCCAATCATATCACATCTAGGATACAAATACTTCATTACATTCATTGACCAAAAGACTAGATACACTTGGATATATCTCCTACATGTTGAAATGAAGCATAATGAAGCCTAGATAATCCTTACCAAGAAGTCAGAATTAATCTCCATGAATGTGCACATTGAAGCTTCCAAATTGATCCAATTCCTAGAGCCCATTTGCTTCCTCTCCTAAGGCCAAAGAAAGGGCCCTAATATCCATTGTGCTGGGCTCAAATGAGCCCAGCAAAGGAAAGCCCCAAAGGGGCCAAAAGGGGCCCCAACGGCTAGTTATTAAACTAGCCGTTGGGTGCCTCCCCAACGGCTAGCTTGTGCTAGCCGTTGGGGCAGCACTTGGGAGAGGGCATTGCCCTCTCCCCTCTTCATTCAATCTCTTCTCTTCTCCTTCTTCTATATATATGTCAATTAGGAGCTTTGTAAGGCATGAAAAAATGCCTCAATTTATTATGCATTCTCTTTGAAATTTCAATAAAAAGTCTTGAAGTTTTATTCATTTCTCTTTGCTTGCTCTCCTAGAAATTCAACATGGTATCAGAGCAGGCCAATATCCCTTCCTCCTCCGGTCTTGGAGATCCACCACCACAAATTAGCACTTCAATGTTCACATCCATTCTTTTGGATTCATCAAACTACAATGCTTGGCAAGACACCATCAAGAGGTCCTTAAATTTCTTCAACCTTGAAAATCATATATTTGAAGAACCTCTTGATGATGCTGATCCTTCATTCAAAATATGGAAGAAAAGAGATGATCAAGTGGTGGTTCTCCTACAAATGTCTCTTGACAAAACCCACAAGGCAATGGTCACTTGCATTCCAAATGCTAAGGCTTTGTGGGATCAAATGCACTCTCTATATGGGCAAGAAACAAATACGGGCAGAATATTCGAATTAAAAAGGAAGATCTTCAAAGTTCAAAAAGGAGGTAAAACCCTACCCGAATTCTTTGGGGAATATAGGGATCTTTGGAATGAACTCAATCTCTTGAGGCCTCCTACTTCAAATCTTAAAGTTCTCCTTCAAAGAACTGATGAAGACATGACCTTTGGTCTTCTTATGGGTCTTGGAGAAGAATTTGCTCCCATTCGCCAAGAAATATTAAGAATGAAGATATTTCCTTCATTCCAAGAGGTGCAATTCATGGTTCAAAGAGCTGAAACAAGTATGAGGCTTGAGGATTCAACTAAACTCAAATCTGAAGCTCAAGCATTCAAATCAATCCAAGAAGAACATCCAGCCAACAAAGCTCAAAATTTCACCAAGAGAGATGTTTGTTCCCATTGTAAGAAACCTGGCCATAAAAGGGAAAAATGCTGGCATCTTCATCCCCATTTACGGCCAAAGTTCAACAAAAGGGAAGGAGATCAAATGGCAAATGTCCAGCATGTTTCTCAAGTTGCCGTCCTTGAAAACAAAATGGAGGAAATGCAAAGGGAGATGAAAAAGCTCATTGGACAGATTGCTTCACATTCTGGTAATCTTCTAAACACATCTCCTTCATGGCTTATTGACTCTGGTTGTGATAATCATATGGTAAAGGATAAAAGCAAAATAAAAAGGCTTATTCCTCTCACTGATTCTAGGATTGTCAAAGTAGCTAATGGTGAAAAATTGAGAGTTGATCATCTAGGTGAAATTGAGTTACTTGGCAAGAAAACTAAAGCTCTATATGTGCCTAAGTTTAATTCTAATCTTCTATCCATTGGAAAGATAACAAAAGAACAAAATTGCAAAGTTACATTTGATCCTAATGAAGTTGTTTTTCAGGATCTCAAAACGAATCACTTGATTGGCAAGGGGTCTAGGAGACACAACTTATACTACTTGGATCAAGAAAACCAAGCTTTTGCTGTCCAAAGTCAAATGCATTCATTATGGCATGCTCGTTTAGGTCACCTTGGGGACTTAGCTTTGAAACGCCTATTTCCAAATCTAGAAGTAGAAAATAGGCATTGCAAAGCATGTGTTCTTGGAAAACAAACTAGAGTGTATTATCCCATTTCAAAAACTATATATGAAAATGCATTTGAACTTGTTCATTCTGATGTTTGGACCTCACCTCTAATGTCTCATAATGGCTTTAAATATTTTGTGACATTTATTGATCACAAAACTAGATATACTTGGGTATATCTATTGGTGACCAAATCTGAGGTTCTTGAAGCCTTTAAAAGCTATTATAGATATGTAACCAAACAATTTAATGCCAACATTAAAATCATAAGGTCTGACCATGGGGGAGAATATACTAGTCATGCATTTGAATCCTTCTTAGATGAAAAAGAGATCATGCATCAAAAATCATGTGTGTACACTCCACAACAAAATGGAGTGGCCGAAAGGAAAAATAGGCACTTATTAGAAACAGCTAGGGCAATGATGATCCACTCTAATATGCCTAAAAGGTTTTGGAGTGAGGCAATAAAAACCGCTGCCCATCTCATTAATCTTATGCCCACTCAAGTTCTAGGAGGAAAATCTCTATTAGAGCTACTACTAGGAAGGAAACCCAATATCTCCCATCTTAGAGTTTTTGGATGCTTATGCTATGTTCATGTACCTGAAAATTTCAGAAATAAGTTAGAAGAAAGGGGGAGAAAATGTGTGTTCTTAGGATATTCAATTTTTGAAAAAGGGTATAAATGTTATGATCCACTAACCAAGAAGCTATACACATCCAAGGATGTGATATTTGTAGAAAGAGAACTTTATTTTTCAGATAAGGAAGACCTAGACCAAGCTGGAAAAGGAGATGCTCAAGATCCATGGAGCATTTTTCTACCAACAATCAATCACCCAAACATTCAGCAAGAACCGGCTCCGAATGATCATGAGGAACCAACTCAAGAGGATCCCTCACCATCTCATTCTGATCAAGAAATCATTCAAGAACAAAGGGGAGATGATTTGGAACAAGAGCTGCCCATAGACGAAGAAGAACAATTCATGGATGACCCACCTCCTCCTCTTCGTCGATCTACAAGGCTTAGGCTTCCTCCTTCTGAATGGATCAACAAAAGAGTTTTTTATAACTCTAAAGTAACCTCTCATCCTATTTCCGAATATTATTCAATTGCTAACACTTCTTGCAGCCATCAAAGATTCATTCGAAACATAGATCTTCATGAAGAACCAAGATCGTTTGAAGAAGCTAAAAATCAATCTCAATGGGTACAAGCTATGAAAGATGAATTGGAGGCTTTAGAGAAAAATGGAACATGGGAAATAGCATCACTACCTAAAGGGAAAAGAGCTGTAGGATGCAAGTGGGTTTACAAAGTTAAGCACAAAAGTGATGGAAGTCTTGATAAATACAAGGCAAGACTAGTTGCCAAAGGTTTCACTCAAGCGTATGGAGTGGACTACAAAGAAACATATGCTCCCGTGGCAAAAATGAATACCATCCGTGTGCTTCTATCACTTGCTGCCAACTACACCTTACCTTTATTTCAAATGGATGTTGCAAATGCCTTCCTTCAAGGGGACTTAGAAGAAGAAATATATATGGAGGTTCCTCCGGGCTTTTCTCATCAAGACAACAAAGTTTGCAAGTTAAAGAAAGCCATCTATGGACTCAAGCAATCTCCAAGAGCTTGGTATGCTAAACTCAGCTCTATACTTCTTGATCATAACTTTAAAAAATGCTCTAGTGATTCATCCCTCTTTATTAAAAAACTAGGAGATAAATTTATCATAGTCTTAGTATATGTAGATGATATCATCCTAACTGGAAATGATCTAGACTTAATCAATCAAGTTAGAAGATTTCTCCAAACAAAGTTTGATATTAAAGATTTAGGGAAACTAAAGTACTTTCTAGGGATAGAGCTTGCCTATTCTCCAAATGGGTTTGCTCTATCACAAAGAAAGTATGTGCTTGATCTTTGCAGGAAACCGGTAAGCTAGGTGCCAAGCCCGCGTGTAGTCCGATCAGCACCGCTTGTGGACTCAAAGATGATGACATAGAATTTGAGGATGAACAAAGATATCAAAGGCTTGTAGGGAAATTGATCTATCTCACCATAACAAGGCCTGACATCTCAATTCTTTGTGGGGCAAGTTAGTCAACATATGCACAAGCCAAAATGGAAGCATTGGAGAGCCACCAAAAGGATCTTGCACTATCTAAAAGGCACTCCCGGCATGGGAATTGTCATGAAGAACAATTGCAGCTCACAAATCATAGGATATTGTGATGCGGATTGGGCCGGGGATTCGGAGGATAGAAGATCTACTACCGGCTATTGCATGTTTGTTGGAGGGAACCTAGTAGCATGGAAAAGCAAAAAACAACGTATAGTCTCAAGATCAAGTGCAGGAGTATAGAGCAATGGCAGCCGCTACTAGTGAGATCGTGTGGCTAAAGGCTCTAATAGAAGAATTAGGGTTCTTTGTCTCGACTCCAATTCAACTCTATTGTGACAATCAATCAGCAATTCACATAGCCTCAAATCCGGTATTTCATGAAAGAACCAAGCATATTGAGGTAGATTGTCACTTTATAAGGCAAAAGATTGAAGATAAGCTCATCTCTCCAAGATTCACAAGAAGTGATCTTCAAGTTACGGATATCTTTACAAAACCAGGAACCGCCAAGCACATCCTCAAAAATTTGGGCAAGTTAGGTGTTATTAATATATACACACCTAACTTGAGGGGGAGTGTTGAAATGAAGCATAATGAAGCCTAGATAATCCTTACCAAGAAGTCAGAATTAATCTCCATGAATGTGCACATTGAAGCTTCCAAATTAATCCAATTCCTAGAGCCCATTTGCTTCCTCTCCTAAGGCCAAAGAAAGGGCCCTAATATCCATTGTGCTGGGCTCAAATGAGCCCAGCAAAGGAAAGCCCAAAGGAAAGACAACGGCGTTAGTTATTAAACTATGCCTCCCCAGCTCCCTAGCTTGTGCTAGCCGTTGGGGCAGCACTTGGGAGAGGGCATTGCCCTCTCCCCTCTTCATTCAATCTCTTCTCTTCTCCTTCTTCTATATATATGTCAATTAGGAGCTTTGTAAGGCATGAAAAAATGCCTCAATTTATTATGCATTCTCTTTGAAATTTCAATAAAAAGTCTTGAAGTTTTATTCATTTCTCTTTGCTTGCTCTCCTAGAAACTCAACACTACACTCCAAAGATCAAGCTTTTGAGGCTCTCAAAAGTTACTTCAAATACGTGAGCAATCTTTATGATGCCAGAATAAAGGTCCTAAGGACAGATCATGGAGGAGAACATACAAGTCACAATTTTGAGAATTTTTTGAGTGATCATAACATTATTCACCAAATGTCTTGTGTGTATACTCCCCAACAAAATGGGATAGCCGAACGAAAGAATAGACATATATTAGAAACCGCAAGAGCCATGATGATTCATGCAAATATCCCAAAGAAATTTTGGGATGAAGCAGTTAGAACGGCAGTCCACACCATAAACTTGATGCCCTCCGAAGTTTTGAAGGGATCATCACCTCTTGAACTTGTCCTAGGAAGGAAAACAAAAATCTCACACCTTAGAGTTTTTGGATGTGTATGCTTCATTCACATACCTTCTCATTTTAGAGATAAATTGGATCATAGAGGAAGAAAATGTATATTCTTAGGATATGCTTCATTTGAAAATGGATATAGATGCTATGATCCTACAACTAAGAAAACTTACACATCTAAGGATGTGATATTTTTGGAAAAGGAATTCTATTTTTCAGGAAAGGAAACTCATGAAGCACAAAGAGAAGAAAATCAAGAAAGTACATGGAATTTCCTAATTCCTTCATATCAAACTCCCTTGGTCGAAAGAGAGAATACCAATCAAGAGGCTGGTGAAGGATCTCAAAACAATCAAGAAGCATCTAGTCCTTCAGAAGAAGAACCCTCAAATGATTCAGGGGGAGATCAAAATTCAGAAGAGTCCGAGCCAAGCCACCAAGCATTCTTGAGTGGCATTGATAAAGAAAAGGAACCAAGATCTTTTGAGGAAGCAAAGGAGGATCCAAGATGGAGAGAAGCCATGAAGGAGGAACTAGATGCCCTTATTAAGAATGGAACTTGGAAGATCACCAATCTGCCCGCAAACAAAAGGGCCGTAGGGTGCAAATGGATATATAAGATCAAGCACAAAAGTGATGGCACAATCGATTGGTTCAAGGCAAGATTGGTAGCAAAGGGATTTACTCAAGCATATGGGGTGGACTACAAAGAAACATATGCACCAGTTGCAAAAATGAGCACAATTAGAGTCCTAATATCTTTGGCCATAAATCAAGGATGGAATATGTACCAAATGGATGTTGCAAATGCATTCCTTCAAGGCGATCTCGAGGAAGAAGTCTATATGAAATTACCTCAAGGGCTCCAGCACCGTGAAGGCAAGGTTTGTAGACTCCACAAAGCCATCTATGGACTCAAACAATCTCCTAGAGCATGGTATGCCAAAATAAGTCATGCTTTCCTTAGTTATGGATTTACAAAATGTATTAGTGATTCATCTCTTTTTGTTAGGAAGGATAGTGGAAAAATAACCATTGCTCTAGTCTATGTAGATGATATCATTATCACTGGGAATGACACACACCACATAGACTCTCTTAGAAGTTTCTTGAAATCTAAATTTGAAATTAAGGACTTAGGAAAGTTAAAATATTTCCTAGGAATTGAGCTAGCTTATTGTCCTAACGGGGTAGTTCTATCCCAAAGAAAATATACTCTTGAGTTGTTGCAGGAAACAGGGAAATTAGGAGCAAAACCAGCTTGTACACCAGTTGCCACCTCCAACTCTCTTGATGATGATGAGTCATATAAAGATATAGAACAATACCAAAGGCTTGTGGGGAGACTAATCTACTTGACGATTACAAGACCGGACATTGCTTATGCAGTAAGTAGGATTAGCCAACACATGCATGCTCCAAAAAGGCAACATTGGAGGGCTGCCGAAAGAGTGCTTCACTACCTTAAAGGATCTCCCAGCTTAGGAGTGTGGATGAAAAGAAATGGGAACACAGAAATTGAAGGTTATTGCGATGCTGATTGGGCGGGTGATAACTTGGATAGAAGATCTACTTCAGGCCATTGCATGTTCGTAGGTGGAAACTTAGTTGCATGGAAAAGTAAAAAACAAAAGGTGGTATCTAGGTCAAGTGCGGAAGCCGAATATAGAGCTATGGCAACAGCCGCAAGTGAAATCATATGGCTCAAAGCCTTGATGGAAGAGCTTGGATTTAAAGTTTCAACTCCAATCAAGCTTTATTGTGATAATCAATCGGCCATTCATATCGCATCAAATCCGGTCTTCCATGAAAGAACCAAACATATAGAGGTCGATTGCCATTTTATTAGGCAAAAGGTAGAAGAAAGAATTATTACCACTCCTCATATCAAAGGAAAAGATCAGCTCGCGGACATTTTCACTAAAGGAGGAACCGCAGTCCACCTTGAAGACATAATGCGCAAGTTGGGTACTATTGATATCTTCGCACCCAACTTGAGGGGGAGTGTTGAAATGAAGAACTCTTAGAGTATTCATCTAACCCTAAAAACCTTGTTTCTCCCCTTTGTCATTCAAGGCTCAAAGGAAGCCCAATTATAGATCTTGTAAGGAGGTAGATTTATGCCTCTTTTATGTCCAGAATGTATGGCTCTTTCCGCGGGTTTCGGGCTGGGCCCTTCGGGCCCAGCCCGGGCCAGCAAATGGGCCCGTTTCAGTCCTCCCAAAGGGGGCCCAATTGGGCCCCCATTTGCTCTTTGAAGGAGCCGTTGGAGACAGCCCCAACGGCTAGTAGGGGATGTTGAATTTCTAGGAGAGCAAGCAAAGAGAAATGAATAAAACTTCAAGACTTTTTATTGAAATTTCAAAGAGAATGCATAACAAATTGAGGCATTTTTTCATGCCTTACAAAGCTCCTAATTGACATATATATAGAAGAAGGAGAAGAGAAGAGATTGAATGAAGAGGGGAGAGGGCAATGCCCTCTCCCAAGTGCTGCCCCAACGGCTAGCACAAGCTAGCCGTTGGGGAGGCACCCAACGGCTAGTTTAATAACTAGCCCGTGGGGGCTGTGCCCCTTTGGGGCTTTCCTTTGCTGGGCTCATTTGAGCCCAGCACAATGGATATTAGGGCCCTTTCTTTGGCCTTAGGAGAGGAAGCAAATGGGCTCTAGGAATTGGATCAATTTGGAAGCTTCAATGTGCACATTCATGGAGATTAATTCTGACTTCTTGGTAAGGATTATCTAGGCTTCATTATGCTTCATTTCAACACTCCCCCTCAAGTTAGGTGTGTATATATTAATAACACCTAACTTGCCCAAATTTTTGAGGATGTGCTTGGCGGTTCCTGGTTTTGTAAAGATATCCGCAACTTGAAGATCACTTCTTGTGAATCTTGGAGAGATGAGCTTATCTTCAATCTTTTGCCTTATAAAGTGACAATCTACCTCAATATGCTTGGTTCTTTCATGAAATACCGGATTTGAGGCTATGTGAATTGCTGATTGATTGTCACAATAGAGTTGAATTGGAGTCGAGACAAAGAACCCTAATTCTTCTATTAGAGCCTTTAGCCACACGATCTCACTAGTAGCGGCTGCCATTGCTCTATACTCTGCTTCGGCACTTGATCTTGAGACTATACGTTGTTTTTTGCTTTTCCATGCTACTAGGTTCCCTCCAACAAACATGCAATAGCCGGTAGTAGATCTTCTATCCTCCGAATCCCCGGCCCAATCCGCATCACAATATCCTATGATTTGTGAGCTGCAATTGTTCTTCATGACAATTCCCATGCCGGGAGTGCCTTTTAGATAGTGCAAGATCCTTTCGGTGGCTCTCCAATGCTTCCATTTTGGCTTGTGCATATGTTGACTAACTTGCCCCACAGCAATTGAGATGTCAGGCCTTGTTATGGTGAGATAGATCAATTTCCCTACAAGCCTTTGATATCTTTGTTCATCCTCAAATTCTATGTCATCATCTTTGAGTCCACAAGCGGTGCTGATCGGACTACACGCGGGCTTGGCACCTAGCTTACCGGTTTCCTGCAAAAGATCAAGCACATACTTTCTTTGTGATAGAGCAAACCCATTTGGAGAATAGGCAAGCTCTATCCCTAGAAAGTACTTTAGTTTCCCTAAATCTTTAATATCAAACTTTGTTTGGAGAAATCTTCTAACTTGATTGATTAAGTCTAGATCATTTCCAGTTAGGATGATATCATCTACATATACTAAGACTATGATAAATTTATCTCCTAGTTTTTTAATAAAGAGGGATGAATCACTAGAGCATTTTTTAAAGTTATGATCAAGAAGTATAGAGCTGAGTTTAGCATACCAAGCTCTTGGAGATTGCTTGAGTCCATAGATGGCTTTCTTTAACTTGCAAACTTTGTTGTCTTGATGAGAAAAGCCCGGAGGAACCTCCATATATATTTCTTCTTCTAAGTCCCCTTGAAGGAAGGCATTTGCAACATCCATTTGAAATAAAGGTAAGGTGTAGTTGGCAGCAAGTGATAGAAGCACACGGATGGTATTCATTTTTGCCACGGGAGCATATGTTTCTTTGTAGTCCACTCCATACGCTTGAGTGAAACCTTTGGCAACTAGTCTTGCCTTGTATTTATCAAGACTTCCATCACTTTTGTGCTTAACTTTGTAAACCCACTTGCATCCTACAGCTCTTTTCCCTTTAGGTAGTGATGCTATTTCCCATGTTCCATTTTTCTCTAAAGCCTCCAATTCATCTTTCATAGCTTGTACCCATTGAGATTGATTTTTAGCTTCTTCAAACGATCTTGGTTCTTCATGAAGATCTATGTTTCGAATGAATCTTTGATGGCTGCAAGAAGTGTTAGCAATTGAATAATATTCGGAAATAGGATGAGAGGTTACTTTAGAGTTATAAAAAACTCTTTTGTTGATCCATTCAGAAGGAGGAAGCCTAAGCCTTGTAGATCGACGAAGAGGAGGAGGTGGGTCATCCATGAATTGTTCTTCTTCGTCTATGGGCAGCTCTTGTTCCAAATCATCTCCCCTTTGTTCTTGAATGATTTCTTGATCAGAATGAGATGGTGAGGGATCCTCTTGAGTTGGTTCCTCATGATCATTCGGAGCCGGTTCTTGCTGAATGTTTGGGTGATTGATTGTTGGTAGAAAAATGCTCCATGGATCTTGAGCATCTCCTTTTCCAGCTTGGTCTAGGTCTTCCTTATCTGAAAAATAAAGTTCTCTTTCTACAAATATCACATCCTTGGATGTGTATAGCTTCTTGGTTAGTGGATCATAACATTTATACCCTTTTTCAAAAGTTGAATATCCTAAGAACACACATTTTCTCCCCCTTTCTTCTAACTTATTTCTGAAATTTTCAGGTACATGAACATAGCATAAGCATCCAAAAACTCTAAGATGGGAGATATTGGGTTTCCTTCCTAGTAGTAGCTCTAATGGAGATTTTCCTCCTAGAACTTGAGTGGGCATAAGATTAATGAGATGGGCAGCGGTTTTTATTGCCTCACTCCAAAACCTTTTAGGCATATTAGAGTGGATCATCATTGCCCTAGCTGTTTCTAATAAGTGCCTATTTTTCCTTTCGGCCACTCCATTTTGTTGTGGAGTGTACACACATGATTTTTGATGCATGATCTCTTTTTCATCTAAGAAGGATTCAAATGCATGACTAGTATATTCTCCCCCATGGTCAGACCTTATGATTTTAATGTTGGCATTAAATTGTTTGGTTACATATCTATAATAGCTTTTAAAGGCTTCAAGAACCTCAGATTTGGTCACCAATAGATATACCCAAGTATATCTAGTTTTGTGATCAATAAATGTCACAAAATATTTAAAGCCATTATGAGACATTAGAGGTGAGGTCCAAACATCAGAATGAACAAGTTCAAATGCATTTTCATATATAGTTTTTGAAATGGGATAATACACTCTAGTTTGTTTTCCAAGAACACATGCTTTGCAATGCCTATTTTCTACTTCTAGATTTGGAAATAGGCGTTTCAAAGCTAAGTCCCCAAGGTGACCTAAACGAGCATGCCATAATGAATGCATTTGACTTTGGACAGCAAAAGCTTGGTTTTCTTGATCCAAGTAGTATAAGTTGTGTCTCCTAGACCCCTTGCCAATCAAGTGATTCGTTTTGAGATCCTGAAAAACAACTTCATTAGGATCAAATGTAACTTTGCAATTTTGTTCTTTTGTTATCTTTCCAATGGATAGAAGATTAGAATTAAACTTAGGCACATATAGAGCTTTAGTTTTCTTGCCAAGTAACTCAATTTCACCTAGATGATCAACTCTCAATTTTTCACCATTAGCTACTTTGACAATCCTAGAATCAGTGAGAGGAATAAGCCTTTTTTATTTTGCTTTTATCCTTTACCATATGATTATCACAACCAGAGTCAATAAGCCATGAAGGAGATGTGTTTAGAAGATTACCAGAATGTGAAGCAATCTGTCCAATGAGCTTTTTCATCTCCCTTTGCATTTCCTCCATTTTGTTTTCAAGGACGGCAACTTGAGAAACATGCTGGACATTTGCCATTTGATCTCCTTCCCTTTTGTTGAACTTTGGCCGTAAATGGGGATGAAGATGCCAGCATTTTTCCCTTTTATGGCCAGGTTTCTTACAATGGGAACAAACATCTCTCTTGGTGAAATTTTGAGCTTTGTTGGCTGGATGTTCTTCTTGGATTGATTTGAATGCTTGAGCTTCAGATTTGAGTTTAGTTGAATCCTCAAGCCTCATACTTGTTTCAGCTCTTTGAACCATGAATTGCACCTCTTGGAATGAAGGAAATATCTTCATTCTTAATATTTCTTGGCGAATGGGAGCAAATTCTTCTCCAAGACCCATAAGAAGACCAAAGGTCATGTCTTCATCAGTTCTTTGAAGGAGAACTTTAAGATTTGAAGTAGGAGGCCTCAAGAGATTGAGTTCATTCCAAAGATCCCTATATTCCCCAAAGAATTCGGGTAGGGTTTTACCTCCTTTTTGAACTTTGAAGATCTTCCTTTTTAATTCGAATATTCTGCCCGTATTTGTTTCTTGCCCATATAGAGAGTGCATTTGATCCCACAAAGCCTTAGCATTTGGAATGCAAGTGACCATTGCCTTGTGGGTTTTGTCAAGAGACATTTGTAGGAGAACCACCACTTGATCATCTCTTTTCTTCCATATTTTGAATGAAGGATCAGCATCATCAAGAGGTTCTTCAAATATATGATTTTCAAGGTTGAAGAAATTTAAGGACCTCTTGATGGTGTCTTGCCAAGCATTGTAGTTTGATGAATCCAAAAGAATGGATGTGAACATTGAAGTGCTAATTTGTGGTGGTGGATCTCCAAGAATGGAGGAGGAAGGGATATTGGCCTGCTCTGATACCATGTTGAATTTCTAGGAGAGCAAGCAAAGAGAAATGAATAAAACTTCAAGACTTTTTATTGAAATTTCAAAGAGAATGCATAACAAATTGAGGCATTTTTTCATGCCTTACAAAGCTCCTAATTGACATATATATAGAAGAAGGAGAAGAGAAGAGATTGAATGAAGAGGGGAGAGGGCAATGCGCTCTCCCAAGTGCTGCCCCAACGGCTAGCACAAGCTAGCCGTTGGGGAGGCACCCAACGGCTAGTTTAATAACTAGCCGTTGGGGCCCCTTTTGGCCCCTTTGGGGCTTTCCTTTGCTGGGCTCATTTGAGCCCAGCACAATGGATATTAGGGCCCTTTCTTTGGCCTTAGGAGAGGAAGCAAATGGGCTCTAGGAATTGGATCAATTTGGAAGCTTCAATGTGCACATTCATGGAGATTAATTCTGACTTCTTGGTAAGGATTATCTAGGCTTCATTATGCTTCATTTCAACAGTGGAGAGGGCACAATGCCCTCTCCATTCTCTCTTTTTTTCTCCACTTTGCGCATTCTCTTTTTCCTCTATAAATAGGGGCTGAAGTTCCCCTTGTAAAGTATGAAGAAATATTCTCAAGTTGTGTACAAATTCTCTCAAAAACATCAATGAAATTCTGAATTGTATTTTCATAATACTTAGCACATTAGATTTTGCAAGTCAACACAAAGAGAACCATCCAAGGGCAATTAGTTGGGCCCTAATTGGCCCAGCCCAGCCCTCTCAAAGAGGGGCCCCAAATGCCCCCAAACGGCTAGTAAAGATCTAGCCATTGGGAGGCTGCCCAACGGCTAGTTCTCACTAGCCGTTGGGGGCCAACGACTAGGAGAGGGCATTGCCCTCTCCTCTCTCTATTTTTCTCCTCTCTTAACTCCTCTTGCCTTCTTCTATAAATATGGTAGGTGGTTGCTTTTAATGGGTATGAAAAATGCCTTCAAACTCTTGTATTTCTCTTCAAATTATCAATAAAATACTTGAGGTTTTTATTCATTGTTCTATGCTTGCTGATTTAGAAAATCAACATGGTATCAGAGCAGGCTTCAATACCTTCTTCATCCGGTCTTGGTGACCCACCACCTCAAATCAGCACTTCAATGTTTACTTCCATTCTTTTGGATTCATCAAACTACAATTCATGGCAAGACACCATCAAGAGGTCTCTAAACTTCTTCAACCTCGAAAATCACATATTTGAAGATCCTCTTGATGATGCTGATCCATCCTTCAAAGCATGGAAAAAGAGAGACGATCAAGTGGTGGTGCTCTTACAAATGTCTCTCGATAAGGCTCACAAAGCAATGGTCACTTGCATTCCAAATGCTAAAACTTTGTGGGATCAAATGCATTCACTCTATGCTCAAGAAACCAACACGAGCAGAATTTTTTAGCTAAAGAAGAAAATCTTCAACATTCAAAAAGGAGGAAAGACCCTACCCGAATTCTTTGGGGAATATAGGGATCTTTGGAATGAGCTTAATGTTTTGAGACCTCCAACCTCAAATCTCAAAACTCTTCTTCAAAGGAATGATGAAGACATGACTTTTGGTCTTCTAATGGGACTAGGAGAAGAATTTGCTTCTATTCGTCAAGAAATTCTTAGAATGAAGCTATTTCCTTCATTCCAAGAAGTCCAATTCATGGTTCAAAGAACTGAAACTAGCATGAAGCTTGAGGAATCATCCAAACCCAAAATCGAAGCTCAAGCTTTCAAATCTGTCCAAGAAGAGTTTCCGGCCAATAAAGTTCAGAATTTTGGCAAAAGAGACTTTTGTTTTCATTGCAAGAAACCTGGCCATAGGAAAGACAAATGTTGGCATCTCCATCCTCATTTACGGCCTAAAAGCAACAAAAGAGAAGGAGAATCAATGGCAAGTGCTCAAAACGTCTCCCAAGTTGCTGCCCTTGAAAATAAAATGGAGGAAATGCAAAAGGAGATGAAAAGGCTTATTGGACAGATTACTCTCCATTCTGGTAACCTCCTAAACTCATCTAATTCTAGTCCATGGCTTATTGATTCCGGTTGTGACAATCATATGGTCAAAGATAAAAGCAAAGTTAAAAGATTTATTCCACTTACTGATCATAAAATTGTCAAAATTGCTAATGGTGATAAATTAAAAATTGATCATTTAGGAGAAATTGAATTACTTGGCATGAAAACTAAAGCTTTGTATGTACCCAAATTTGATTCTAACCTTCTGTCCATTGGAAAAATAACTAAAGAACAAAATTGCAAAGCTACATTTGATCCTAATAAAGTTATTTTTGAGGACCTCAAAACGAATCTCTTGATTGGCAAGGGGTCTAGGAGGCACAATCTATACTACTTGGATCAAGAAAACCAAGCTTTTGCTGCCCAAAGTCAAATGCATTCTTTATGGCATGCTCGCCTAGGTCATCTTGGAGACTTAGCTTTGAAACGCCTATTTCCAAAAGGCACACCCGGCATATGCACTTAGCTTTGAAACGCCTATACTACAAGGCCCGATATCTCATTTGCTGTGGGGCAAGTTAGCCAACATATGCACAAACCAAAATGGAAGCATTGGAGAGCCATCGAACGGATTCTTCACTACCTAAAAGGCACACCCGGCATGGGAATTGTCATGAGGAACAATTGCAGTTCTCAAATCATAGGGTATTGTGATACGGATTGGGCCGGGGATTCAGAAGATAGAAGATCAACTACTGGCTATTACATATTTGTTGGAGGGAACCTAGTAGCTTGGAAAAGCAAAAAACAACATGTAGTCTCAAGATCAAGTGCCGAAGCGGAGAATAGAGCAATGGCAGCCGCTACTAGTGAGATCGTGTGACTAAAGGCTCTAATAGAAGAATTAGGGTTCTTTGTCTCAACTCCAATTCAACTCCATTGTGACAATCAATCGGCAATTCACATTGCCTCAAACCCGGTCTTTCATGAAAGAACAAAGCATATTGAGGTAGATTGCCACTTTGTGAGGCAAAAGATTGAAGATAGGCTCATCTCTCCAAGTTTCACAAGGAGTGATCACCAATTAGCCGACATCTTCACCAAGCCGGGAACCGCCAATCACATACAAAGGAATATGGGCAAGTTGGGTGTCATAGATATATACACACCCAACTTGAGGGGGAGTGTTAAAATGAAGCATAACTAAGCCCTTTAGCTCTTCCTCCAAATTGCTCTAATTAGAAGTCTTAAATGAGCTCCTAAAAAGGTTCATTGTTTGAGTCTCTTTTCAAGCCATCTTAAAGCCCAAAGAGAACCATCCAAGGGCAATTAGCTGGGCCCTAATTGGCCCAGCCCAGCCCTCTCAAAGAAGGGCCCCAAACGCCCCCAAACGGCTAGTAAAGATCTAGCCGTTGGGAGGCTGCCCAACGGCTAGTTCTCACTAGCCGTTGGGGGCCAACGACTAGGAGAGGGCATTGCCCTCTCCTCTCTCTATTTTTCTCCTCTCTTAACTCCTCTTGCCTTCTTCTATAAATATGGTAGGTGGTTGCTTTTAATGGGTATGAAAAATGCCTTCAAACTCTTGTATTTTCTCTTCAAATTATCAATAAAATACTTGAGGTTTTTATTCATTGTTCTATGCTTGCTCATTTAGAAAATCAACATCATCTACATATACTAAGACTATGATGAATTTATCTCCGAATTTCTTAATAAAAAGAGATGAGTCACTAGAGCATTTCTTAAAGTTATGATCAAGAAGTGTAGAGCTGAGTTTAGCATACCAAGCTCTTGGAGATTGCTTGAGTCCATAGATAGCTTTCTTTAATTTGCAAACTTTGTTGTCTTGATGAGAAAAGCCCGGAGGAACTTCCATGTATACTTCTTCTTCTAAGTCCCCTTGAAGAAAGGCATTTGCAACATCCATTTGAAATAAAGGTAAGGAATAGTTAGCAGCAAGGGATAAGAGCACACGAATGGTATTCATTTTTGCCACGGGAGCATATGTTTCCTTGTAGTCCACTCCATAGGCTTGAGTGAAACCTTTGGCAACTAGTCTTGCCTTGTATTTATCGAGACTTCCATCACTTTTGTGCTTGATTTTGTAAACTCATTTGCATCCTACAGCTCTTTTCCCTTTTGGAAGTGATGCTATTTCCCATGTTCCATTTTTAGCTAAAGCTTCCAACTCATCCTTCATAGCTTGCACCCACTGCGGTTGGTTTTTAGCTTCTTCAAAAGATCTTGGTTCTTCATGAAGATCTATGTTCTGAATGAATCTTTGATGGCTGCAAGATGTATTAGCAACTGAATAATATTTTGAAATAGGATGAGAGGTTACTTTAGAGTTGTAAAAAACTCTTTTGTTGATCTATTCGGAGGGAGGAAGCCTAAACCTTGTTGATCTTCGAAGAGTAAGAGGCTGTTCATGTATAACTTGTTCTTCTTGCTCTAGAACCGGTTCTTGGTCCGAATCATCATCCCTTTGTTCTTGAGTTCTTTCATGATCCGAATGAGAAGGTGAAGAGTCTTCTTGAACCAGTACTTCGTGATCATTTGGGGCAGATTCTGTTGAAATGAAGCATAATCAAGCCACCCTAGACATGCCTTGTTAAGAAGTCAAAATCAGTCTCCATGAATGTGCAAATTGGATCTTCCAAATGATCCAATTCCTAGAGCCCAATTGTTCCCATGCCTAAGGCCCAAAGAGAGGGTCCTAATGATCTTTGAGCTGGGCTCAAATGAGCCCAGCAAAGGGTGGCCCCAAGAGGGGCAAAGAGCCCCAACGGCTAGTTGTGAAACTAGCCGTTGGGAGCTCCCCCAACGGCTAGCTTGTGCTAGCCGTTGGGGCAGCACTAAGGAGAGGGCAATGCCCTCTCCTCCCTCCATTGTATCTCTCTTCCTCTCTCTTTTCTATATATAGGGCAAGATGGATCATTGAAAGGGCATGAAAAAATGCCTCAATTTGTTATGTACTCTCTTTGAAATTTCAATAAAAGTCTTAAAGTTCTTATTCATTTCTCTTAGCTTGCTCTCTTAGAAATTCAACATGGTATCAGAGCAGGCCAATATTCCTTCTTCTTCCGGCCTTGGAGATCCACCACCACAAATTAGCACTTCAATGTTCACAACCATTCTTTTGGATTCTTCAAATTACAATGCTTGGCAAGACACCATCAAGAGGTCCTTAAAGTTCTTCAATCTCGAAAATCATATATTTGAAGAACCTCTTGATGATACTGATCCTTCATTCAAAATATGGAAGAAAAGAGATGATCAAGTGGTGGTTCTTCTACAAATGTCTCTTGACAAAACCCACAAAGCAATGGTCACTTGCATTCCAAATGCTAAGGCTTTGTGGGATCAAATGCACTCTCTATATGGGCAAGAAACAAACACGGGCAGAATATTCGAATTGAAAAAGAAGATCTTCAAGGTTCAAAAAGGAGGTAAAACCCTACCCGAATTCTTTGGGGAATATAGGGATCTTTGGAATGAACTCAATCTCTTGAGGCCTCCTACTTCAAATCTTAAAATCCTCCTTCAAAGAACTGATGAAGACATGACCTTTGGTCTTCTTATGGGTCTTGGAGAAGAGTTTGCTCCTATTCGTCAAGAAATTCTGAGAATGAAGATATTTCCTTCATTCCAAGAAGTGCAATTCATGGTTCAAAGAGCTGAAACGAGTATGAGGCTTGAGGATTCAACTAAACTCAAATCTGAATCTCAAGCATTCAAATCCGTCCAGGATGAATATCCAGCCAACAAAGCTCAAAACTTCACCAAGAGAGATGTTTGTTCCCATTGCAAGAAACCAGGCCATAAGAAGGAAAAATGCTGGCATCTTCATCCCCATTTACGGCCAAAATTCAACAAAAGGGAAGGAGATCAAATGGCAAATGTCCAGCATGTTTCTCAAGTTGCTGTCCTTGAAAACAAAATGGAGGAAATGCAAAGGGAGATGAAAAGCTCATTGGATAGATTGCTTTGCATTCTGGTAATTCTCTAAACACATCTCCATCATGGCTTATTGATTCTGGTTGTGATAATCATATGGTGAAAGATAAAAGCAAAATCAAAAAACTTATTCCTCTCACTGATTCTAGGATTGTCAAGGTGGCTAATGGTGAGAAATTGAGAGTTGATCATCTAGGTGAAATTGAGTTACTTGGCAAGAAAACTAAAGCTCTATATGTGCCTAAATTCAATTCTAATCTTTTATCTATTGGAAAGATAACTAAAGAACAAAATTGCAAAGTTACATTTGATCCTAATGAAGTTATTTTTCAGGATCTCAAAACGAATCACTTGATTGGCAAGGGGTCTAGGAGACACAACTTATACTACTTGGATCAAGAAAACCAAGCTTTTGCTGCCCAAAGTCAAATGCATTCATTATGGCATGCTCGCCTAGGTCATCTTGGGGACTTAGCTTTGAAACGCCTATTTCCAAATATAGAAGTAGAAAATAGGCATTGCAAAGCATGTGTTCTTGGAAAACAAACTAGAGTGTATTATCCCATTTCAAAAACTATATATGAAAATGCATTTGAACTTGTTCATTCTGATGTTTGGACCTCACCTATAACATCTCATAATGGCTTTAAATACTTTGTGACATTTATTGATCACAAAACTAGATATACTTGGGTATACCTATTGGTAACCAAATCTGAGGTTTTTGAAGCCCTTAAAAGCTATTATAAATATGTAACCAAACAATTTAATGCCAACATTAAAATCATAAGGTCTGATCATGGGGGGGAGTATACTAGTCATGCATTTGAAACTTTCTTAGATGAAAAAGGGATCATGCATCAAAAATCATGTGTATACACTCCACAACAAAATGGGGTGGCCGAAAGGAAAAATAGGCACTTACTAGAAACAGCTAGGGCTATGATAATCCACTCTAATGTGCCTAAGAAGTTTTGGAGTGAGGCAATAAAAACCGCTGCTCATCTCATTAATCTTATGCCCACTCAAGTTCTAGGGGGAAAATCTCCATTAGAACTACTTTTAGGAAGGAAACCCAATATCTCTCATCTTAGAATTTTTGGATGCTTATGCTATGTTCATGTTCCTGAAAATTTCAGAAACAAATTAGAAGAAAGGGGGAGAAAATGTGTGTTCTTAGGATACTCAACATTTGAAAAGGGGTATAAATGTTATGATCCACTAACTAAGAAACTACACACATCCAAAGATGTGATATTTGTAGAAAGAGAATTCTATTTTTCAGGAAAGGAAGATCTAGACCAAGCTGAAAAAGGAGATACTCAAGATCCATGGAGCATTGTACTACCAACTATCAATCACCCAAACATTGAACAAGAACCAGCTCCGAATGATCATGAAGAACCAACTCAAGAAGATCCTTCCCCATCTCATTCTGATCAAGAAATCATTCAAGAACAAGGGGAGATGATTCGGAGCAAGAGTTGGCCATAGATCAAGAAGAACGAATTATAGATGAACCACCTCCTCCTCTTCGTAGATCGACAAGGCTTAGGCTTCCTCCTTCTGAATGGATCAACAAAAGAGTTTTCTATAACTCTAAAGTAACCTCTCATCCTATTTCCAAATATTATTCAATTGCTAACACTTCTTGCAGCCATCAAAGATTTATTCGAAACATAGATCTTCATGAAGAACCAAGATCCTTTGAAGAAGCTAAGAACCAACCTCAGTGGGTACAAGCTATGAAAGATGAGTTGGAAGCCTTAGAGAAAAATGGAACATGGGAAATAACATCACTTCCTAAAGGGAAAAGAGCTGTAGGATGCAAATGGGTGTTCAAGATTAAGCACAAAAGTGATGGAAGTCTTGATAAATACAAGGCAAGACTAGTTGCCAAAGGATTCACTCAAGCTTATGGAGTGGACTACAAGGAAACATATGCTCCTGTGGCAAAAATGAATACCATCCGAGTGCTTCTTTCTCTTGCTGCCAACTACACCTTACCTTTATTTCAAATGGACGTTGCAAATGCCTTTCTACAAGGGGACTTAGAAGAAGAAATATATATGGAGGTTCCTCCGGGCTTTTCTTATCAAGACAACAAAGTTTGCAAATTAAAGAAAGCTATCTATGGTCTCAAGCAATCTCCAAGAGCTTGGTATGCTAAACTCAGCTCTACACTTCTTGATCATAACTTTAAAAAATGCACTAGTGATTCATCTCTCTTTATTAAAAAACTAAGAGATAAATTCATCATAGTCTTAGTATATGTAGATGATATTATCTTAACTGGAAATGATTTAGACTTGATCAACCAAGTTAGGAAATTTCTCCAAACAAAGTTTGATATTAAGGATTTAGGGAAACTAAAGTACTTTCTAGGGATAGAGCTTACCTATTCTCCAAATGGGTTTGCTCTATCACAAAGAAAGTATGTGCTTGATCTTTTGCAGGAAACCGGCAAGCTAGGTGCCAAACCCGCATGTAGTCCGATCAGCACCTCTTGTGGCCTCAAAGATGATGACATAGAGTTTGAGGACGAACAAAGATATCAAAGGCTTGTAGGGAAATTAATCTATCTCACCATAACAAGGCCTGACATCTCATTTGCTGTGGGACAAGTTAGCCAACATATGCACAAGCCAAAATGGAAGCATTGGAGAGCCACCGAAAGGATTCTTCACTATCTAAAAGGCACTCCCGGCATGGGAATTGTCATGAAGAACAATTGCAGCTCACAAATCAAAGGGTATTGTGATGCGGATTGGGCCGGGGATTCGGAAGATAGAAGATCAACTACTGGTTATTGCATGTTTGTTGGAGGGAACCTAGTAGCATGGAAAAGCAAAAAACAACATGTAGTCTCAAGATCAAGTGCCGAAGCAGAGTATAGAGCAATGGCAGCCGCTACTAGTGAGATCGTGTGGCTAAAGGCTCTAATAGAAGAATTAGGGTTCTTTGTCTCTACTCCAATCCAACTCCATTGTGACAATCAATCAGCAATTCACATAGCCTCAAATCCGGTCTTTCATGAAAGAACAAAGCATATTGAGGTAGATTGCCACTTTGTAAGGCAAAAGATTGAAGATAAGCTCATTTCACCAAGTTTCACAAGGAGTGATCTACAAGTTGCGGATATCTTCACAAAACCGGGAACTGCCAATCACATCCTCAAAAACTTGGGCAAGTTAGGTGTTTTTAATATATACACACCTAACTTGAGGGGGAGTGTTGAAATGAAGCATAATCAAGCCACCCTAGACATGCCTTGTTAAGAAGTCAAAATCAGTCTCCATGAATGTGCAAATTGGATCTTCCAAATGATCCAATTCCTAGAGCCCAATTGTTCCCATGCCTAAGGCCCAAAGAGAGGGTCCTAATGATCTTTGAGCTGGGCTCAAATGAGCCCAGCAAAGGGTGGCCCCAAGAGGGGCAAAGAGCCCCAACGGCTAGTTGTGAAACTAGTCGTTGGGAGCTCCCCCAAAGGCTAGCTTGTGCTAGCCGTTGGGGCAGCACTAAGGAGAGGGCAATGCCCTCTCCTCCCTCCATTGTATCTCTCTTCCTCTCTCTTTTCTATATATAGGGCAAGATGGATCATTGAAAGGGCATGAAAAAATGCCTCAATTTGTTATGTACTCTCTTTGAAATTTCAATAAAAGTCTTAAAGTTCTTATTCATTTCTCTTAGCTTGCTCTCTTAGAAATTCAACAGATTCTTCATGAATATTTGGATGGGAAGAATTATTGATGGAAGGGAGAATGATGTTCCATAGATCTTGAGTTCCTTCCTTCTCAACTTGATCTTGATCATCCTTTTCTGAAAAATAAGGTTCTTTTTCTACAAATATCACATCCTTGGATGTGTATAACTTTTTGGTTAGTGGATCATAACATTTATAACCTTTCTCAAATGTTGAGTATCCTAAAAATACACATTTTCTTCCTCTTTCTTCTAGTTTGTTTCTGAAATTTTCAGGAATATGCACATAACAAGTGCACCCAAAAACTCTAAGGTGAGAGATGTTGGGTTTCCTTCCTAGGAGTAGTTCTAAAGGAGATTTTCCTCCTAGAACTTGAGTGGGCATAAGGTTAATAAGATGGGCAGAAGTTTTTATTGCCTCACTCCAAAAGTTTTTGGGTACATTAGAATGAAACATCATAGCTCTAGCCGTTTCTAATAAGTGCCTATTTTTCCTTTCGGCAACTCCATTTTGTTGTGGAGTGTAGACACACGATTTCTGGTGTATGATCCCCTTTTCATTTAAGAAACTTTCAAATGCATGACTAGTATACTCCCCCCCATGGTCAGACCTAATGATTTTAATGTTGGCATTGAATTGTTTGGTTACATATCTATAATAGCTCTTGAGGGCTTCAAAAACCTCAGATTTGGTTATCAATAGGTAAACCCAAGTGTATCTAGTTTTGTGATCAATAAATGTTACAAAGTATTTAAAACCATTATGAGATACTATGGGTGAGGTCCAAACATCAGAATGAATAAGTTCAAATGCATTCTCATATATAGTATTTGAAATGAGATAATACACTCTAGTTTGTTTTCCAAGAACACAAGCTTTGCAATGCCTATTTTCTACTTCTAGATTTGGAAATAGGCGTTTCAAAGCTAAGTCTCCAAGATGACCTAGACGAGCATGCCATAAAGAATGCATTTGACTTTGGGCAGCAAAAGCTTGGTTTTCTTGATCCAAGTAGTATAGATTGTGCCTCCTAGACCCCTTGCCAATCAAGAGATTCATTTTGAGGTCCTGAAAAATAACTTTATTAGGATCAAATGTAGCTTTGCAATTTTGTTCTTTAGTTATTTTTCCAATGGATAGAAGGTTAGAATCAAATTTGGGTACATACAAAGCTTTAGTTTTCATGCCAAGTAATTCAATTTCTCCTAAATGATCAATTTTTAATTTATCACCATTAGCAATTTTGACAATTTTATGATCAGTAAGTGGAATAAATCTTTTAACTTTGCTTTTATCTTTGACCATATGATTGTCACAACCGGAATCAATAAGCCATGGACTAGAATTAGATGAGTTTAGGAGGTTACCAGAATGGAGAGTAATCTGTCCAATAAGCCTTTTCATCTCCTTTTGCATTTCCTCCATTTTATTTTTAAGGGCAGCAACTTGGGAGACGTTTTGAGCACTTGCCATTGAATCTCCTTCTCTTTTGTTGCTTTTAGGCCGTAAATGAGGATGTAGATGCCAACATTTTTCTTTCCTATGGCCTGGTTTCTTGCAATGAAAACAAAAGTCTCTTTTGCCAAAATTCTGGACTTTATTGGCCGGAAACTCTTCTTGGACAGATTTGAATGCTTGAGCTTTGATTTTGTGTTTGGATGATTCCTCAAGCTTCATGCTAGTTTCAGTTCTTTGAACCATGAATTGGACTTCTTGGAATGAAGGAAATAGCTTCATTCTGAGAATTTCTTGACGAATAGAAGCAAATTCTTCTCCTAGTCCCATTAGAAGACCAAAAGTCATGTCTTCATCATTCCTTTGAAGAAGAGTTTTGAGATTTGAGGTTGGAGGTCTCAAAACATTAAGCTCATTCCAAAGATCCCTATATTCCCCAAAGAATTCGGGTAGGGTCTTTCCTCCTTTTTGAATGTTGAAGATTTTCTTCTTTAGCTCAAAAATTCTGCCCGTGTTGGTTTCTTGAGCATAGAGAGCATGCATTTGATCCCACAAAGTTTTAGCATTTGGAATGCAAGTGACCATTGCTTTGTGAGCCTTATCGAGAGACATTTGTAAGAGCACCACCACTTGATCGTCTCTCTTTTTCCATGCTTTAAAGGATGGATCAGCATCATCAAGAGGATCTTCAAATATGTGATTTTCAAGGTTGAAGAAGTTTAGAGACCTCTTGATGGTGTCTTGCCATGAATTGTAATTTGATGAATCCAAAAGGATGGAAGTAAACATTGAAGTGCCGATTTGAGGTGGTGGATCACCAAGACCGGATGAAGAAGGTATTGAAGCCTGCTCTGATACCATGTTGAATTTCTAAATGAGCAAGCAAAGAATAATGAGTAAAAACCTCAAGAACTTTATTGATAATTTGAAGAGAAAATACAAGAGGTTGTATACAGTTTTTCATGCCCATTAAAAGCAACTAACTACTCTATTTATAGAGGAAGGCAAGAAGCATTTAAGAGAGGAGAAAATAAGAGAGAGGAGAGGGCAATGCCCTCTCCTAGTCGTTGGTCCCCAACGGCTAGTGAGAACTAGCCGTTTTGCAGCCTCCCAACGGCTAGTTCTTTACTAGCCGTTTGGGGGGTTGGCAGCCCTCTTTGAGAGGGTTGGGCTGGGCCAATTTGGCCCCAGCTGATTACCCTTGGAGGCCCGTCTTTTGGGCTTTAAGATGGCTTGTAAAGAGGCTCAAATAATGACCCCTTTTAGGAGCTCATTTAAGACTTCTAATTAGGGTATTTTGAAGGAAGAGCTAGAGGGCTTAATTATGCTTCATTTCAACAGATCCCTCACTATCTCATTCTGATCAAGAAACCATTCAAGAACAAGGGGGAGATGATTCGGAGCAAGAGCTGGCCATAGAACAAGAGGAACAAATCATAGATGAACCACCTCCTCCTCTTCGTAGATCAACAAGGCTTAGGCTTCCTCTTGTTGAAAGATCAAAGTAAGAACACAAGAGATCTTTGAAATAAAATTCTGAATTTTATTGATAATGAGAGCAAATAACATTCATAGCTTTGAACTTTTGTTCATGCCTTTGCTTGAATACATAAGAGCCTATTTATAGAAGAAGAAGAGGGAGAGAATTAGAGAGCAAATGAGAGAACAAGAGAGGGGTTAAGAACCCTCTCTACTAGCCGTTGGAGGCTGTCTCCAACGGCTAGGATTACTAGCCGTTGGACAGCCTCCAATGGCTAGATTTGCCTAGCCGTTGGGCCCCAATTGCGCCCCCTTTGCTGGGCTAGAAAAGGCCCCTTTTGCTGGCCCGGGCTAGGCCAAATTAAGGCTTCATCCTTGAGACAAAACCCATAAAGAATTCATGACCTATTTGGCTCCAAAGGACAAGAACTTGCTGGACTCTTGGGAAGACCTTTTTGAGATGTGATGATAGGTTGATTAATTCTTCTTTTCAACACCTCCCTCTGAATGGATCAACAAAAGAGTCTTCTATAACTCTAAAGTAACTTCTCATCCCATTTCCAAATATTATTCAATTGCTAATACTTCTTGCAGCCATCAAAGATTCATTCGGAACATAGATCTTCATGAAGAGCCAAGATCTTTTGAAGAAGCTAAAAACCAACCTCAGTGGGTGCAGGCTATGAAGGATGAGTTGGAAGCTTTAGCAAAAAATGGAACATGGGAAATAACATCACTTTCAAAAGGGAAAAAAGCTGTAGGGTGCAAGTGGGTCTACAAAATCAAGCACAAAAGTGATGGAAGTCTTGACAAATACAAGGCAAGATTAGTTGCCAAGGGTTTTACTCAAGCTTATGGAGTGGACTACAAGGAAACATTTGCTCCCGTGGCAAAAATGAATACCATTCGTGTGCTCTTATCCCTTGCTGCCAACTACTCTCTACTTCTATTTCAAATGGATGTTGCACATGCCTTTCTTCAAGGGGACTTAGAAGAAGAGGTGTATATGGAGGTTCCTCCGGGTTTCTCTCATCAAGACAACAAAGTTTGCAAATTAAAGAAAACTATCTATGGACTCAAACAATCACCAAGAGCTTGTTATGCCAAACTTAGTTCTACTCTTCTTGATCATGACTTTAAGAAATGCACTAGTGACTCATCTCTTTTTGTTAAAAAACTAAAAGATAAATTTATTATAGTCCTAGTATATGTAGATGATATAATCATAATCGGAAATGACTTGAACTTAATTAATCAAGTTAGGAAATTTCTCCAAACGAAGTTTGAGATTGAGGACTTAGGGAAACCAAAGTACTTTCTAGGGATAAAACTTGCCTATTATCCAAATAGGTTTGTTCTATCACAAAGAAAGTATGTGCTTGATCTTTTGTAGGAAACCAGAAAGTTAGGTGCCAAGCCCGCATGTAGTCCGATCAGCACTTCTTGTGGCCTTAAAGATGATGATGAAGAGTTTGAGGATGAACAAAGATACCAAAGGCTTGTAGGGAGACTAATCTATCTCACCATAACAAGGCCCGATATCTCCTTTGCTGTGGGACAAGTTAGCCATCATATGCACAAGCCAAAAAGGAAGCATTGGAGAGCCACCGAAAGAATACTTCACTACCTAAAGGGCACACCCGGCATGGGAATTTGGATGAAGAAAAATTGCAGCTCACAAATCATAGGGTATTGTGATGCGGATTGGGCCGGAGATTCTGAAGATAGAAGATCAACTATGGGATATTGCATGTTTGTTGGAGGAAATCTAGTTGCTTGGAAAAGCAAAAAATAACATGTGGTATCAAGATCAAGTGTTGAAGCGGAGTATAGAGCAATGGCAGCCACAACAAGTGAAATAGTTTGGTTAAGGGATCTAATTGAAGAGCTAAGGTTCATAGTTCCAACTCCAATTCAACTCTAATGTGACAACCAATCGGCAATTCACATAGCCTCAAATCTGGTGTTTCATGAAAGAACAAAACATATTGAGGTAGATTGTCACTTTGTGAGACAAAAGATTGAAGACAAGCTCATCATTCCTAGCTTTACAAGAAGTGATCTTCAAGTTGCCGACATCTTTACAAAACCGGGAACCGCCAATCACATTCACAAGAATATGGGCAAGTTAGGTGTTATAGACATATACACACCCAACTTGAGGGGGAGTGTTGAAATGAAGCACAATTAGGGCATATGGTTGTCCCAATCTAGTAAACTTTGTGCTCCTAGAATAAGACCCAAATGTGAAGTAAAAAGGGAGGCAATGTAATGTCTAAGGAAAATGGGCCCTAAATGGGTCTAGCCCGTGGGTTTCGGGCTGGGCTAGCAAAATAGGGGGCCAAAGGCCCCCAACGGCTAGTTCTTACTAGCCGTTGGGTCCAACGGTTAGAGAGGGCAATGCCCTCTCTCCCCCTCTTATTTTCTCCTCTCTCAACTCTCTTTCTCTTCTTCTATAAATAGGGCAGCTAGTTGCTTTTAAGAGGTATGAAAAAAATGCCTTCAACCTCTTGTATACTCTCTTTGAAACATCAATAAAGTACTTGAAGTTCTTATTCATTTCTCATTGCTTGCTTCTTTAGAAATTCAGCATTAATGATGTTTTGCAATTAGCTTTGAGAGCTGAGAAGATGGTTAAAGAAAGAGGAAAGGCTAGAGAAGCCTTTGGAAGGAAAAGGAGAAGCGAAACCACTTCGGGTCAGAGTTTTAAGAAAAGTAAAAGTACAAGCTTTTATGGTAGTGCATCCGTCATGGGATCTGTTGGCTTATCCCAAGGCCTACACTCATTCAAGGAGAGTGTTCGGAACACTAGTGTTGTGTCCGGGACAAAGTCGATGGGAAACAATAAAGACCTTTGTAAGAATTGCAAGAAATTCTATTCTGGACCTTGCAATGAGCCTAAAAGGTGTTACCATTGTGGACAGGAATGTCATTTTCGATATGATTGCCCTGAATTGGGTTTGAAAGGATAAGGAAGTCAACAAAACCAAGACCTTCCTAGCGGTTCGAGGAGTGGACCAGTCAACACTGCTATACGTCCTTCCTATACTACTCTAAGAACGGGGACCAGCAACAACACTATGGCTAGCAATCCTCAATGTCCTCAACCTCGAATCCAAACTAGGATCTATGCGATGACCAATGAAGACGCGCAGACAACACTGATGTTGCCACAGGTGAATTTGATTAAGTATAACTTTATTGATTTGAAAAGCATGGTATTGGTGTCCCTTGAAATTTAATGTTTGCTAAAAGTATTGGACCATTACATATTAAAGATAATTGATGAATCAATTTTGAGTATTAGTTTTGTATAATGAATTGTGGTGAATGATACTATTGCTATGAGATGGATATGTGAATATTGTTGAGCAAATCGCATGATGTTAGAGGCATTGGTGTCTTTTCTAGGAGAATATTTAGATTGGTTGATGTTCATGATTGGATGCTATGCTATAGGAAGTATCTATGAAATGTGTGTTATAAGATTTGGCTAATAATCACTTGATGGGTTATATTAATAGGTATGATTAAAATCTTTGATGATTGATACTTGCATACCTATTTCATTCTTTTATTATTACATACTTTGTTGAGCGTGCTGATAGCCCCTTGACCCTTTGGTAAGTAGCTGAATAGAAGTATAGAGATTGTGTATTTAGGTAACCAAAGAAGATGAAAATGAATAAGATTGCATAGTATATGTAGCTGGAAGTTTGTAAACATTTAAAGGAAATAGTAGGGACTAGCAAAATACTTAAGACAGAATGGATATATATATATATATATATATATATATATGCACCAGGTGACTGTCTCTAATTAATGGGTCCAATTAGTTAACAATCAAATGTGGATAATTTTGAGAAATGTGAGTAGTGAATAAATGATTAAGAAAAGTGATTTTCTGATTGATGGTCTGAACATATTTTTCCACTCCAAAGCCCATGATATTATTGGAAAACTTTGGCAATTTAGGGAATATTACATCACAAGAGATACAAAGATTGAGGTAATTTGATCAATGGAGCCTATGGAAGAATAAACATGTGAAAGAAATGACTTGGGAGTCTAAAGGAGTCCTGAATAAGCTGAACTCCCGGTTGTATGAGGAATGATCTTGTATAGAAATTTTAAGAACAAATTTTTTGTAGGGGGTAGGAATTGTAACACAAGACAAATCCAGATAGTGATATTTACTCAAAAAGGGCTATTTAAAAATTTTTATATTGGTAAAAATGTGAGATCATAATTAATTTAAATTACAAATATGGAGTTTTTGCCTATTAGACTGTATAAGAATTTCTTTAGACACTTGGTTGATAGATTTTCAAATTTTAAGGTCCCGATCATTGAGTCATCGATTGGTTGAGTGCTTGGTGTTCGATACTCAGTGGGATTTAGCTGTTCGGCAAAACTTTGGAGATCAGTGAACAATTCTTCAAATTTTGATTTTTTTCCTAATGGGTAGTCGGTATTGACCATCTGCTGTTTTACAAGTGAAAACCCCATCGGTATTATTTTTTGGTTGTAGCATGAAATTTATAGTCTCTCAGTGCACTATTTCTCTGTCGGTAATAAGTTCTTGAATTCCTATTGGTCAATTAGCCACCTGTTAGTATTAAAACTCCCATCGGTATTGTGAGAACCCATCGGTATATTATTGGACTCATTTTCATATACATGTTCATTATTAGAAAACTTGGATGTGGAACTTGTCGGTTGGGCCTCATCGGTGAGCATTAATCGAACAGAATTTGTCATTTCATTGACCGAACATTGAGAAGTTGCCTTTGCCTCCTTCGGTCTTCACTTTGCCCTGTTCGGTCATTGAGGACTCAATTTTAAACCTATCATTTTCTTTCGGTCATTGAGTATTCAATTTTAGATTTATCATTTTCTTTCGGTCGCACTTAAATGGAGCATATCCATTTGCCTCTTCGGTCCACACACACACAATTATTACAAATTATCGGTTAACTTATACTTTTATTTCCCATTTCCATTGGTTGGCATTGAACACACTCATTTGGCCATTTACCTGTTCGATGCTCATTTAGCTGTTTGGTTCCCTATTTTTATTTCTTGTTTGGCACTTTTTCTCATTTCGCCATTCAGTGGTCACTTGTAATACCTCATACTTGGACTTGCACTTGAACTCTTTGACACTTGCCATCAGTCAAATTGTTGCCAACTCTTGTTATCGGTCAACACTTCCACAAGCTTGAATTTCATTAATTTCTCCAACCAATGCCTTCCCTTGCATGCATGAGGAATTGAACCCAAGTTCTCAAAACCACTTTCCGAAAAGGTATGTTACCACTAAGCTACCCAAGCCTTTCAATTATATTATGTTGAATTTATATTATATTCTATATTCCAACATATTCTAAATCTTTAACATTTTTAACTTATCTTCCATGAAGCATACTTTTTTTTTTTCAATTTTCCTTGCTCATCGGCAAAGCATCATAGCCTTAAAAATGAGGAGGAGATGTACATTGTGTGTAGCTCTATGTCTCCTATTTACTATGAGCTGTTTCACTCCAATTTGGACAACAACAAAGGAGCAATGAATCAACTATCCAAGTCCAAGAAAAAGAAGGCTAAAAAGGGCAAGAATTGAGCCATCTCATAGCCCAAACCCACGCCCCAAATATGGGTAGTAGGTTAAGGCAGAATGTTTGCCAAACATTCTGCCCAAATGGGCCCAGAAAGTAGCCGATCTTCGACTCACTCAAGTAAGACTTGAAGACCATCAAAAGAACCACTAAATGATGTCCAAGTAAGCTGCATAGCTAGCCTAAAAAGAGCCTTGAAGATTGGTCTATGATGCTGTCCAGAAATGTTCCCAGAACCAGGCTCAATTCAAGCCAAGTTCAAGCCCACTTTTGAGGTAGCATTTGGTTCAGCAAAAGGAAAGCAATTAAGGCTAAATCATGAGACATATTTTGGTTAAATAGGAGTAAGAATTTGCAGCCCAAAAGTGTGGAAAAAAGCCCAGCAAGTCAGCCCAATCAGCCAAGGGCAGAATGAGCAGTTCATATTCCAACAGCTAGTTTTTCTAGCTGTTGGAATTTCTTGGTTTTGATGTCCAACGGCCAGCCCTTCTCTCTACTGGTTAATTGGACTTCTTTCACTATAAATAAGGCTCCTTTTCTCTCCTTGAAACACACTTTTGGAGCTTAGTCTCCTTGTAGAAAAATTAGAGCAAAAGTCTCTCAAACACAAATTGTATTCTTTGAGCATTGTCTCAATATTGTTGTTATGTAACTTTGATAATCATCAAAGCAATATATTGAGTTTATTCTCATATATTGAAGCTCTTTTCTTTCTTGTTGTTTCGTCAACAATTACAAACTCATAAACACAAAACCTTATTTCCATTGCTCAAATACCAAAACCCTAGCTCAACCACCAAAGCTTCTGCACTACAAATTTCAACATGGTAAAATAAAACTTCAAGCACTTAAACCCATTCGTGTGACTTATCAAATGGAGCATTGAACTAGGTGAATTCGAGATCGAATACCAACCGAAACTAACTATAAAAGGCCAAGCCCTGGCCGATTTCATTCTCAAGTGTAATTTCCAAATGACTACTAGGCGATCCCCTGCTGATGATCATAAAAAATGTCAATCGCCCAAATGGACCCTCCATATGGATGGGTCATCTAATTCATTAGGTAGTTGAGCTTGACTCATCTTTGTTGGGCCTGACGATTTCAAGGCTAAATATGCATTTCATTTTAACTTCAAAGCGACTAACAACCAGGCCGAGTATGAAGCCCTTTTGACCGGGCTGATGATTGTAACCTCACTAGGAGCCTAAAACATATGAGTCTTTACTGATTGTCAGTTGGTCGTCAAACAGGTCAATAGGTCTATGAGACCAAAGAATCGACAATGGCAAAGTGTCACTCCAAGATACACCAAGCGGTAGACAAGTTTGATAGGGTAGCCATACAATAAACCCCTGATCAGAGAATGCTCGAGTCAATACACTTTCACAGCTAGCCAACTTGGACTCGTAGCTACCAGTCACACCATTTACATAAAGAATCTGCCATACCACAATATCAAAGAGTCCGAACAGGTCCTGATGATGGACAACTCTCCTAGTTGGAAAGATCCTATCGAGGCCTATCTAAAGCACAGGTAACTACCGAGCTCTCTTGCCGAAGCTGCCAAGCTAAGGTGCAAGGCCACCCATTATGCTATTATTGACGGCAGTCTTTGCAAGCAGTCTTATATGCACCTATATCTAAAATGCTTAATGCATGAAGAGGGGGATTACATCCCGAGAAATCCATGAGGGGATATGAGGCAATCATTTAGGCATTCAGAGTTTGGAAAATAAAGCCCTTCGATGAGGATACTACTGGCCAACTATGAAAGCCGATACAAATGGCTATGTCAAAAGATATGACAAGTGTCAGTATTTCTTGTCGGTGCCATGCCTACCCATAATCGAGTTCAACCTGATAGCTAGTCCATAGCCATTCACCCAATGGGGGATTGACATCCTAGGACCCTTCCCTTTAGTAACCGGACAATGCAAGTTCCTAGTCGTTGCCATCAACTATTTCACCAAGTAGGTAGAAGCTGAACCATTGGCTCAAATCACTATGGCCAGATGTAAAACTTTGTGTAGGCATTCATTATCATCAGATTCGGTATACCCCATATTTTGATCACAAACAATGGCAAGCAGTTTGACAACAGAAGCTTTTGAAACCTTTGCGACCGATTGGAAATCCAATACTGCTTTACTTCCATTGCCTACTCGCAAGCCAACGGCTTTACTGAGGTAATCAACCAAATGATCCTATAGGACTGAAGGCCGCACTAGACGAAGTCAAGAGTTAATGGGTAGATGAGCACTATAATATTCTTTAGGCCTATCGAACGATACCTCGAAGGGCTATAGGAGAGACACCGTTCAGTCTCACGTACAGTTGTAAGGCGATCATACCAATTGAAATTAGGAGTCACTCACTAAGGGTGGACCAATATATAGAGGGCCAAAACAAATCTGCACTGTGCAAACAACTGGACTTACTTCCTATGCTATGGGAAACTACATCTGTCCGAATGGCAGCCTACCAACAATAGATGGCTAGGTATTACAACAGACGAATCAGAACCAGGATGTTCAATCCATGCGACCTGCTACTCAGAAAGGTGGAAGCCACTAGCCAACTCTAGCAAGGGGTTAAGCTAGCGTCCAACTGGGAAGGCCCCTACAGGATACGGTCAAAAGTTCACCCAGACACCTATTGCCTCAATCACCTAGACAACTCATCTTTACCCCGAACATACAACTTCAAAAATCTATGTGTCTACTACTAGTGAGGGCCAATACCCCCTAGATGAACACTTCTCGACTACATGGAATCCGACAATTAGGTAAAACCCCTGCAATCCTCTTTTTAGCTATGTTAACATACTGATTTGCTTTCGTGTCTTTCAGGACCTATCGAATGGATTTATCTTCCTGAGTAAGTCTATATCGCTCTATCTTATTGAAGGGATCTATCTCCCAGACTGGGTTTATGTCGCCCTGTCGTATCGACAAGATCTATCTCCCCAAACAGACCTATGTCGCCCTATTTTATCAAAGAGATCTATCTTCCCGAACGAGCCTATGTTGCCTTGTCCTATCGAGGGGATCTATCACCCCAAACAAGCCTATATCGCCCTATCCTATAAAAGAGATCTATCTCTACAAACAAGCCTTTGTTGCCCAGTTCTATCAAGCAGATCTATTTGCCTGAACGAGCCTATATCGCCTTGTCTTGTTAGAGGAATCTATCTCCCTGAATGGGCAAACGTCGCCCTATCCTATCGAACTAACTCACCTTTTAGCCATATAACACAAGAACAAAGGGGCAACATCATCCCACGTCTAGAAAGAGGGAGGCTAACCATTCATGGAACCTGTTATCGATCAGACCCTACCGATCGCTTTGGTTACTCAATAGATCAGCATTCATCATACACAATGATAAGGTGCTAATGGCAAGATTATTATCCAAAAGCAAGTTCAACCAGTGAGTATCAAAAACTCTTCTTTTGTATCCAAATGATAAGTACACATCCAAGTACACTGTTGGATACAAAGAGAAAGGAAATCATACGAGTCCCTAAGATAGATTTATATTGAAAGAATGACACATAGACTTAATGTTGGAAAGCCAACTAGATACAACAAGCTCCACAGCCCATCAACATCACCCGATCAGGACAAGAAGACAAAGAAATGCCCTAAATGCAATGGAATTGAGGAGGGTAAAAACCACTAATCCTTTTCCACAGAAGCAGGAAAGGACTTTGAAAAGGTATGGGATGGCCAAAAGGAGACCATGAGGATACACCACCTCCAACCATCTTCCAGCACTTTGCCCAACCCGAAAAAAGATGTCAACCGACTGTTATACCTAGGAGTCGAACGATGATTTTGACCCTAAGAAGAGAACTCAAGACAAAAAAACATCTCATCCTCCTCAAGGTCAAGAACCCTGATGAGGGTCCTGATAGAGTCCATCAAAGCATCCGACGACATGACGAGATCTCACATTAGCAATTCCATTTTTACGGAGCCTCACATTGGTAGAAACCTTCTATGACACCAAGTTTTGTGGGTCAAAGCCCATTACTAAGCAGCCTCACTAGAAGAACAAACTCTCAACAGAAGAGTTTCGCAGAATCGAAAGTACTAAAAACTCCCCTTAAGCAAAAGCAGGCCATGCGGCCCCTATTTATAGCCTTAGGAATGAGATCTTTGCAAATCTTGAGTAGATAAAATGACTGAATGAGAAGCATGTGTAGTAAATGAAGAACTTTGACTTCTTCAACTTCCCATATGGCACTAAATTCGGGGCCATTTACTTGGGAGTTAAGTGCATTTACACCTTTGCAACCATTTAGGTAACCACTCTCTCGGCTTACTCCTTACATTTCTCCTTCACAAGTAACAAAAGCAATAAGGGGCAAATGATGGTATATAGACTAAATCATGTGGAGCTTATAGTCAATTAAACCAAAAAGCCTGTTGAATTTCTAAAGAAGCAAGCAATGAGAAATGAATAAGAACTTCAAGTACTTTATTGATGTTTCAAAGAGAGTATACAAGAGGTTGAAGGTATTTTTTCATACCTCTTAAAAGCAACTAGCTGCCCTATTTATTGAAGAAGAGAAAGAGAGTTGAGAAAGGAGAAAATAAGAGGGGGAGAGAGGGCATTGCCCTCTCTAACCGTTGGACCCAACGGCTAGTAAGAACTAGCCATTGGGCAGTCCCCAACGGCTAGTTCTTTTACTAGCCGTTGGGGGCCTTTGGCCCCCTATTTTGCTGGCCCATAGGCTAGACCCATTTAGGGCCCATTTTCCTTAGACATTACATTGTCTCCCTTTTTACTTTACATTTGAGTCTTGTTCTAGGAGCACAAAGTTTACTAGATTGGGACAACCATATGCCCTAATTGTGCTTCATTTCAACACTCCCCCTCAAGTTGGGTGTGTATATGTCTATAACACCTAACTTGCCCATATTCTTGTAAATGTGATTGGCGGTTCCCGGTTTTGTAAAGATGTCGGCAACTTGAAGATCACTTCTTGTAAAACTAGGAATGATGAGCTTGTCTTCAATCTTTTGTTTCACAAAGTGACAATCTACCTTAATATATTTTGTTCTTTCATGAAACACCGCATTTGAGGCTATGTGAATTGCCGATTGGTTGTCATAATAGAGTTGAATTGGAGTTGGAACTACGAACCCTAGCTCTTCAATTAGAGCCCTTAACCAAACTATTTCACTTGTAGCAGCTGCCATGGCTCTATACTCCACTTCAGCACTTGATCTTGATACTGTTGAATTTCTAAAAGAGTATGCTAAGAGAAATGAATAAGAACTTCAAGACTTTTATTGAAATTTCAAAGAGTATACATAACAAGTAGTGGCATTTTTTCATACCTTTACAAAGCTACAATTTGACATATATATAGAAGAGGGAGAAGAGGAGAGATTGAATGGAGAGGGGAGAGGGCAATGCCCTCTCCCAAAAGCTGCCCCAACGGCTAGCACAAGCTAGCCGTTGGGGAGGCTCCCAACGGCTAGTTTAACAACTAGCCGTTGGGGCCCCTTTGGCCCCTTTAGGGCTTTCCTTTGCTGGGCTCATTTGAGCCCAGCACAAAGATCATTAGGGCCCTTTCTTTGGCCCTTAGGAGAAGGTGCAAATGGACTCTAGGAATTGGATCATTTGGAAGCTTCAATATGCACATTCATGGAGACTAATTCTGACTTCTTAGCAAGGATGATCTAGGCTTCATTATGCTTCATTTCAACACTCCCCCTCAAGTTAGGTGTGTATATATTAATAACACCTAACTTGCCCAAGTTTTTGAGGATGTGATTGGCGGTTCCCGGTTTTGTAAAGATATCCGCAACTTGAAGATCACTTCTTGTGAATCTTGGAGAGATGAGCTTATCTTCAATCTTTTGCCTTACAAAGTGACAATCTACCTCAATATGCTTGGTTCTTTCATGAAATACCGGATTTGACGCTATGTGAATTGCTGATTGATTGTCACAATGTAGTTGAATTGGAGTCGAGACAAAGAACCCTAATTCTTCTATTAGAGCCTTTAGCCACACGATCTCACTAGTAGCGGCTGCCATTGCTCTATACTCTGCTTCGGCACTTGATCTTGAGACTACACGTTGTTTCTTGCTTTTCCATGCTACTAGGTTCCCTCCAACAAACATGCAATAGCCGGTAGTAGATCTTCTATCCTCCGAATCCCCGGCCCAATCCGCATCACAATATCCTATGATTTGTGAGCTGCAATTGTTCTTCATGACAATTCCCATGCCGGGAGTGCCTTTTAGATAGTGCAAAATCCTTTCGGTGGCTCTCCAATGCTTCCATTTTGGCTTGTGCATATGTTGACTAACTTGCCCCACAGCGAATGAGATGTCAGGCCTTGTTATGGTGAGATAGATCAATTTCCCTACAAGCCTTTGATATCTTTGTTCATCTTCAAACTCTATGTCATCATCTTTGAGGCCACAAGAGGTGCTGATCGGACTACACGCGGGCTTGGCACCTAGCTTGCCGGTTTCCTGCAAAAGATCAAGCACATACTTTCTTTGTGATAGAGCAAACCCATTTGGAGAATAGGCAAGCTCTATCCCTAGAAAGTACTTTAGTTTCCCTAAATCTTTAATATCAAACTTTGTTTGGAGAAATCTTCTAACTTGATTGATTAAGCCTAGATCATTTCCAGTTAGGATGATATCATCTACATATACTAAGACTATAATGAATTTATCTCCTAGTTTTTTAATAAAAAGAGATGAATCACTAGAGCATTTTTTAAAGTTATGATCAAGAAGTGTAGAGCTGAGTTTAGCATACCAAGCTCTTGGAGATTGCTTGAGACCATAGATGGCTTTCTTTAATTTGCAAACTTTGTTGTCTTGATGAGAAAAGCCCGGAGGAACCTCCGTATATATTTCTTCTTCTAAGTCCCCTTGAAGAAAGGCATTAGCAACATCCATTTGAAATAAAGGTAAGGTGTAGTTGGCAGCAAGGGATAGAAGCACACGGATGGTATTCATTTTTGCCACGGGAGCATATGTTTCTTTGTAGTCCACTCCATAAGCTTGAGTGAAACCTTTGGCAACTAGTCTTGCTTTGTATTTATCAAGGCTTCCATCACTTTTGTGCTTAACTTTGTAAACCCACTTGCATCCTACAGCTCTTTTCCCTTTAGGAAGTGATGCTATTTCCCATGTTCCATTTTTCTCTAAAGCCTCCAACTCATCTTTCGTAGCTTGTACCCATTGAGATTTGTTCTTAGCTTCTTCAAAGGATCTTGGTTCTTCATGAAGATCTATGTTTTGAATAAATCTTTGATGGCTGCAGGAAGTGTTAGCAATTGAATAATATTTGGAAATAGGATGAGATGTTACT